>CM060973.1:10835792-11425792 GCA_030765045.1 Tenodera sinensis | reverse complement strand
AACAATTAAAACATACAAACAAATGGTAAAACAATAAAAATGGAGGTCATTTCTAAAACCATAAAATTAAAGATCGAAACTAAAACACAAGTTAAACTTGTTTCGCAAACCCAATTTGGGCAATGAATGGCAGCATCTTATTTACGGATACAGGGTCGTCGCCCCGAATTAACCGCATAGTAAAACCCACGCCAAGAGATTGGCACTCTCTAGTATATCACAGACAATCAATCAAAACGTGCAAGACGGAAAGTTGTACATTTAAACACATGCTTCCAAGATTCATATGCAATTGGTTTCATATAGACCTCACAGTTTACATATTCAAAGCACTCTACCAGCAACTTATATTGCTGCTAGTGAACTTGCAATTCTCATAAATAAATATGAGGGTGGTTTGATAAGTTCTCAGAGTCACCATGAGAGGTCAGCCATAGCACCACGAGTTGTTCACGTGATATTCATTGGACTGTTAACTGTAAACACATGTCACGACAATGTTCTTGGAAGACAGCTGTAGTGGTCAAGCGACTGTATTGTTGTTCCCAGGCAGTGATTTGCGAAGATGGAAAAAATTGAGATTCGAACGGTGATTAAGTATTTCATAAAGAAAGGTACGAAAGCAAAGGACATCCATGCTGATTTTCTGAATACACTAGGGGACTCTGCTCCTTCATATTCAATTGTTGCCAAGTGGACAAATGAATTTAAATTTGGTGGGGAGAGCTTAGATGATCTGTGCAGTGGCTGGCCAAGATGTGTCACTACCCCAGAAATCATTGCAAAAGTGCACAAAATGGTAATGGAGGATCGTCAGTTGAAAGTGTGTGAAATTGCTCAAGCTTGCCAGATGTCATCTGAAAGAGCATATTGAATTTTGACTGAAGAATTAGATATGAAAAAATTATCTGCAAGATGGGTGCCGCAGCTCTTGACACTGGCTCAAAAACGCATGAAAATGGAAGTATCGGAACAATGCTTGGCATGTTTTAGGAACAATGAACAAGATTTTTTGTGCCAGTTTGTGACCACAGATGAAACTTGGGTCCACTACTATACTCCAGAGTCAAAACAGTGGAAGAATGCTGATTCTCCACCACCAAAAAAAAGCAAAGACAATTCTTTCTGCTGGAAAGGTAATGGCATCAGTTTTCTGGGATGCGAAGGGGATTCTGCATGTAGATTATCTCCCCAGTAGGCAAACCATTACTAGAGAATATTATGCTAGCCCCCTGTATCAATTAAACCAAAAGATACGTGAAAAAAAGCCAGATTTAGCAAGGAAGAAAGTCGTCCTCCATCAAGACAATGCACGCCCACACACATGTGCAGTCGCCATGGCAAAATTACACCAACTAAGGTATGAATTGTTGCCACACCCGCCTAATTCAGCTGATAGGCTCTGTCAGACTTCCATCTCTTCCCGAAGCTGAAAATTTTCCTTGGTGAATTAAGATTTTCTTCAAATGAAGAATTGATAGCTGGAGTTAACTATTTTGCAGGCCTGGAGGAATCTCATTTTCAAGATGGGATCAAGGCGTTAGAACGTCGCTGGACTAAGTGCATTAGTCTACAAGGAGGCTATATTGAAAAATAAAAAACGTTTCAGTGTCGTAAGTACTTTTTTTCTATTCCTTTTTGAGAACTTATCAAACAACCCTCATAGTTCTTGCTCCAAATACATCTCTTGGCACCAAGTGACTGTCAGAATCATACATTGGCTGAATTCATATGCCTTTTAAAACTGCGCCCTATGCAGTTTTGTGTTTTTAAGGGTTTCAGAAGATACAGACTGTGTGTGTCACAGAAAATGATCCATACTTTCAGCACAATTGAAAGAAAGGTGAATGAATGAATGAATGAAAATGTTATTCGGGCATGTTTTTCAATATGCCCAAGCTGTTCAGGGACACCCCTCTTCAGCCTAGTTTTTGTGTTTTTGATTGGTTGTGTGGCGGATTCCTTTGGCGTATGTGTGTATGTGTGTTGGTGGTGTGGGTTTGGTGTTTGGTGAGAATAGTGTGTGTTTAATCATCCCAGCTGCGTGGCACGTCCTCTACCCATAAAGAAATTGGTTTTGTCGCTGGATTTTTATTGGGTTTATATGTCTACTGCTACAGTTCATCAGTAACTTTTTTGTGTTTGTATGTGTGTGTTTATGTGTTAGGTGTATGTGTGTGTTTTTATTTTATGTGTTTGTGTTTATTGTGTGTTTAGATGTTTTGGAAGTGTTGTAAGTGTGCTTGTAGTCTGTCTTGTTCTTATTGCTGGTATTTGTCGTATACGTCCATTAGTGTTATGAGAGGAGGGTTTTTGTCTTTCTGTGTTTGTGTTATTGTTTTCATTTTTTGTGTGGTGTTGATTAGTGTTCTTCTGTAGTGTCTGGTGTGTGTGCATTATGTATGTACTTTATCATTATGTATGTATTTTTTGCTATGTGTGGAGAAAAAAAAAGCTGAATAGTAAACTCTATTATTTAAAGTATAGGACCTATATTTTAAAACAGTGAAGGACATGAGCACTGTGACTGATAGAATGAATGAATGAGTGTGTTTAAGGGCCCGTCAACAACTAGGTCATTAGGGAGAGATACTGGTAGCTATGAAACAACCAGCTAATAACAGGCTAAAAAGGTGTACAGAATAATATATGATGCTCTTTACCTCTTATAATAATCTGTGTACTGCCCAGGTATAAGTGCTAGGGGGTAATTGCCCAACTTAGTATCCTCCTTAGAAAGCACTTTAACATTGTTGTTCTTTGGGAAATGGATTGTGAAGCTCTGCAAATCAAAACAACTTCTACGCTGATCTCTGCGAGCTTTGTTAAAAGCAGCATTCCATGATGCAGCATTACGGATTGCTCTATCCTTGTCATCAAGCTTTTTATCAACATTAGCGATGGCTGCTGCTATTGCTGTAAAATAAACTAATATTACTGCTGAGTACATCATTTTTTATAACATTCATGTATACTATACACGAAACATTGCATACACATGTAGGAAACAAAATAGTATGATAAGAACCTTTTATTGTGTAAGTATTTAACACCTGCTTTTATTACATACAGCACCTCAGAAGTGGATACTAATGATACAGGCAATGAAAAGTTATTTTGGAAAGGAACTTTGGGATGTAAATGTTCCAGGGTCTATGTTTAGTGTATCCCCCCATGTATTTGTTAGTTATAAGAATATAAGTGCTGAGGCTTTCACGGCCGGCATTATCAACTATGTTAAGTAGATTTTCCGGACTTGTGGGCCGTGGTCGAGTTGGATTACCTTCCTCCGACGTTTCGCTGAAAACTGCGTTCAGCGAAACGTCGGAGGAAGGTAATCCAACTCAACCACGGCCCACAAGCCCGGAAAATCTACTTAACATAGTTATAAGAATAACCTGTTAAAAGTCAGCGATGATAGGTCCTGGCAGGAGGGGAGCAGGGGGGGGGGGTGTAGGTTTAAGGAAGCTCAACGCTCAACTTCATGGTCATCAGCACCCTTCAAAAAACAGTTCATGACAATAGCCAGATGTAAACTTCAATCAAAAATAAAATTACCACTAAAAATGTGTATATATACAAAACAGGGCAAAAGACAAAAGTAAAACAAACTTATAAATATGTTAAAAGAATATATTAAAAAAATCTGATGTGCTGCACTCACATGACTTTCTCTACTCTTGTATTAACCATTCTTACAAACTCTTATTCCTATATTTTCTTTGTGTTAGTTAAGATAAACATTTGTACAAATTATCTTATTGCTTATTAATTGCTTATTTCCTTATAGGTGCAAGGGGATTATTAGAATACGTAGGCTTTGTGCGATAGCCAAATTTCTTATAGCTTTGAGATTCTGTTCTCTTTGCACACTAAACATATAAAAAATGAACGATTTTCCATTACACGAAAGTTTTAAGTTTTCAGAAACTCACACACATAACAAGGAATATTTCTAAAATGGTTCACTCTACAAGAAAATTTATTCAGATATAAATTGTGTATTTTATCAAGATTTACATTTTTTGTATAGTATGATTTGGTCTATCTCTAATGGTTTACCAGTTGTGCAAAAGTCGTCCAGAGTAAATACGACTACAGGGGCTATAGCCAGAAAATTCAAAATATACATCTAAAGTAAAAACAAATTAGAAACTAAAAGCTTCACTTATCTTAGTAATATTCCAAGTTGTTTGGTGCTTTGTTACTAACAAATTTGTTTGTGTAGCTTTGAGAATGAGTTGGAGTCAACTCGAAACTTGTTAGCACCAAACAACTTGAAATATTACTAAGATAAGTAAAGCTTTTAGTTTCTAATTTGTTTTTACTTTAGATTCTTGTTGCTTCACTGTTAATAGCTTCATTATTTCCTTATTTATATCAAAATATACATTTTGTCATAAAAATATCTTAAACATATGACATTTTAATCAAAATCTTTAGAGCCATTTTCAAGAAAATCATACATATATGCTTATGCTTTTACTACATACGGCACTGCAGGCACCTGATGATACATGGAATGAAGATGGAGCACCGGTGGAATGAGATGGTGGGGGAAACCGGAGAACCTGGAGGAAACCTGCCCCAGCGCCGCTTCGTGCACCACAAACCCCTCATGTGGTGCCTGGGATTGAACCCGGGCCACTTTGGTGAGAAGCGAATGGTCTGACCACTCGGCTACGGTATGGTCTGTGTGAGTGCAACACATCAGATTTTTTCGTGGATGCTTAGGAGTTTTAGAGCATCACTGATGTGCTTTTTTGGGACTATTGCAAATATGTCCTCTAGGTACCACTGCCAGAGTTTGAACATCCATGGGAAACCATTGGTGATCCTTATTTCTAATGTGCTCATGTAAATGTCTACCAAGAAGGGTGAGAGAGGGCTGCCCATTGCTAAACAGGGAGAACCAGTCAATGTCCGGTTGATAATGAAGGAAAGTCAGCCTTCGAAACATGTTCCGGTAAAATATAAGTAATATAATAATGTAGTATTATTAATCAACTCAGCTTTTTGGTTTACATTGATTATTATAACACTGTTTTCAAACTTCCAAGAAAGAAGATAACTATGGCGAAGATTGTATCATGTGATGAAGAGGTTCTATGTAGTTCTATTACATCCAAAGGCTAATAATAGCTGTTATGTGCTGCTTTGTCATTCCAGAGGATTCATTTGAGAGATAGAACTGGAACTTAAAAATTCAATGCCACAGCTGGGACTTCAACCACAGACCTTCTGCTTACAAGGTGGTTGCTCTAACCATTGAGCTACTGTGACAATCTGCCAGAATGGCATTGAATTCTCAAACCAGTTCGAATTTCTCCTGGTAAATTGGGTCATTTTGAGTTGGTCCTCTTCTAGAAGATTCACTTTGTATTTGGGGCCTACAAAACAAACTGACTACTGCCTGGTCAAGAGGGAGAAAGTTGAGTTGTGTTCAGCTGACAGTCAAGTTTGAGTAGAGTTAGCTGAGTTCAGTGGATAGTGCCAAGTGCATTTCTTATGAGTTGTGTCTTAAGTACACCACTAATGATTCAATTTGACGGATCAGTAGTTTTCCTAAGTGTGTGCGAGTGTCACTAGTATAATGTTTACATTGCGCTAAGAGCCTAAGGGATGGCTTAAGTTTATTGAGCAGCAATTGGTGTTCTCAGTTGTTACAACATTAATCCATAACTAATTTTAACCTTCTGCTTATTTAATGTATAAACTTCAGTAACACAGATTTTTACCATACCACAGTTATTTGTGGTCTTTTTCCAATTAAATTTCAATTTACTACCTTTTTGCTTGTTGCTAAGTTCTTTAGCCTGGCGTTCTCTCATATAACGACGATATTCTTCATATTTATCTGGAAAATCTGCAAACATTATGTCCAAAATTTCTGCTCCACTGACTGCTGTTAAACCTTTAAAATAACAAAAGAAAGATAGAAACATATTAAATAGATGCCCAGAGTTAACATGTAAGAAAAGGGGGGAAGCAATAACATTATTTAACATAAAATTAATATAACTATCTATAAAATAGGCTCTTAACTCAAATACTCATTTTATGACTTGAAACAGAATATATGGTTTGCCTCCAAAAAATATTAAATACAATATGAATTTAATTTATTTTCTGTTTATAATTAACTTTGTTTGTGATACTTCATTCTTCAATTTTTGGGAATATTGTTTGTTTATCAGTTTCATAATTGTTAACTATCATATTTTGATTTAATGTATAAAATTTTAAGTTATTTTAAATATAATGCCAAAAGTGTTAGGAAGTTAGATTGAGATCGTTTTCTTAGCATTTTTGGGATAAGGGAAATATACGGAAAATGACATCATAGGGGACGCTACTAAAATGCACATATATGCAGATGGGTACATGTGCATAACTAGAATAATACAGCAAGATCAGTCCTTCTCTTCGTCAGTAGCGTCAATTGAAGATAGACGCATTTTGATATGTGCATGTTATAAGATAGTAAAAGTTGTTAGCTAATGCTGGATTTCTGACAATGAAGTCATTAATCCTCTTGCTCTCCAATATTTTTCACTGATGGATGGGGTGCTAGAAGCGGCCGGGCATATTTGAAGGTGGTCTCGGTCCATTTCCTCTTGCAGATCACATAGAGGACAGAGTGGTGAAGAATATATCGTAATTCTGTTTAAATGTTTTGCCAGACAATCATGTCCTGTAATCAACCTGAAGGTTGCAACTGCCATTTTTCGAGGATACACAGAAATTACTGTTTGAATGTTTGGTAGTTCCCATCTTTTATTCTTTGATTTTTCATAGTAATATTTTGCAATAATTTTATTGAATTCAGAGTTGACTAATCTTTTAGCTGCATAAAATGGTAGATTAACTTTAGATTTCTACACATTACCGGTACCCTTTTTAGCAAGAAAATCAGCTTTCTCATTACCGCTCAGTCCACAGTGAGCTGGTATCCATTGGAAGACTAGGTGTTTTTGAAGTGCAGTTAGATGGGTAAGGATTTTCCTATAATTCTATATTGTTCTATAATTGTTTGGTTTTTTGGTGACAACTTGGAAGTAATTGCTCTAATTGCCACCCTGGAATCTGAGAGAATAACTGCTTGATGAAAATGTGAAATTCTATACAAAAGATTTTATAGAGCCATTCGAATTGCTTCAATATCTCCATTAAAGTTTATAGTTCCATAACTTAAAGATTTGTAATAGGAAAAGAGGTGACACGTGACTCCAACCCCTGCTCCATCTCGGTTTGATATCAATGATCCATCAGTATAAATATGAGGCCATTCGTGTTCTGGAAATCTAGTATGGATTGTCTCTAATGCCAATAATTTTAGAACACTAGTTGGAGTATCACTTTTCCTAACTTCTTCTGTCAGGTGTAAATAATATGTGATGTCTAATGTATGTGTTGGATTGACTTTAGATATGAAGTTTTCCTTTGAATTAGGAAGGTATACATTCATCTTGATGTCTTGAATTTTGGAAAGAAAGCTCTCCTGAGTCTTTAGTGTATGTGTAAAATTTCTCTTGTGCCATGTATTGAATGGGAGTCTGATCAACTTTTTGTGTTGTATAAGAGCTGTGTTGAATAAACCGTGAAAAGTAGAAGACGAAAAAAATCTGGTGTGGTTTTAAATATGGTGGGTTGTTGAGCTTTTGATTCTTTGCAATCTCGGGCCGTTGTACAGGGTGAAATAATTGTGGACTCAGGATTAAATCTTTATGAATTAGTTTATTCACATCTTGTTCACAGTATTTTAAATAGTATCACAATAGTAAGTCCTTTTTGTTAGTGGATCGACTTTGTTAAGATCGTCACCATATTGCAACCAGATATGGAAGAAATATATCTAAATACAAACAAGTACACCGTGGCTTACCACAAGGCGCAGTGCTCAGCACAACACTTTTTAATATATTTATTAACGATCTGCCACAACAAATACAAGAATCAGGTGTGAAGTGAGCACTATTTGCTGCTGACTTAGTAATGTGGACTTCAAAACCAAAAAGCAAAAGTACAGAACAAGAAAAAACCATGCAACAATCCTTAACCAACCTACAAAGGTGGACCAAAGAAAATTTAATGACTTAATACAACAAAATCAAACTACCAGTTCTTTTCACTAAGAGAAAAACCACTAAAAATAAAACTAAATTTTGAGGGTCAACAATTACCAGAAACAAAAAAAGCAAAGTATTTAGGAGGTACATTTGATACCAAACTTACATGGACCAAACAAATAGAAAATGTAACACAAGAGCAGAGAGGCATCTTTCACTGTTAAAACGTCTAACAGGGATGAAGTGGGGATGTTCCAGAGCAACTCTTAACACAACATACAATGTATATATAAAGCCATTATTTACTTACTGCAGCGAAATTCTCGTAACAGCAAACACAAAAAAAATTCAAATCTTTCAAAACCAAAGTCTGAGATTAATTACAGCTGCTATCAAAACCACACCAATAGCAGCTATGGAAATACTAACCAACCAATACCCCATTGAATATGAAATAGGAAAAGAGGCTCTTATTCAACACGAAAAGTTGATCAGACTCCCATTCAATACATGGCACAAGAGAAATTTTACACATACACTAAAGACTCAGGAGAGCTTTCTTTCCAAAATTCAAGGCATCAAGAAAAATGTACACCTTCCTAATTCAAAGGAAAACTTCATATCTAAAGTCAATCCGACATACATTAGACATCACATATTATTTACACCTGACAGAAGAAGTTAAGAAACGTGATACTCCAACTAGTGTTCTAAAATTATTGGCATTAGAGACAATCCGTACTAGATTTCCAGAACATGAATGGCTCCATATTTATACTGATGGATCATTGATATCAAACCAAGATGGAGCAGGTGCTGGAGTCACATGTCACCGCCTTTCCTATTACAAATCTTTAAGTTATGGAACTACTAACTTTGATGGAGAAATTGAAGCAATTCAAATGGCCTTACAAAATCTTTTGTACAGAATTTCAATTTTCAGCAAGCAGTTATTCTCTCAGATTCCAGGGCAGCAATTATAGCAATTATTTCCAAGTTGTCACCAAAAAACCAAACAATTATAGAATGTTGGAAAATCCTTACCCATCTAACAGCACTTCAAAAACACCTAGTCTTCCAATGGATACCAGCTCACTGTGGACTGAGTGGAAATGAGAGAGCTAATTTTCTTGCAAAAAAGGGTACCAGCGGTGTACATAAATCTATAGTTAATCTACCATTTTATGCAGCTAAAAGTTTAGTCAACTCTGAATTCAAAAAAATTATTGCAAAATATTACTATGAAAAATCAAAGAATAAAAGATGAGAACTACCAAGCATTCAAACAGTAATTCCTTAGTATCCTCGAAAAACAGCAGTTGCAATCTTCAGGTTGATTACAGGACATGATTGTCTGGAAAAACATTTAAACAGAATTGGGATATATTCTTCACCACTCTGTCCTCTATGTGATCTGCAAGAGGAAATGGATCAAGACCACCTTCAAATATGCCCAGCCACTTCTAGTGCCCCATCCATCTGTGAAAAATATTGGAGAGCAAGAGGATTAATGACTTCATTGTCAGAAATCCAGCATTAGCTAACAACAACAATAACAACATTGTCACCATATAATATATGAGTTATTTAGTGATATTTCGCCAAATGTGTTTTCCATCATTTTGCGCTTGCCACAATATCATGTCCTTTTATTTAATTGTGCACTTTGCGTTGATTAACATATGATTAATCAATATTTCACTTTTACTATCTTACAGTTAACAGTGAGATTATCGCATTAAAATCTCCCCCCCCCCCCAAAAAAAAAAAAAAAAGAAATCCTCAAACATAAGAAATATACATACCATCCTTGGGTAGATCAAAGATTTAAGAAAATAGCACATCATTCTAGCATCACAAAACAGATGTAGCATACAAAATGTATTTTGCATATACTTAATAGACAGAATCCCATACATTAAAAGTTCAGGTATGTATCAGATTAATTGTGCAGACTGTGCCAAATATGCACAAGCAAAACTGAAAGAAATTTGAAAACTAGATTAAAAGAACACCTCCGATGCATAAAACACAAACAGATTGAAAAATCAGCTGTAGCAGCACATTTTTGGAACACCATGACATTATTCAGGAAGACAACCTTCTTAGGACAGCAAGTTCTCAGTTTGGGAAACATCCACATTATTAAAAAATGACAGAATTATGAATTTTGATTTCACCCCAACCGACTAGCTTAGCAAGTTCCTATGTCCACCAGCGCTTGACCTCCACTATTAATAATATACCGTACCATACAACATTTATCAGTTAAATCAGTTGTTAGCTGAATATGGGAACAATTGTTCTTGAAACATGTCCTAATTTCTAAAATAAGTGAGGTATAGTGTAAATAAAACTTAGCTTCAATAAGGAAATAATGAAGCTGCTAACAGTGAAACAACAAGAATCTAAAGTAAGAACAAATTAGAAACTAAAAGCTTCACTTCTCTTAGTAATATTGCAAGTTCTTTGGTGCTGTGCTGACAATGATTCAAGTTCACTCCAGCTCATTCTCAACTCGAAACATTGTCAGCACAGCACCAAAGAACTTGCAATATTACTAAGATAAGTGAAGCTTTTAGTTTCTAATTTGTTCTTACTTTAGATTCTTAGCTTCAATGTTAATATGTTTAACACAAGCTTACCAAGATTCACAAAATCACATTTTTCTTACCCAAATCACACATATACTCTGATACTAGGCCCTTTTCTCTAAGGTATGTCTTCTCCTCAGCTTCAACCTGCCGTCTTCTAATATCAGGGTATTTTCTTTTGAATGACTTAACACCAAGAAATTCAGATATCTGCTCTTGTATCATCAAGGTCTCTCCGCCCTTATCTAGCGGCCACTGGTATTCCACAATTTGGTCCACTGTGAATTCTTTCCTATTAAAAACAGAAAATATTGTCATATACATATACTGCAGTTAATAACAAGGTAACTGTAGGAACTGTGTCAAACGTTTAATCAAATGAGTCACTACACAACATTACGAAGTACATGTATTGAAGTTAGTATGTATGATAGTATGCATTTTATGAAAACCTAAGAATAGCTCTGATACACATAGTTATTCTTTTAGTTATTGTAATTATAATAATTATTATTATTGTTGTTGTTGTTCCTATTATTATTATTATTATTATTATTATTATTATTATTATTATTATTATTGTTGTTGTTGTTGTTGTTGTTGTTATTATTGTAAAATGGAGGCAATAGGAGTGTATCTACAAATGTATAGAGCTAGAATATGAAGTTTTCGAAGGAGGAAAATAATGAAGGATAGAAAGATGATGCTAGAATTTCAAGCATGTATAGCTATTATAGTAGTAATAATGTTAATAATAATCAGAGGAGTGAGCAAAACCCAGGACTAGAAAACTGAACAGACTGATGGAATCAATTTAGGAGTTAAAAGAATTAGGCAAACAAATTAACAACATAAAAGAGCTATAAAACTATAGAGAGACAAATTAAACCAGCAGATATCAGAATGCAGAAAAAGAAATGAGTGGTACCTCAAAAGTACGAAACAGGACAGCACAAGAAAAATTGTGTAATTTTTGGGGAGAGAACACTCTGTTGTGATGGATGAAAAGCTGTATGATAGGAAGAACAAAGAATGGTAACAAAGTACAGAAAAGAAATTTAAAAGTGAAATAGAAGGAAAAGAAAGGAAAAGAAAAAAAATGTAGGAAATACTAAGGGTGAACAAGAAAGGAGAAGCAAAAAAGAAAATTACACCAAATGAATTGGCAGAATATTTCAGAAGACTGATTGGGGAAAGGATACAGCTAAGATTAGAGCCAAAAAAAGTTCAGACAGGAAGAAATAATAAATGTAAAAATAATTTCTGATATGTTGTGCTCACATAACTTTCTCCACTCAGTCTTGAATAAATGATACAAATGCCTATTCTTTCCATGTAGTTCATGTTGAGATAAATAATAAAAGAAATTGTTTTATTGTACATTTCCTTATAGGTCCAAGGGTTTAAGGTAATACACTAAAATTTAAGCCATAGTCAAACCCTTTAAGAATGTATCACTTCTTATGGATTTGAAATTGCCAACAATAAAAAAGAAAAGATAAATAACAACTTTCTATTTGAAAAAAATATAAGTACTCGTATTTTAAAATGCAAATCAATAAAAAGGAATATCTTGAAAATTGTTGACTCCACAAAACATGTATTTTGCATTAACTGCAGTCTAATTACATACAAAGTCGTGCAGTAAAAAGGCTAATTTACATTTCTGTACTCTCATACCTGTGGCCTCCACATAGCTCATACATTTCTGTGCAAATCTTAATAATATTTATAAAAATGCATCATCCAGTGTCGAAGGCTTCATTTATGCAAGCAATCTTGTATTGCACAACAAAGAATGGTGCAATGAGGCAGGAGTATTGCTGTATAATGAAAAAAAAACTGAAGCTATAAATAGTGAAGCAATGTAAATCTATAAATATAATAATATCTTAGACGCTATAAGCTTCACTTATCTTAGTATCTGCTAAAAGATTAGTCTTTGAGTTGAAGAACTTGCAGCAGATACTAAGATAAGCGAGGCTTATAGTATCTAAGATATTATATTTATAGATTTACATTGCTTCACTGTTAACAGCTTCAGTTTTTTCATTATAATATTGCAATAGTTTAAAGCATTTGGTCCTTTGGTTTTCAACACAATTTTCCATCTTCAATAGATGATTTAAGACATAACTATTTGTTTAATCTAAATTTTAATGGAGCTAAGCATTAAATTAAACTATACTTAAAATTACAAGATAAAAAAAAGACATACTCATGGAGACACTCAATTTTTGAAAATTTGCCTAAAATGGAAGTTAGCACCCATGGTTGTTAGCCTTATGCCTTTGGTTTTGAGAACTTGCAGAAGATACTAAGATAAGTGAAAAAATGCAGACCTTGTTAAAACATAAAATTTATGTCAAATACTTTTTTTTTTCTTTTGGTGGAATTAAGCATTTCCATGATATTTCTTGTTATTGGTCTGAATTTTCAAACACTCATACTCTTTTCAAATGGAAGGTTGTTATTCATTTCTTTCTCATGGTCATGCAAAGAACATGCAATTTCAACACCATTACATAGTAACACACTCTCTAAAAATCTGACAATTGCTTTACCTGCTCTCTCATACAGCAAAATGTATAAATATGAATTAAAGTTTACCTGGATTAACAAAAAGTAGATAGAATAAGCTTTGGTAAGAATACTTTATAGAAGAGTGAGTAGAGAAAGTCATGTAGTAGTGGTGGTGGTGGCGGTGGCGGTGGCAGAGGCGGTGGTGGTCGTGCCTGCCTCGGTAGCGTGATAGCATGTCTGCCTCACGTTCAAGAGGTCGTGAGTTCGAATTTCGCTTAGGGTAAATTATCCAGGTAAGGTTTCTTCCGAGGTTTTCCATTATCTTGAGAAGATGAATGTCGGGTAACTTAACAGCTCCATGAACCTCAGGCTCATTTGAGCATCATTTCACCCATTTCATTCATTTGCCGGCCGATATGACACAATGTCAGAGGACATTAACTTAAAAAAAAAAAAGAAAGTAATGGTGGTAGTGGCAGTGGCAATGGCGGTGGTTAGTGGTGGTGGTGGTGGTGGTGGTTGGTGGTGGTAGTGGTGGTGGTGACAGTGGCAATGGCAATGGTGGTGGTGGCAGTGGTGATGGTGGTGGCCGTGGCAGTGGTGGTGGCCGTGGCAGTGGTGGTGGCGGTGGTGGTGATGGCAGTGGCGGTGGCGGTGGCGGTGGTGGTGGTGGTGGTCGCTGTCGTAGTAGTTTATTACTGTAACAGACTTATACAGTGTCTGACATAAATGCAACACATCCCAAGGTTTTTGTAAATTGTTTTAACTTTGAGGACAGCACCATGGCCGAGCGGTTAGAATACTCCTCTACCACCTACACAGCCTGGGTTCGATCCCAGGGACCACACGTGGTATTTGTGATGGATGAAGCAGTGTCTGGGCAGGTTTTCTCCAGAGAGAAAGAAAGAAAGAAAGAAAGAAAGAAAGAAAGAAAGAAAGAAAGAAAGAAGGAAAGTAAGAAAGAAAGAAAGAAAGAAAGAAAGAAAGAAAGAAAGAAAGAAAGAAAGAAAGAAAGAAAGAAAGAAAGAAAGAAAGAAAGAAAGAAAGAAAGAAAGAAAGTAAGTAAGTTAGTTTTCACTTTGGTTGTTTCAGATTATTTAAAACTTGTCCAGAAATGAGATTAGCAGTGATTAGAGCTCAAGCTTGTGATACATGCTCTGCATAAAAAGCAGGTGAGCAAAGCTATTAACTGACTCCACCTTTCATTTAACATTTGCAATAAATTGCTTCTCGTGTTCGATTCTGACCACATTTTGGATATTATAAAATTTGATTTAATTTGGGTCACTGGTTACTCATTACCATTGAAATATTTATTCCTTAACCTTTTGGCAATATTACTATTATATACTTCAAATGTAAGATGTAATAAGGTATGACCAAACTTTTACGACACATTCCTTAAATGTAGAAGAAAGTATGTTTAATGGACTGGATCCAGAAATGCTTAATTTACAAGTTAGAGCTCATTTTCCATAACTCTTCTTAGTACATTAACCATGGGAAACACACATGAACATAACACCTTGGCATACCATATTAAATTCTTTCTTGCATGACATGTTCAAATTGTTGTCTCTGTTACATCTGGTTTTAATGTTGATTCTTACGTTCACTGCCAGTGTTTTGCATTTCAAACAATGGGAATGTTGATATGCAAGTCGGTTTTGCACAACAAGGGGAAGATAAATTTATTTTTTAGAAACTTTGTCATAGTGAAGGAAAAACCAACCACAAAATAGACACAAACTCCGACTTACTAAATGAAGTAAACCATCTTCCAGAACTTTGGAAATTTTCATCCAAAAACACAATCATAGGGTTATGAATTGCTATGATAAACATTGGAGTCAAACACAAAAACTGTCATAGTAAAGGAAAAACCAACCACAAAATAGACACAAACTCCAACTTACTAAATGAAGTAAACCATCCCCAAGATAAATATGATTTGAAGCTTTCCTGGCGACGAACATATTCTAGATGCTCTTGGGCTTCGAGCCAGGTGTAGTGATGAAGAGACATCAACGTTTCGGGAGTGTACATCTCTCCCATCTTCAGCAAGAGTGAAGGGACCAGTATATGTACTGTCAGTCAGTACGTACCAAGTAGAAAACATGCGATCTAGTGCGGAGGTGGTTCACTGCTCCGTTGGAATCTTTTCATTCTTCATCCTGAAGATGGGAGAGATGTATACTCCCGAAACGTCGATGTCTCTTCATCACTACACCTGGCTCGAAGCCCGAGAGCATCTAGAATACATCCTCCAGAACTTTGGACATTTTCATCCAAAAACACAATTATAGGGTTATGAATTGCTATGATAAACATTGGACTCAAATAAACACAAAAACTGTGAAGCATTTTTGTTTATTTGACTCCATTGTTTATTATAGCAATTAATATTGAGCTTCACAGTGTACCACTTTCAGTTGTTAAATTACATTACAGAGTTATAAATCTGAAAACATGCCTTCGGATATTACATCAAATTCATCATGCCATTTATGTACTACAGATCATGAAAATGACACCAGTTCTGCCAGCTGACCTAAAGAGCTGTTAGCTAATGCTGGATTTCTGACAATGGAGTCATTAATCCTCTTGCTCTCCAATATTAAGATACTGAAGAGAACATAGCAGTAATAGCAATAATAGTAACCGCTTTTTAGAGAGCACCATATTGTTACCGCGCCCGATGCATCTAATTGCCGACAACAGCAGTGTCACCCATCGCATTATTGTCGGCACTACCGCAAAGGAGCCGAAGGAAAGAGACAGAGAATGGCCGCATTGTTGGGGCGCTTGCCGAAAGAGAGAAAAGGATAGAGGCTACTGGAATCTTCTACTTTGTATATCTCGCCGCAATAAGTGAACGTTCCTGAAGCTTCCAGAATAGTGCCTGGGATATATAAATAGCGGTAAAGTGTGAGTCCAGTCAGTCAGACGTATGTGAAGGTTGAGTAGTCGTGCCGACGGAGATGGACAGACGATGTGGAGAGTTGTGCCGACGGAGAAGAGTTAGTTCTTTGTGTTACGAGTTCGGAGCCGTGCTGTTGGAGAATCGGAAAAGACTTTCTTGTTGTTGCAACGAGTGTACAAAGTTACTGTTTACGGAAATAAAAGTGTTTATCTCGACTACATCTGTCGTATTTACTTCACACCCACAACCAAAAAAGTTACACTGGTGTCAGAAGTGGGATTCGTCGAATTGCTTCTAGTTTTGTTACATCGTCGTTAGAAGTTGCAACGTTAGAACCAAGATGGAGGGAGATTCGGAAACCAGGATGATGGCAATGATGAAAGAATTATTCGCCGAAATGAAGACAGAAATGTCCAAGATGAAGACGGCAACCAACAACCTCGCTGCCAAAATGGAAACGTCAAACGACAACCTCACTGCCAAAATGGAAACGTCAAACAACAACCTCTTTGCCGAGCTGAAAGAAGAAATAAAGACGAGAAACAACCTCGTTGCCGAGCTGAAACAGATGAAGACGGAGCTATCGGCGAAAATTGACGGCGAACTGATTGGCGTGACGGAAGACGTGGAAGAACTCGGCGAAAAGGTGGAAGACCTCTGCCAGCACGTGGACGTCGTGGAGGACGACGGGGAACGTCTTGGCGCCCTGGTAGTAAGAGTTGACGAGAGCGTCAAAGTACTGGATGCCAGGGGCAGACGGAATAGCGCGGAGCCGGGGAGGGAGCACCTAGTGGCCGAGGCGACAGTTGCGCCCGTTTCAGATGATATGAGGGAAGACGTGGAACAACTCGGCGAACTGATTGGCGTGACGGAAGACGTGGAACAACTCGGCGAACTGATTGGCGTGACGGAAGACGTGGAACAACTCGGCGAACTGATTGGCGTGACGGAAGACGTGGAACAACTCGGCGAACTGATTGGCATGACGGAAGACGTGGAACAACTCGGCGAACTGATTGGCGTGACGGAAGACGTGGAAGAACTCGGCGAAAAGGTGGAAGACCTCTGCCAGCATGTGGACGTCGTGGAGGACGACGGGGAACGTCTTGGCGCCCTGGTAGTAAGAGTTGACGAGAGCGTCAAAGTACTGGATGCCAGGGGCAGACGGAATAGCGCGGACCCGGGGAGGGAGCACCTAGTGGCCGAGGCGACAGTTGCGCCCGTTTCAGATAACGAAAATGTACGTCTCGGGGAAGACAAAGGGACAGTTCAGGGGCGTCGTCGAGGATCCCCTGGAGGAGTGTGTCGGGTACGTAACCAACCAGGATATGACGTGGAGGACGATCAGCAGGGAAGCGCACAAGCAAACGAGCAACACGCGAGAACCGACTTGGCGTGTGACATGGGGGGACCGTCGGGGCCATCCAATCACCTGACGCATAGTGCCGTGAACGGAAGAATGGTGGACATCATCTTGGACGGCAGGATACAGGAGAGGCCGTGCCGAGCACGAGTGAACACGAGTGCAGCGGTGGACGCGACTCGCGCGGATGTGGTGGGGTTTGTTGCCGGACCCATCGGAAGCAAGGTGGCTGCGAAGGTGCGCCAGAGAGGTCGGCGGACATGGTACCCAGTGAGCCGTTTCCAAGTGCGCAGCATGGCCCGTCAACACACCAGGAAGAAGGGCAACTGGACGAGGGACCGTCAAGACCGGCGGTACTGTTGCAGAATTTCGAAGCAGGATGGCATACATCGTCCTACCCAGACCAAGGGACACTATCCGACAGCGATACCTAGGATCGTGCCTCCTGGAGAAGAGGTTCGATGGGTTAGCCCACCGGAGCGCAAGGGAGATGCCGCAGTGATAGTGCTGGTCGGGACGACCAGCTCTGAGGAGGGAGCAGTGTTACCGCGCCCGATGCATCTAATTGCCGACAACAGCAGTGTCACCCATCGCATTATTGTCGGCACTACCGCAAAGGAGCCGAAGGAAAGAGACAGAGAATGGCCGCATTGTTGGGGCGCTTGCCGAAAGAGAGAAAAGGATAGAAGCTTCTGGAATCTTCCTCTTTGTATTCCACCGAATAACTGAACTTTCCAGAATAGTGCCTGGGAGATATAAATAGCGGTAAAGTGCGACAGGAGTCAGTCAGACATATGTGAAGGTTGAGTAGTCGTGCCGACGGAGACGGACAGACGATGTGGAGAGTTGTGCCGACGGAGAAGAGTTAGTTCTTTGTGTTACGAGTTCGGAGCCGTGCTGTTGGAGAATCGGAAAAGACTTTCTTGTTGTTGCAACGAGTGTACAAAGTTACTGTTTACGGAAATAAAAGTGTTTATCTCGACTACATCTGTCGTATTTACTTCACACCCACAACCAAAAAAGTTACAATATTTTTATGTTTTGGCAGTTACATCGCTCTCTCACAACCCCCAGAATGTCTGGAAGACCACACCTGTCGTTGGTTTATGGGTCTCACTGACCTAAAGATGATGGAAGCAAAAGCTTCTGAAACATGCCCTGTATAAATTACAGACCAATGGAGCTAAATGTGTCCCAAATTTAACACCTAATACTTAAACTGGGAATATGTTCTCCTAGAGACTATCTTAATAAATACACATAAGTGGAGAGAAATAGTGTTTAAAAAAGTTGTGGACTCATAAGTTATTCTGAGTTTAAATTACGTTTCTTGCATACTGGAAAGGTCTACATTTGCCCACAAATGGACACTGAAATACATACGTTTCACCATCAACTTCCATTCTATTCTTCTTCTTTATACTCTCTGAGGTTGCAGTACTAATGGCACTTCCTTGAGACTCCTCACCAGGACCATCCACAGCCCCTGAAATGTAACACAAACATTAGTCATTTATTTCAGACAATTGCTTTGATAGTTGAAAGTCTTGTACAAGTGCTTGAAAAGCATGGCATAAATGTGAAGATGTTGATTGTGCAAAAAATGAGAAAATGGAGGGGACACAGTGGGAATGTAGCACTCAATGTGAAAACTAATCTTGATTTTGTTACAGTAGAATCCTGATAACTCGACTGAATGTGGACTGAAAGTGTGTTGAGTTACCGAAATGTCTAGTTTTACAGAACAAGGAGTCTGTTATTTACAACTCATAACATAATACTGCAAATTACATAAATGCATCTTCTAACACAATATGTTGTTGATTTCTAATATCCAACATTTAACAATGAAGCCATTAGTCCTCTTAAAGTCCAATATTTTCCATAATCATTTATATAGTGAGGACTGATGGACATTTTTGAAGATGACTGTAGTCCATTTCTTCATTTAGACCGCATAGTGGACAAACTGGGGACTCATATTCCGATTCTATGTAAATGATTAGCCATACAATCATGTCCTGTTAACAATCAAAAGACTGCAACAGCTGTTTTCCTAGGTAGATTTGGTATTACTTTTGGATTCTGGGCAAGAACTTTCCAATTTTTTCCTTGAGAAATTGTAATGTTATTCATTTTGTTGAAATTTTTATATTGGTTTTTTATTAATTGCTTTATGGAATCTAATGTTAATTTTCTAGTTGGTCCATAGGTGAAAAGGCATTCTTTTTTGGCTAAGCTGTCTGCTGTCTCATTACCATATACACCACAATGAGTTGGTATCCATTGTAATACTATTCTTTTATTCAATTTTTGTTGAGTTATCATATTGATGATTTCTAGTGTATGTATGGATTGTTATCAGAAACTATTGACAGGATTGCTGCTTTTGAGTCTGATAATAAGATAGCATTTGTAAAATTTTTAATATTATATAGATGTCATAGGGAATGTTTGATTGCTTCAATTTTTCCATCATAACTTGTTCTATATTTTAAGGATTTAGAAATGGAAAAAAGAGAGCATGTTGCTCCTGCTCCTGCACTTTTTTCTTGAGAGATTAAGGATCCATCGGTATACACATGGAGCCAGAATGGAATAGGATGTCGTGTATGGATTGTTTCTATTGCTAATGTTTGTTGGACAGCTGTATTCATATTAGGCTTTGTTATTTCTTCTATTAGGTTTATATTATACTCTATTGTTGTTAATATTGTAGGGTTGGGTTTTATTTGTAAATCTTCTTTTGAGTGGGGTGTGTTAAGTTTGTTTTTAAGTTTATTTACAACAGATAGAAAACTTTTCTAGGTTTTGAGAGAGGTTGGGAATATACATTTACCCTAACTGTTGTGTGGCAATCTAATAAGTTTTTCATATCGTATTACTGCTTGTTGTTTTAGTGTCGTTCGTACACTAGGTGTGTTAGTACTCTCATGGATTCAATAGGTGTTGTTTTGACACCCCCCGTAATTAATCGTAAAGCTTGGTTTTATATTAATTCTAGTTTATTGATATGTGGTGATATTAGGATTTCTCCACAATATTCAAGATGTTCTCGGGCTTAGAGCTATCGATGTTTTGGGAGTGTACATCTCTCCCATCATCAGGATGGGATAAATGACTAACAAGAGTGAAAAGACTAGTAAATGTACTGTCTGCTAGTATGGACCAAGCAGAAAACTACCAAGTCTAATCTGGAGGTGGTTCAACGCTCCATTGGAATCTGTGTTTTCTGAGCCGGTCGAGGCGGCGCCGTGGCCGAGCGGTTAGCGCGCTCGCCTACCACCTAGGCGGCCCGGGTTCAATCCCAGGGACCCGCATGTGCTATTCGTGGTGGACGAAGCGGCGTCAGGGCGGGTTTTCTCCGGGTACTCCGGTTTCCCCCGCCATCTCATTCCACCGGTGCTCCATCTTCATGTATCATCAGTGTCACCGCCTGCGGTGCCGTAGTAGTAAAAGCGGGCGTTAAACACTACAACAACAACTGAGCCGGTCGACCTCCAACTTTAAGGCTGGTTTCCAGGAGGGACTGAACTGCAATTCTCCATAATAAGTTCAGTTTGGTTTGACATACATTTTATATTTTGTATTTAATTTTCTCTTGAGCATCCCCACTTTTTTCCTGCTAGTCTCCTGAGAAAAGATAATTTTTTGCTCGCTTCTTCAGAATATATATAATATATTGATTCCATGTTAATTTGTTATCAAATTTTATTCCCAAATATTTAGTTTCATTTGTTTTTGACAGAAGGTGATTGTCATATTGAATGTTGAATTCTTGTTTTTTGTACCCAAGAAAGAATATTTGATAATTATACAGGCTTAGGCTTTCACAGCCAGCATTAATCTAATAGATGTAGCCTGTATCCACATTATTAGTGGCAAGCTTATGAGTCCATGAAAATGGTCCGATGGCTGTTAATGTTCTGACTAGATATCAAAGGTCATTACATGGTCAGCCCTTTTATTATTGTGACAGAGAATGTGGTAGGTTGTATATGTACCTACACTAATTAAAATTTACCTACACTGTTTATATAGTATAGTGGATTATAGAAATTGTTACAGCCAAATTTAAAGATAAAGAATAAAAGAATTAAAAAGCTGTTGAGTTATATAGAATGTTGAGTTATCAAGAATCAAGTTATCAGGGTTATACTGCAATCTGTTTACAAGCAAGTGCAAAAAAATTCAACTGTGCATACCTGCTAGTTTATAGTTCCAGGGCTCTGCAGTGCTTCTTTACCATGCAAATTTTGCAAGTTTCTGATTATTATCAATATAATTAATTAAGAAGGTTATATAAATATTTTATAACTCTTATTTTAAGGTTCTATATGAATGACTAACTACTCACCTGTAGGCTGCAAGGTCCTTGCTGGTGTCTGGGAACGGCTTCCATTCTCTGCACTCATTCTCGTTTCTTCCTCAAATACTTGTACAGTACTAACTGTTGAGGGAGGGCAAGGTGATGGTGATTTGGTTGGCACTTCCACAGCCACAGCAGAGACTTCCATTGGAACAGCTGCAGGGACTGCTGGTGCTGGTTGTACTGTTGCTGCTGTTACTGATAGTGCTGCTGATACTGCTGGAGCTGTTACCACAGCTGATGTAGCAACCGCTGACACTGAAACTGCAGTTGTTGTTGCTAACAAATTTATCTTGTGTGGCTGTACTAGCTCTGCAATTTCCTTCGGTCTGGAATCCTTCAAGGGCTCTATCTTTTTAATCTCTTTCATTAAATCCTTTTTCTTTAGTAATGTTGCCTCTTTTTTCTGTGCACCTTCCTTCTTCAATAGATTTTCTTTCTTTGCTGATAATTCTTTCTTTGGAGGTATTTCTTTCTTAGCAGATGTTTCTTTCTTACTAAGTGTTTCTTTCTTAGTGAGTGCTTCTTTCTTCTGTAGAATTAATAATTGAGATGCTACCTCAGAATTTACACCAGCTTCTGTTTGTTGTTGAGCATTTCCTGCAAGAAGCAAAGCTGCTCTAGCTGCTGCCGCTTCTTGTTCAGCTCTCAGCTTCTTAAGCATAGCACCAACTGAAATAAATATTTCATTTGAAGTTATAGTAGTTAAATTCTTATTTTTTACAAAAAAGAAGTTCATAACTTGCTGAGATAATAGCAAAAAGGTCAGAATTACCAAAGTTCTTTTGGTGCATTGGATTTAAATAATATCTAAAAAATAATAAATTTTACACAATGTGTTTCTACAGTACCTACAGTACCTTAAATTCAATATTTTAGATTGGAAATTTTGTCTGATAAACCTATTCCCAGATGTAAGCTTATGTTGTCATGGCCAGCGTCTATCCAGTAAAATGTGGTTTCTGGGCTTCTTGGCCTTAGTCCACCTGATACATACATACCTGACATTTCATCTGTCATCCTGACGAGCATCCTCAGGTGAAGTGGCGTTCGTCAGGAGCATGTCTTACACATATATGTATCACGTCCATTATCATGCTAAGCTGTACTGAGAGGCTATAGAAATTTTCTAACATACGAATAACTTCAAAGAAAAGAGGGAGCAGCAGGAATTCACAGAACATGGATGCCAGTGCTGGCTGACACACGTATAAAGCCATACAGCTCAGCCAGACTTATAACTTGATGCAGACCACTGGTTGGCTCGTATACAGCCAATAGGAGAGATCGGGTGGTCTCATTCAACCATATATAAGACATACATGACAGACGCTCCTGATGATTACCACTTCGGTCAGTTGCCTCTATTGTTGGAGCAAGCACAAAGCAGTGGATGCTGTGTACACCCAGACGGATTTTTGTATATAGCTGTGCCAAAAGTACTCTCCGTGTACTTGGGAGTACAGTGCAGAACTTCATGTACAGCCCGACGAATGCACAGTGTATAAGTGTTAAGTGTTTATGTTGTGTTCCTCTGTTAATATTTCTCCCCTGTGTAACTATGTTAGGTGTTTGTATAGTTCTAACATAGTCTTCGCCCTCCCTGTGTATATAACTTCTCCCATTATTTTCTTATTTTATGTATATAGTGACAGTGACAAAGTGAAGTTTAGTGCTAGCTTCCAAAGCTCATGTGGGGTGCACGGCAGTGGGCTATTTATTAGCACACATGGGCTAGCGTCCCCTCACCAGGAGGAAAAGGGAGGATGGCTTCAGCCACAGGACATGCTGTGCCGGCTGCCGGCCACACACTGGTTGCCAGCTTGCTCCGTCTGTGGCCACACCATTGGCTGCAACTACATCTACCAAACCAACCACTGCCAACGCCAGCCTGGAGGAGGAGAAAACAAAGGCAAAGTTCTGGAAGCAACCCCAGAAAGAAGCAGACATATCTGAGCGGCAAGGTCACATATTACTCGAACGTTCTTGCTCAACTGGATACCAAGTCGAACCATTTGCAAAACATCGCGCAGGCCCTCGGGTTATGCTATAAGGAGGACACTCAAAAGAAGTGGCTCCTTATTCAAATAGAGGGCTGGAAAACAGTTCCAGACAGCAAAAAGTGGCGGGAAAGTGGCTCGGACTTTGAGCGCTGTGGCCAAAAACAACCAATGAAGAAAACCAAACAGCAGACCACACCGTCACATATTACTACCAGAAACAAGTTCGCTCCCCTAGCAATGCAAAACACAGATTCTGAGGACAAGGAAATGGAGGATCTGTCTCCAGCAACAAACACTGTCCCCAAAAGATCCAACCCCAAAACCCATCATCCAACCCGACCAAAAGAATCCCAAAGAAGAATAACTCACCCTCAACCCTCCACATCCACCTCCCACCCTCAACCCTCCACATCCACCTCCACTCCCAACCAAACCATAACCACACCATAAAAGTCCTCCATCTCCTCCAGGACTTCATACCAGCGGGAACGTTCAAGCTGCACACAACCCGGGACTGCCCAAAGCTCTTCCTCCAGAGGAAGCAGGACGTCGCCCCTGTAACGAAGCTCCTTAAGGACTCTGGCGTGGAGAACTTCACCTTCACACCCAGGAATGACCAGCCCCTCTGGTATGTAGTCAAACAGCTACCAGCTGACTTAGAAGTTGACTATATAAAGGAGCACCTGGAAGCAAAGGGATACACCAGTGTCCAGGTGCGACAGCCAACTTCCCGCTGCTGGCCTCTGTCGAATTACCAGGTAAGTCTGGATAGGATCACAGACAACCAAAACCTGTTACAGGAAAGAGAGATGTGCCATATAATGGTAACCGTGGAGGACCTTAAAACCAATATCACCCAGTGCTTCAATTGCCAATCACTAGGCCATACATACAGAAACTGTAACATGACCTCCTGGTGCATCCTCTGCAGTTACCTCCACCGCCCGGCTGACTGCCTGAAGAAGGCAAAGCTGGACACTGTACCCCACTGTGCAAACTATGGGGAAGAGCATGCTGTCAGCTACGGGGGTGTGAGACATTCCAAAACGAGCGTCGCCACTGCCAACTGACAGCCTTGGTCAGGAGCTCTCCAGGTGCTCAGCCAGGGCCAAAACCCATCATGTATGTGGCCCTGGTTAAAGATGGTATCTTCTTTGCAGGAGCTACCGGAGGGCAAAAGGCACCTGTCACCCGTGCTACCACTAAATGGTCCCCCTCCACAACCCCACCATCCCCAGGTGCCCACTGGCGGCTTGGGAGGTTTAAAAGAAATCTTTAATCTGCTCAAAGATATAAATCTCCCGGCGCTTCTATCAAAGTTGTGGCTGTTTATTATCAAATTCAAAAGCTGCAACAGCACCATCGAGAAGTTAGAAGCCATCATATGTTTGATGACCACTCTCTTCAAGTAAATGGTCAATGTAAGGGGAGGCATAACTTTAACATACGCACTCTGTGGTATGCAGACAGCATCCACAGGAAGCAACATGAACTTAAAAACTACCTACAATGTAACAAAATTGATGTCACTTTCATCTGCGAAACTAAATTACAACAAGAGCACACTTTTAAGCTCCAGGGATACCAAATTTTTCAGAACGATAGAATTGGCAGATGGGGGAGGGACTGCTATTTTTCTCAGAAGCAACTACTCATACTTCTGTTGCACTGGCAGCGTTAGAGTGCACTGCTCTTAAAATCCATGTTAACAACCAAATAGTGATGCTGGTAGCATTTTATCGGCCCCCTAACTCCCCAGATTTCATACGAGACCTCGAACAAATCCTTGCTTTAGAGGACACGTTATAATTGCAGATTTCAGAGCCCGGCATCCCTGGTGGTTTTCTTGCGAGCAAACTCGGCTGGAAATCTCCTGGTTGAACTTATAACGGATGAAGATAATACTGAGGTATGTCTTCCCCAGAACCCACATTTTGGTACAAATCGGGGCACTTTGACCCCTAGAGTTTGGATTTCATACTTACAAAAATGTGACACTTAAATAAGTTTACTGTGCATCACAGCTTGGACTCCGACCATCTTCCTGTGCATTTCGACATCCAGGGTAACATTACAACCAGTGCCTCTGACCCTTGGAGGGCTGAGTCCAACTGGAATAAGTTTGCCATGGAAATGCACAGGATGGCGCAACCCAAGCTGTCATGCTATAGCGAGGCAGACATAGATGTTGCCATTGAAAACTTTACTGCCTCGCTACATATGGCCAAAAGAAGTACTACCACATACACCACAAGACCATTCAGTTTCTGCATGTGCCCCGAGGTGAAGCAACTCATTGCGTGGAGACGACACTTGACAAGACTGTGGCGATATACCCGTCAGCCTGAATATAAAGTGTCATGGCTATGCAACGTCATTCTGCAACAAATTAAAATCAACAAAAGTGAACAGTGGGAAAATAAAATGTTGAGTACTACACTTCGGACTCTTCTTTGTGGAAATTACTAAACGCTTTCAAGGTCTCCATGAGTGTCAACTCCGCAACTGAGGTGCTGCACACTCAAGGCGGCCTGCACTTCTCCACAGAGGAGAAAGCCGAGATCTTCGCTGTCTCCAAGAGAGATTCAGTGAAAACCCAGTGATGCAGATGCAGAAGCAAGAGCAACAGCTATCCCTTATAATGCTGCAGGAAGATTATAATCTCATTAGGAAATTACCTAATGGTAAAGCTGCCGGTCCAGACAAAGTGACTAATGAGGAACTTAAACATCTCTAGAGAAAAGCCCTGGTGCAACTAACAAAGATATTTAACACTTGTTTGCAGCACAGCTATTTCCCCTCTACTTGGAAGCGAGCAAGGGAAAAGCACCAGACAGCCACAAAATTACCATCCCATTAGTTTCTTGTCTACTATTGGTAAATTGCTCGAAAAACTTATACTTTCTCAACTTCAAAAACAAGTTTCAGAAACACATGAACTCTCAAAATCGCAGTTTGGGGTTAGAAAGGGACATTCCACAGAATTACAGCTTCTATGGCGAACAGATGATGTAACAGAGCAATTTAACAATGGGGCTTCAACGTTGGCATAATTTCTGGACGTAGAAGCTGCGTTTGACCGGTGCTGGCTTAATGGCCTCATTTATAAACTGCACCATAATTTCCCAGCTCTTCAAAATTATCTGTACTTACTACACAACTTTTTAGAAAATTGGCAATTTTAGGTTCAAGTGGGCCATTCCTCCTCTCGGGAGCCAGTGATGCGGGTTGGTGTTCCACAAGCGGCAATCATGTCGCCATTTTTGTATATATTGTACACTAATAATTTCGCAGTGGATGCCAGATGCAAGGTCGCCATGTATGCTGATGATGCTGCAATATACAACCACCATAAAAATACTCGTTTTGGTCTAGCAGAAATGCAAAGATATGTAAATAACTTCCTCTCATGGCTCCATGATTGGAAAATCAAAATTAACCCCAACAAATGCCAGCTGATCCATTCCTCAAAGCAGCATCACACTTTGGCAATGTACCTCACGGTCGGCAGTCAAATATTGCACTGCCATCAGCATGTTAAATACTTAGGTGTCACCATGGACCGCACAATGTGTTGGTCCACCCACATAAAAAATAGTGCCAACAAAGGCAGACAGCGGCTAAAGTTATGCGCCCCCATCTTTCGCAGCAAACAGCTGCAACTCAAATCCCAATTAATACTGTATAAATCATTCATTCTGTCGGTGGTCTATATACATGTGTGGCCTGGGGTAATGCCTCCAAAACCACCCTCAAGCAACTCCAAACCCTTCAAAACCTCTCCCTTCACAAAATCCTCACTGCTCCCCTCCTAACTACTAACCAAATTCCTTCACCTCGAAAACCAGATCTTATCCATCCCCGAGGCAATAACAGAAAGAGCCTCCACTGTGTGGGCATGCATTAGGAATCACAAAAATGACGTGATTGCTAACATTGGCAAATGAGAGCCTAAGCACCATAAACGTGCCAGAATTAAAATGTTCTAGACGTGGCACGACTCGCCGACTAATGCGCACCCATGCAACCCAGGCCCTAGGCCACACACTCACTATCGTAAAGGCCTGTGCCTCAGAAACACCATAGGAGCTTCAACCTGGCTGCACAGGAAAACTGCAGAAAACTGTATATAGTGAAGTGAAGTGAATTGTACATAGTGCAGTGAATGTGCTGGAATGCATTTTCTGGCGTACCCAGCACTGGGATGCATTTTTCTGGTGTGCCCAATGAGTATGTGTGCATGTGTGCAAGTGTGTATATATGAGTGCACCCGTCTGTGTGTGCGTGTAAAAACCAAAAGCTGTTCTTGGTGACCTAAAGCTGGTCCTGTATGAGTTTTTGTGAAACCACAAATTTTATACAGTGTATATAAACTTTGTTAATTGTAGCTGTAAGCCGGACCCACTGTACCGACACCAGGCAAATATTCCCTGAATAAATAAGTAAGTAAGCACCACTCCAACAACTAAGTAAAAAGTCACAAACCCTCTGAGAATGCTTGTTGGAATGGTAGGCAAAACATCAGGTGTGTTGCATCAAGTGGACCATGGTTAAGAACCCCAGAAACACAATTACAGAGCCTATTCTCAGTTTAATCTCAAAGCTTGGTACACAAAAGCACTTATTTTGAGTAGCTTTGTCTCAATGAGCTTTAATGTGACATGATACAGCGCAGTATTATAAGTTCTCAGTTTTGCTCAGAGTTCACAGCACTACTCACATGATTTCCTTCCCCATACATTAGTACACATGTTAGTAGATGCCATGTACAATTTCAAGTCATTCTAAGCAGCAGTTGTTTGAAGCAGTTTTGGTACATGTGATGTTGAAAATGGAAAAAAATTGAGTATTGTACCAGTGGTAAAAATCTGCATAAAAGAAGGTTTAACACTGATAATTCATTTGGGGCTTGTAAATCTATATGATGACTCTTCACCTAAAATTTCCACTGTGAAGGGTGAGTGAGTGTGTGGGGTTTAAGGGCCCATCGACAACAAGGTTATTTGGGCCTATAGTCAAACAATAAAATCTAAAATATGCTCACAGAGTTAAACTGAGAACTAAAGGAGAAGTTTAAAACACTAAACAATTAAAACAGTAACATGTAAAGGATAAAAATCTTAAAAGAACATAAAAGACTTCCAAAATTCTAACAGCCACCAAAAACTGAAAATAAAAACAAGTCTGACTTCCAAAAAAATCAATACATTAAAATACCATAAAAAATATCTCAAAAAGCTAAAAACTGCCTGTAAATATTACACATGTCAGACCTGTTTTTTGAAGCCAATATCAGTGATGAACCGCAGTCTTGGTTACACATACCGGGTCATCGCCCAGAATAGCGGCTAGTGTAGACCCCAGACCAATAGACTGGCACTCACAAACGTACTGTGAACAATCTATTAATATGCATGTGAGGGAGAGTTAAACATCACATGTTGAACAGACAGTTGCCAAGTCACTATGCAGAAGGTGGCCATGAGTAGCTCGCGTGTGACCTATCCCCAGGCAGGTTAGAATAACTTCAGCCCGTCCACTGTGAAGAAATGGGCTACCAGTTTAAACATGACTGTGGAAGCATCCAAGATGATCTATGAGAGGGATATCCAAAAAGTGCAACCACACCAGAAATCATATAAAAAGTGCAGCATATGATTTTGGAAGATCGGCATACAAAGGTGCATGAAATTGCTAATGCTCTAGGGATATCAAAGGAATGTGTTGGTCACATCTTGCACCAGGAATTGAACATGAGAAAGATTTGCACAAGATGGGTGCCAAATATGCTCACTGCAGATCAGACACATTTGCATGACATTTTCCAGAAAGTGTTTTGGTGCATTTTAAGAAAAACCTCTTTTTTACCTGATTACCCTTCCCTTAAGTAGGACTTACAAGCCAGTGCCTAGGGTCAGTGCCAAGTCAGTGCTCAGCCAAGCACCAGGTATGAGAGTGCAGAAGAGGATGATATGAAGTGCTGGCAAAATCGAACAGAATTGATGGCACAACTGGTGGAATGAGTGGCATGTGAAACTGGAGAACCTGGAGAAAAGCCACACAGGTGCCGCTTCATCCACAAATACAACATGTGGGTCTCTGGGATCGAACCTGGGCTCACTAGGTGTTAGGCAAACGGTCTAACCGCTCAGCCACGGCACCACCTTTAAGAAAAACAAAAATGACTTTTTTGCCTTGGTACATGACAAGGGATGAAATATGAATTCACTGACCTTTGTATGCCAATATTCCAAAATCATATGCACTTTCTCAACATTTTCCGTTGTGGTTGCAGTTTTTGGACGGCCTTAGCATGAATCATCTTGGATGCTTTCATGGCCACATTTAAACTCGGTCACCCATTTCTTCATGGTAGAAGTTGAAGGTGAAGAGTTACCACACATTTACAAACCACAAATAAATTTCAGTCACTGTTAAATCCACGTTTATGAAGAATTTGATCACCTCCGCCCTTGGGCAAATCCTATCAAATCAATTTGAAACACCCAAAAACATTTTCCTGCAGAACATCATCCTATCTATCTCATCTTGTACGGACACCTGAAGGGTAACATGATCATGGCACTGCATGATTCTCAATTTTTTCCATTTTCAACACTACAAGCACCACCGCTGCTTCAAGTGACTGTCTACAGTCAACTGCTGCCTGGAATGATTTGCAATTGTACAGCCATGGAAAAAATGATAGAACGTATTAGAGGAGCAGAAAATTTTGAAGTCTCATGTCGTGTTGCAGCATGGTTTACGCAAATTGATATTTCTAACATGCAGCTAGTAAAATGATAGTTTCTGTTTCATATGTTATTGTCTGTCGGACACACAGACTGTGTCTTGAACTAGCACTCACATTTTATTTGTTAGTATGTATAGAAACGCAGGTGGCAATTCAAGACACAGCTTATTTGTGTGTCTGACAGATAATAACATATGGAACAGAGACTATCAATAAACTCAGTTGCATGTTTGAAATATCCACTTGTTTGGACTGCAACACGACATCGAACTTAGAAATATTCTGCTCTCCTAATGCACTCAATCATTTTTTCCATGGCTGTACATGGCATCTACTAACATATATGTCAGTGTAAGGGGTAGTGCTGCTATCTCTGAGTGAGACCGAGAGCTTACCAGGCTGCCCTCGTATATTAGTAGTGTAATAAAGTAGGCAATAACTTTTGGGCCTACCTTTTCCCCTAGGCTTCTTCTCCTTCACCACAACTGGTGCCCTCTCACGTTCTCGTCCTCTACACATCCGCTTTGGTCTAGCTGATTCTTGTTGTGCTGGCTGTTGTGTCACCACTGAAGCTTGTACTGGAGGTAATGGTATCTTTCTGGGTCGTCCACGAGCCTTCTTAGGTACTATCTTAGGGTCTTGTTTTGGAATTACATCTGGTATTTTTGGTTTTTCAATACGATAATCTGGTACTAACAACTCAAAATCGCTCATTTCCAGAGGATTTGTTCCTAGAATATTTGTTTCTAGAATATTAGTTTCTAGAGAGTTTGTTTCCATTGAGTTTGTTTCCAGAGAGTTTGTTTCCAGAGGATCCTTCTGGCAAATTTCATCTACTATCATTACTTCCTGTGAGCTGGTGTCTTCTTCACCCATAAACTGATTCTTAGGCACATTTTCAACAGGATTTACTGGAGGGTTATTGCACACTTCACCAATAATCTGAATATCATCAGATTCAATAGAGCTTGAAGTATTTGTTTCCATATCGGCAAGCGAAAAGCATTTTTGAATGAGAGGCATTTCACGTGATCTTACAGTTATTGTAAGATCACCCGCTGAGATAGTGGGAGTTTCTGTACTGACTTTTGATAAAATTTGCCTAAGTCTGTCGTGCACCAGGTGCTGGGTGTCAGTTTTCTTCTGACTTGGTTTTTCAATTTCAGTATTTTCTGGAGTACTTGAATCTACAGCTAGTACTTGTGTACATGCTTCCTTAGCCATGGAATCATCTAGTTTCATTTTCTTTTCAGGTACATCAATTGTACTTTCTTCTGGCATTTCAGTTCTTTTGTGAGTTTTAACAGATTTCTCTTGGGGTTTTTCTAAATCTTCTGACTTTGGCTTATCCTCTATTTTTTCCAGTTCTACACCACTTAATTTCTTTAATTCTGGTGAAGTTTCCTTGTCCTTTGATGCTGTTTCCTGATCCATTTTAGCTTTTTTAGATGCAGGAGCATCCAACTGTTCGTCATCAGCCATAGATTTTGATGTGTCATCAAGCTTTTTCTTTACAGACCAGGCAGCCTCCTTCTTTAGTGTCAATGTTATTTTCTCTGGCTTTGCAGGATCTACTGAAGGCTCCTCTGTGGTTTGCTTAGGTTCCACAACTTCTGCTGTAGTAGCAAGCATAGGTGATTCTGACTTTTTGAATTTCAAGGTAAGTTTCTCTAACTTTCCTTCTTTAGATGCTTCCACCTGTTGATCATCTTTAGCTGCAGTGACTGTACTAATAGACTCTGTTTCCTTAATTTCCTTGTCATTTTGTTCTGAATTTCTCAATTTTATAGTAACCTTTTCAACTTTGTTTCCTTCATCAGCAATTTCAGTACTTAGTGATTCAGAAGCTGGTGTGAATGCATCACCTTCTTTCGAAGATCTTGCTGCAACAGCATCTAATGCAGCAGCATCTTTTTTCAATTTTAATGTCAGCTTTTCAAGTTTTTGTTCTTCTTTAGTTTCAGCGATTGTCAGAGATTCCATTTCTTTTGGTTTCACTGGATCCTTTTTAAATTTCAAAGTTAATTTTTCTAGTTTTGGTTCTTCTACTGATGGAGTGTTTGGTTTTACTGTTTTTATTTCTTTTACATCAGCAGGAGCAGCTACATCTTTCTTTGTCACCATGTCCTGTTTTGCTACATCCTTTTTAATTTTTAATGTTATTTTTTCCATTGAAGCTGTTTCTTTGGATATCTCTACAGGCTTTTGTTTTACATCCAATGGCTGAGCAACTGCTGTAACAGACTCCTGTTTGTCAACAGTTTCTGTTGTCAAACTGTTTGTTTCCTCTTTTGGTATATCACTTTTTTGTTTCATGTCCTTTTCTGGTGTTATGTCCTTAGATGTTTCCATGCTTGTCTCTGAGATTTTAATATCCGTTGAACTTAATTTAGGTGTTTCAGTTAACACTGCTGTGGTTTTTATTGCAGTTGAAACATCTGGTTTTGAAACTTCCTTCTTAAACTTCAGAGTTAATTTCTCTACTGTGAGTGGCTCATCCTTGGTGGAAGTTGTTTCTTTTCTTATTTCTGTTGCTTTTAATCTACTCATAACCACTTCACTGGGACTATCTTCTTTTGAAGATGATGCAACTGCAGTGCCATCTTTCTTTACCTTTAACATAAGCTTTTCTATTGCAGGCTTTTCCTTAGAAGATGCTGGAGGGTTTGTTTCTTGAACTTTTTCATCTTTTGATTTGGTTACTGCAGACTCCATGCTTGCTGAAGTAAATATTTCAGTTTTTGTATCATCTTTTTTCAGTTTCAAAGTAAGTTTCTCAACTACATTATCCTTTTTTACATTCTGGGAGACTTTAGATTCAGTTATTTTGTTGGCTTCATTTGAAGAAATGTTTGAATCGATTGGAACATCTGTTTTGTCTACATCTTTCTTTAACTTTGAGGTTATTTTTTGTGTCTTCCCATCACTTGCCACACTTATAGATTCCTGCTCAGCTGATGGATGTGATACTATCACAGCTCCTAAACTTGGATCAGTTGCAGAAGTGGTAGCCACCATACTATCTGGTCTCAAGGGGTCCTTCTTAAACTTCATTGTTATTTTTTCCAACTTATTGTCTTCTTTAAAAGTTTTTGGGACTTGTTTCGGAGAATGAGTATTCATTGTTTGATCTTCCATATAAGATGAATCTTTTCTTTGTTTCAATGTACTTTTTTCTTCTCTAATAGAATTATCCTTTTCCAAATTTTTAACTGTATCTGCACTCCCAGATGGGGTTGCCACAAACCCTGATGAATGTGCATTTTTAGTTATCCTTATACTTAAGCTTTCAGGTTTAGTTGCGCTATGTGTCTCTGAAAGTTTTAATGCACTTGAAGATTTGGGACTCATAAGAGACTTTTCTGTCAATGGGGATTCTTGTACTGCATCTTTGTTTAATTTCAAAGTAAGTTTCTCAACCTTAGCCACTTTCTGGAGAGGCTCAGATTCATCCTTACTAACTTCACCTTCTCTTTTTAGTGCCACTGACTTCCCTTTTTGCTGCCTGCTGTCAGCACCAATTGTATCTGATTCAGTTTGCGAGTTTTCCTTAGTAATCTTGATTACAATTTTTTCCTGCTTTGCAGAACTATCCTTAGATGAACTCAGAAACGTCGATGCTTCAGGTTTTACTTTGTCTCTAACAAGTGAGGTACTCTCAATTTCACTCATAGATTTAGTCAAATTGATTAAATTATCCTCAGTTTTGTCCACTGTTTTAGTTAAACTCACTGAACTATCCCTTACTCTAATGGCAGATTCAGCCAAACCAACTGAATCATCTGTAGTGCTATCTACAGACTTAGCAGAACTAATTGAACCATCTCCTCTTCCAACAGACTCATTACTGAACTTCCCTTCTGCTGCTGATGCTTTGTCATCTGTATTTTCCTTTAATGCAGTTTTCTGCTTTTGTGGCAATTTCTTTTCCTTCAGCACCTCTGTTATTTCTGGTTTTTCTGCACTTACTTGTGAACTTCCTTTCTTATGATCTGCTTTCTGAGTCATGGAAGTGTTTGAAGCATCTTCAACAGTTTCTTTTATATTGCCAATTTCTGTTGTAGTTGATAATGAAGTTGAGTGTTGTACAGTGCTTATTTTTGGAACATTCATTCCCTGAAGTCCTGTAGATTCGCTTCGATTAGGTTGTTCAGTAGCTTGTTGTTTTTTCTCAGCTTCAGATTTCAAAAGTTTGCTTGCAGATGATGTGTTAAATGATAGCTTTTCATCAATAGAAGTATGTGAAGTTTGTAATGTAGCTGATTGCTGCTCATCTTTAGGCTGAACCATTTCAACTGATGTCTTCTGAGATGCTGTTGATATATTTTCTGGTTTCGCCTCTGTGGTTGTGATTAAATTAGAATGTTGCTCAGTAGAAATTTCAGTTGTGCTTTTAGCTTTGATGATGTGTTTTTCTTGCTTCAATGAAATTTTTGGTTCACTATTCATTACAGAAATGGCACTAGATGATTCAGTTGAAGAAGTTTCTACAGCTGCAGTTAGTGGAAGAGCTACTTTACTTACTTCAGTCTTACTGCTTTCCATTTTGTTATCTGACTGGGGTGTAGATTTTATCGCTTTATCTTCAAAAATGGTGCTGGAAGATTCAGTTGAAGGTTTTTCCACTGCCACAGTTAATGGAAGAGCTGCTTTACTTGCTTCAAGCTTTCTGCTTTCTGTTTTATCAGACATAGGTGTAGATTTGATTGCTTTGTTTTCAGCCTGCATTTCAGCTTTCTGTCTATCACTTAAACTGAAACTTTTTTCTGAAGATGTTATAGTAGTTGCAGTTGAAGGAACAGTTAACTTGCTTATTACAGGCTCTTTGTTCACTGTTTTGGCTGTATCTGACTCTGGAATGTCTTCGCTGCATTTATCTTTATCCTGTATTACTGCTTTTGATTCACTTTTTTGTAAAATGATACTTGTGCTTTTTGCTGCTGAGGCTTGCATAGCAGTAGCTAAAGGAAGAGATGTTTTAACCTGCTCAGTCTTTTTGCTTTCTATTGCAATACTATCAGGTTTAAGCACATGTTTAATGCCTTTATCCTCAACTTCAGATTTTGGTGCATCAGTGATAGTGCTTTTCTCTGAAGACACTGCCACAACTGCACTTAATGGCACAGCTGGTTTAGATATTTCTGGCTTGCTGCTTTGTGATATGCTGTCTGTATGAGATGCATTCTTGATATCTTTATCTTCAGCCTGCATTTCTTTTTTTGGCTCAATGGTATTCACACTTTTTTCCGATGCTTCCTTTGCTCCAGTAGTATGTGATTTAAGTGTGTGTTTGACACCTTTATCTTCAACCTCTGTTTGTGCTTTTGATCCAACAGTGCTCACACTTTTTCCGAAAGATGTTCCTGTAGGTGCAGTTAATGGAATAGCTACTTTGGTTACATCATGCTTTCTGCTCTCTGTAGCAGTATTGTGTGACGTAGGTGCATTTTTATCATCTTTATCTTCAATCTGTGACTCTGCATCTGGTCTAACAGTACTCATGACTTTTTCTGAAGATGTTCCTGAAGATGAAATTAATGGAACAGTTATTTTAGAAGTTGCAGGCTTGTTGCTTTGTGTTGTGGTGTTATCAGACTTAAGTATATGTTTGACCACTTTATCTTCAACCTGCATTTCTGCTTTTGGTCCAATGGTACTCATATTTTTCTCTGAAGCTTCTGTAGTTGCAGTTAACGGAGCAACTATTTTCATTACCCCAGGCATCACACTCTCTGTTGCAGTATTGTATGACTCATGTACATGTTTGACACATCCATCTTCAACGTGAGTTCCAACTTTTGGTCCACTGGTACTTGTAGGTTTACCTGAAGCTGCTGTAACTACAATTGATGAAACATCTGCTTTAAGTGCCCCAGGTTTGTTGCTTTGCAATTTGGTGGAGTCTGACTGAGGCACCTGCTTGACATCTTTATCTTTAGGTTGTATTTCTACTTTTGGTTCAATGCTACTCACACTTTTATCTGATGTTTCTGTAGCTGCAGTTAATGAAACAGTTATTCTGCTTACTTCTGGTTTTCTGGTTTCTGTTACAGTATTGTGTGATTTAAGTGCATGTTTCAAACCTTTAGTTTTAACCTGTGTTTCTGCTTTTGGTCCAAGAGAGGTTATACTTTCTGATGATGTAGCTATAGATGTTTTGGTTACTTCAGACGCTTCAATATTTTCTGACTTAAGTTCTTGTTTGGCACATTTTAGATCACTGGGGCCTGTATGTTTTTCTGGAACTACTCCTGTAGATGCAATTACAGGAACAGATGTTTCAATCATTTCAAGCTTTTTGTTTTCTGTTGCAGTGTGCTCTGATGATGATACAGATTTGATACATTTATTCTGGGCCTGTGTTTCTGCTTTAGGTACAAGTACGTTCATGGTTTTTCCTAAAGAAGCTGCAATTAATGGGTCAGCTGTTTTGATTACTTCAGGCTTTGTGGTTTCTGTTGTGCTAACATTAGACTTTCTGTCCTCTATATCTGCAACCGGTGTTAGTGCTTTTGATCCATTTGTTGGTAAAATGGTGCTCATGCCTTTTCCTAAAGAGACATCCACAGCTGTATCTAAGGGAACAGATGTTTTAAATACTTCAAGCTTGCTGCTTTTTATTCTGGTGCTCTCTAACTGAAGTGCATGCTGGTCTCCTTTATCTTCAGCCTGTGCTTTTTCAACTAATAAACCAGTGCTAGTATGTTTTAATTCAGTTAAGGGAGCAACAGTTTTAATTCTGCTTTCTATAACAATGTTTTCTGATTTAAATACATCTTTTATGTCTTTATCCTCAATTTGTATTTCTTTACTTTCTCCATCATTCATTGATGAAATGATACTAGAGAGTTTTCCTGGAGGTGTTCTAATTGCTGCAGCTAATGGAACAGGTGTTCTGCTTATTTCAGATTTTCTGCTTTCTACAGTAGAGCTCTGTGACTTAAGTACAAGTTTGCTATCTTTATTGTCAGTCCGCTTTTCAACTTTTGCTGCATCGCTTGTTAGTAGAATAGTATTAGAACTTTCTGCTAAAGATAGTCTAGGAACTGATGTTAATGAAATAGGTGCTTTAATTATTTCAGACTTCCCGGCAGCATTGTCCGACTTAAGTATAGGTTTGCCACTTTTATTTTCAGTTTCTTTTTGTGTTTTCGTTCCATCATTCTCTTGTAAAATCATGTTGGAACTCTTCTCTGGAGACATTTCACCAGCTACAATTGGAGCCGTCGTATTTATTTCTTTACCTTCTGCTATAACATCCATCTTAGGTGTGTTTTTGATACCATTTCCTTCTGCCTGTGATTCTGGATTTACTTTAACATTTGTCAGCAAAGAGGTGCTGGAGCTTTTTCCTGTAGATGTTATAGAAACATGTGTTTCAGGCTTTCTGTTTTCCCCTTTGGGCATCATTTTGGTACTTTTATCTCCAATCTGTTTCTCTGCTTTTGGTTCATCCCTTAAAAGGAAAACTGCAGTATCACCTTGTCCTGAAGATGTTGCTGCAGCTGCATTAGATGTAGGCACTATCTTGTTTACTTCCAGTTTTGTATTTTCTACTTCGATATTGTTTGACCTCGCTACATCTCTGGTGTCTTCATGTTTGACCCGTTGCTCTGGAACAACTTCATGAATTTCTACTGGTGGTTTACTTCCACCCATTTGTTTGTTATCAGGTTTAAGATCTTTCTCATTATCTGTCAATTTCAATTCTTTTACTTTTAATGGAACTGAACTAGGCTGTTGTTTTTCTGATATCATTTCAGTATTTTCTGTGCTTTTCACATGTTTGGCAATATTTTGATCCTTAATTTCTTTATCTGCAGTCATAGTATGAGAACATTTTAAGACAGATGATGTGCTTCCAAGGTCTTCAGTTTTAATTGTGTCATCTTTTATAGTTGTGGTTAGCATTAATTGCTCTTCCTTTTCAATTTCATTTTTAGAACCTGGCTTAGGAGTATTTGCAGGAGCTTCAAGCTGCACACCACTTTTTTTAAACTGTTCTTTAGAGACTAAAACTACATCACTTGCAGTGGAGGAGTCTTCTGAAGGTGTTCTAGTAACTGACTTAGGCATTTCTGCTGCTTTAATTGTAGATTCAATGACTTCAGCTTTATTTCCGGCTTTAGCTTCTCCCTTCGAAGAGTTTGAGCTATTTTGTATTTTCTCAGCAGTTTTTGGTGCTACTGATGATTCAAGTACACATTTAGAGCTATCCTCAGTTTCCTGTTTCCTTTCCGTTATACTTACATTTGTATGCACTGCCCCAGATATGGCTGTAAGTTTCATGACTTTTTCTGATGTGTCCACACCTTTAGTTTCATGTACATTAACTGTTGCATCAGAACTTAATTTCTCATATGAAATATTTACTATCCCTGGCTTCACTGTCTCAGTTATTCTGTTACTATACTCAGCATCCCTCACAATTCTCTTTGGTGTATCTTCTGCTTTACTTAGTTCAACTTCACTCTTTGCTTTGGCATATTCGCTCTCATTTGGCTTTGCCACAGCTTTAGCATTCAAAGGATTCATATTGGATGGCTGAGCATTTATCAAGGTCTTGCTCTTTGCATCTGGTATCTGTGGCTCACCAGACTGCACAACAATTGTCTCCAGCTTTCCAGTCTGTACAACAGGTTTCTCTGGCTTTCCAGTTTGTACAGATGATGTCGCTGACTTTAGACTTTGTACACTTGGTGTCTCTGGCTTTCTGGTTTGTACACCTGGTGTCTCGGCTTTTCCTGCTTGTACAACTGCTGTCATGGGTTTTACTGGTTGTACAATGGATGTCTCTTGGGTTACAGCTTTTACCATGGGTGTCACTGGCTTTCCAGTTAGTATAACTTGTGTCTCTGCCTTTCCAGTTTTCACACCTGGTATTTCTGGCTTTTCAGTTTTTACAGCTGGTGCCCCTGGCTTTTCAGTATGTACAGCTGTTTTTGCCATTCCAGTTTTCACAATTGCCACCTCTGACTTTCCAGTATGTACTATGGCAGGTGTCCCTGGCTTTCCAGTATGTAAAGGTGAGGTTGATGATTTTCCGGTTCTCATAATTGACATCTCTCCTGGTGTCTCAGGCTTTCCAGGATGTACAGCTGGTGTGTCAGGCTTTCTAGTTTGTGCAACTGGTGTCTCTAGCTTCCCAGTACGTATAGCTAATGTCTCTGGCTTTCCAGTTTTCACAGTTGGCATCTCTGCTGGTGTCTTGGGTTTTTCAGGTTTCACAGTTGGCATTTCTGCTGGTTTCTCAGGCTTTCCAGAATGTACAGCTGATGTCTCTGGCTTTCCAGTTTTCACAACTGATGTCTCTGGCTTTCCAGTTGGTGCAACCGGTGTCTCTGGTTTTCCAGTAAGCCCAGCTGGCATCTCTGGCTTTACAGTTTTTACAGTTGGCATCTCCAGCTTTCCCGGATGTACAGTTGGTGTCTCTTGCTTTTCAGTTTGTGCAACTGGTATCTCTGGTTTTCCAGAATGTCTAGTTGGCATCTCTGCTGGTGCCTTGGGTTTTCCAGTTTCCACAACTGGCATCTTTGCTGGTGTATCAGGCTTTCCAGGATGTACAGATGTCTCCTGTTTTTTAGTTTGTGCAACTGGTGTCTCTGGCTTTCCAGGATGTCCAGCTGGTGTCTCTGGCTTTCCAGAATGTCCAGCTGGTGTCTCTGGCTTTCCAGGATGTCCAGCTGGTGTCTCTGGCTTTCCAGGATGTCCAGCTGGTGTCTCTGGCTTTCCAGGGTGTACAGATGTCTCCTGTTTTTTAGTTTGTGCAACTGGTGTGTCTGGCTTTCTAGGATGTCCAGCTGGTGTCTCTGGCTTTCCAGGATGTCCAGCTGGTGTCTCTGGCTTTCCAGGATGTACAGCTGGTGTCTCTGGCTTTCCAGGATGTCCAGCTGGTGTCTCTGGCTTTCCAGGATGTCCAGCTGGTGTCTCAGGCTTTCCAGGATGTCCAGCTGGTGTCTCAGGCTTTCCAGGATGTCCAGCTGGTGTCTCTGGCTTTCCAGGATGTCCAGCTGGTGTCTCTGGCTTTCCAGGATGTCCAGCTGGTGTCTCTGGCTTTCCAGAATGTACAGCTGGTGTCTCTGGCTTTCCAGGATGTCCAGCTGGTGTCTCTGGCTTTCCAGGATGTCCAGCTGGTGTCTCTGGCTTTCCAGAATGTACAGCTGGTGTCTCAGGCTTTCTAGGATGTCCAGCTGGTGTCTCTGGCTTTCCAGGATGTACAGCTGGTGCCTCTGGCTTTCCAGGATGTACAGCTGGTGTCTCTGGCTTTCCAGGATGTACAGCTGGTGTCTCTGGCTTTCCAGTTTTCACAGATGGCATCTCTGCTGGTGTCTTGGGTTTTCCAGAATGTACAGCTGGTGTGTCTGGCTTTCTAGTTTGGACAACTGGTGTCTTGGGTTTTCCAGAATGTACTGCTGGTGTGTCTGGCTTTCTAGTTTGGACAACTGGTGTCTCTGGCTTTCCAGAATGTACAGCTGGCGTGTCTGGCTTTCTAGTTTGGACAACTGGTGTCTCTGGCTTTCCAGAATGTACAGCTGGTGTGTCTGGCTTTCTAGTTTGGACAACTGGTGTCTCTGGCTTTCCAGAATGTACTGCTGGTGTGTCTGGCTTTCTAGTTTGGACAACTGGTGTCTCTGGCTTTCCAGAATGTACAGCTGGCGTGTCTGGCTTTCTAGTTTGGACAACTGGTGTCTTGGGTTTTCCAGAATGTACTGCTGGTGTGTCTGGCTTTCTAGTTTGGACAACTGGTGTCTCTGGCTTTCCAGAATGTACAGCTGGCGTGTCTGGCTTTCTAGTTTGGACAACTGGTGTCTCTGGCTTTCCAGAATGTACTGCTGGTGTGTCTGGCTTTCTAGTTTGTGCAACTGGTGTTTCTGGCTTTTCAGCATGAGTAGTTGGTGTCTCTGGCTTTCCAGTTTTCACAGTTAGCATTTCTGCTGGTTTCTCAGGCTTTCCAGAATGTACAGCTGGTGTGTCTGGCTTTCTAGTTTGTGCAACTGGTGTCTCTGGCTTTCCAGAATGTACAGCTGGTGTGTCTGGCTTTCTAGTTTGTGCAACTGGTGTCTCTGGATTTCCAGTTTTCACAGTTGGTATCTCTGCTGGTGTGTCTGGCTTTCCAGTATTTGTGGCTGGTGTCTCTGGCTTTCCAGTTTTCAAAATTGGCATCTCTGCTAGTGTCTGGGGCTTTGCAGGACATACAGCTGGTCTCTCTGGCTTTCTAGTTTGTGTAACTGGTATCCCTGGCTTTCCAGTGTGTGCAGCTTGCGTCTCTGGCTTTCCAATATGCATAGCTGATGTCTCTGACTTTTCAGCACATATAGCTGCTGTCTCTGGCTTTACAGTTTGTACTACTGGCGTCTCTGGCTTGACAGTTTTCACAACTGGCATCTCTGGTTTTACAGTATGTGCTGTTGGTGTCTTTGGCTTTATAGCACGTAAAGCTGGCATCTCTGGCTTTCTAGTTTGTATAACTGATGTCTCGGGCTTTTGAGTTTGTCCAACTGGTTTACCTGAAATTCCAGCTTCTACAAATGGTGTCCCTAGCATCCTACTTTGTACAATTGGTGATTCTTCCTGTCTAGTTTGTACAGGCGATATTTCCGGCTTTCTAGTTTCTATAGTTGGTGTTTCTGACTTTCTCACTTTTATACCTGATGGCTCTAGCGTTTCTATTTTTAAAACCGAAGTCTCAGCTTTTTCAATTGGCTTTCCAACCTTTACCAATGCAGTTTCTGTACTTGGTGGGTCTGTGTTTCTAGTTTGTGTGCATGTCTCTGGTGTGCGAGTTTGCATAATTGATGTCTTCGGCTTTCCAATTTGTATATTTGGTAATTCTGATTTTCCAATTTGCACAACTGGCATCTCTGGCTTTCCAATTCGTACAATAGGAGCATCTTGCTTCCCAGTTTGTGTGATTAGGGTCTCTGGCATTGCAGTTTGTATATTCGTTTTAGACACACTGCTGGATATCTCTTTGTTTTGTGAGGATTTTGGGCCAGCATTTACAGAAGAAGGCTTATCTTCTGGCAATTTACCTGGTCTTTTTAACAAAATAGGCCTTGTGGATTCCTGTTGCTTGGGTTTTGACTTTTCAATGGTAGTTGGTTGCATCTGTTGTGCCTTATCAAGCCTTTTGTCTTTTGCTTCAGGCAGCCTTTGCTGCTTAGTTTCTTTTACTGACAATTTTGATACGTCTCTATCAGTTTTAGAGATCAACGGCAACGTGGCACACTCCTGAGCAGAGGATAAACTACAAGCATCTGGATGTTCTTTCATTAATGTTTTACTAACAGCAGCACATAAGCTTTCTCCAAACTTTTCTTGTTTCGAAATATGCTGGCTTGTTGCATGATGCTCTTCAGAACTATCCTTTACGGATGTTTTTGCCATTTCCTTTTCTGTTGTTGCAGTATTTGCAGATTTTGTTGATCCCACCTTCACAACTTCTTTTTCTGAGTCAGTTTTGCCCTCTTTCACCACAGCTGGTGATGAAATAAGTGTGGCTTCTATAGTCAGCTGGCTGGCTGGTTTTCCTATCATTTCAGGTTCCAACACATCTTTTTTAACATCTGATGTAGGCTTACATTCACCTGTTTTTAATGACAAAAAATCCTTGTTTGTTTTTCTTGACATTTCAATTGCTGACTGTAAAGAAACTGAAGGTGTGGATGACTGAACTGTTGTCATTGATTTTATTGCATCTGTTTTCTTGTCATGTCTTCCATTTTTTCCTACTTGTTCTTCTGTGAGTCCCACTTGTTCAGATACTGTTTTGGTTGATGCAGATTTTACAACTTCGGTAATTCTGATTGGCTGCTCTTTATTTCCAATGTCCTGTTTTCCTGTTATTGCAATGCTATCTTTTGCTGCATCATCAACACTCGACTGAGAAGCTTCTTTCTTGACATCACTTTGTTGCAATACTCTTACATTTGAAGATGATTTGTCAATTTTCGTTGCAGATACTGTTGATTTCACGAACTGTCCGGTCTTCGGTTCACTCCTGACAACAGTTTCTTTCTCTTCTTTTGGATCATCGATATGCTTGAAAATTCCCATAGGTTTACACTCCAGTGAAGATTCTGATGTTACTTGAGTTGTTTCCACTGTTTTTGTTTCAAATTTAGAGATAGGCTTTTTCTCTCCAATGTTAGGTTGAGGTTCTCCAAGGGATACTTCCTTTTGTTCATTTGAAACCATTGCACCTCTTACATTTTCTATGGGATTTTTTGAAGATGTACCTTTTTGTGCATGAGAAACTGATGCATCTCCTTCCTTTTCTTTAGTAGTTTCAAATGATACATTCTTCTCCATGCTTAACCCAAACACACTTCTCATTTTTTCTTTCGTTTTAAGTGCTTCCTCTGCAGATTTTGAATCAGATGCAACATTTTTAATTAGAATCTTTGCTTTTTGGTTTACCCCAGATAATTGTTTATCCACTGCAATAGGTGAACTTTTCTCGCTATCTTTCCTTTCAGATCGTAATGTTGTCTGTGTTGTACTTGTGACCTCATCTTGTTTGCTTTGTAACTTCATGCTATGCTGAATCGCTTCACTAACCGTAGGTATTTGATGCTGCATGGTTGAAGAGCATGGAATGTTTGGCGTCTTTATCATTTTTATTTCCACCTTTTGTCCCTCTTTTACATTCACAGCTTTTTGGTCAGCAGTTGTCAAACTGATGGTTGCTAGTTGAGAGCTACTCCCTGTTTCTGTTGATCCCAATACTACTTTATTTACATCAGCTTCGGTTCTTGTTTTCATCTGTTCCTTTATTTTGCTCTCTGTGTGCACATCTTTTCTTGGTGTTTCTCTGTTATCAGATGTTTTCGGCTGATCACTAAGTTGCTTTTGTTTAGCTTGACCATTGATGCCTTCTTTTGAAGAGTTAGTACTTATTTTAGATTTAATTTGTTTTGAAACATTAGTTGTTTCTTGATCTCTAGATTTCTCTTTGTTTCCGAAAATCTGGTTACCCTTTATGACATCACTACTGCTAGAGGATGCATGTAATGTCACTTTGTCGTCTGTTTTTGATGATACATCTTTCACAGCACTAATATTCTTACTCTCTTCAAAATTTGAAGGTTTGTTACTTGAAGTTTTCTGTGGCAGATTCCCACTTTTAACCTCCTCTAGATCTTTTTTCCCTTGTGAGATCTCTATTATTTTTGACGGTAATGCTTTTGTGCTCTGTGCTTCACAGGATTCTTCTTTCTTTTCTACAGTATTATTAGATGTATTTCCTGCTGCAACTCTGCTCACAGATGTCTCGGGTTGTGGCAGTTTTTTTACTTGTTTCTGAGCCATTATGCTGTTGGTCCCAGAGGAGATTTTATCCGATGCAGATGAACTAATAACGTTCTGTGCTGATTTCTGCTCTTTTGCAATTTTTTCATCTGCTACATTTGCTAAAGGTTCTACATCTTTCGGTTTCAAAATTTCTTGTTCAGTAGTTTGCTTAACAGCAGATGCCTCATTTGCCCTGGAAGTCAATTTCTTTACAGATGCAGTGCTTGCACTGGCACTTGGTTGTGTATTTCTGTTACTACTCTGAGTTGGTGTAGAATTATCATAACTACATGCAGCCTGTAGTTTATCAGCATCATCTTTAATACTATCATTTCTCATGTTGCTACTTTTAATTCCATGCAGACCTGGCAAATTTGCGGCTTTTGTTTTTGTCACACTCTCCTGATGTGAAATGGGTTTTGTAGTTGTGATAATCTTCATACTTTCGGCTGGTTTGTTAATCTTACTTATGTTTGAAACTGATGAGGCTTCCTTACCTACTACTGCAGTGCTGCTACATTCTCCTAAGTTTGGTTTCATGCTTACATCTATTTTTGGCTCTTCTTGATTAGATGAGACCGGAGAAGGTACATCATCATCAAAATAGCTAGACTTAATTAAATCTAATGCAGACTGCACTTTTGGTTTAATACTGCTTTTAACTGTAGTATCTATTTTACTTTCTTGGCTTTTTAATGGGATATTTTTTGTCCCACTCGAATCCCTACTGGAAGAAACAAAATCTGGTTTTGATAAAACATTTGCATGTGAATAGTTTCTACTTGTAGAGGGCTGAGAAAAAGAACTGGGCAGTTGGTTACTCTTTGGTTTATTTCCTAGCAAAAGGTGCTCCTTTGTACTAGTAGTAGAAATACCGCAACTCTGTGGAGGTCTTTTAGACTCCACTAAACTCTTTGCATGGCTCTGTGATGTTTGAGTATCTTGCACAACACTTTTCTCAGAACTACTTGCTTCTGATGAAGGATTTTCACTTGATGTGCCTAATACATTTCCCATTGTAATACTGTGACTTGTGGACACTAAACAACCTGTATCTTCCTCCGTTGTAGAAACAACCTCTTCTACCACTGAAATATCGGTACCATGTGTAACTTCTGCAGTTTCTGCAGTAGTGCTGTCAGCATTCCATGCACAGTGTGTTTCTCCATTTACATTGGCCAAACCTCTACCAACGGTTGCTGCTTCTAACTGAGAGCCGCTGTCTGAAGTAACAAGCTGTTGATTTTCATTTGACATCACTAAGGACGCATTCTCTGAGGTTGTTGAAATAATAGTTCCCTCATCAGTCGTCTTATCTTCAACAACGATGTTTTCAACGGTGTTTTCTTCATACGAGTGTGAGCTAACTGTGGGTAGTTCTTGTATGTCAATAGCAGGTGTCGACAATCCTGTAGAATTACTGCTTCCTTGCTGCTGAGAGATATTAATTGCTCTTGTTTGAGAAAAAGTTCCAGCAGCAATTCCTGAAGTATCTGGGGAATCTGAATGACTTAAAACTGGAGCTAAACAAGGTTGTTGAATTTCAGATCTAGCAACACTAACACTCTCACTACAAGTTGATGATACCTCACCCTCTATTTCACCAACTAGATCATTGTTACCTGTGTTCGGTTGTGATGAATCCATCCTTAAACTGGAGAAGGGGTTCCTCCTGTGAAGTTGACTACAAGAACTGTCATGTTAACACACGAAAAAACTTAACTATGTGCTATAAGTTAACATTTACTCTACCTTGCACGTAAAAATATCCACTGCCATGACCAAGATGCACACGCAGTTTTCGCTTTCAACGTTTAATTTTAAATAGACCGATTAAGACATTCCAAACTTCACCACACTTCAACAGTATTCACTGTTTACAGATAATACTACTTTACTCCCACCACTTACTCGCCATCTTGCAGTGAGTAACCATGCAAATGTGTTTACTTGGAACATGGATTATGTTGAAATAACACGGAATCTCCAAATCATTGACATGTCTGAAAAGCGATTATGTTGTAGTATTTAGGAATAAAATGGCAATAATGATGGTTCAAATCATCAATTATTTTTAATGTGATTTATTGCCCTAATTTGAATGCTCATTTATTGGAAATGCGACAGAGAATTTATTACGTATCACTTATAATCTAGTTCCGCATTCACCCACAGTAGTTTGTACATTTATTACTCTGTGGAACAGAGGAGAGACGACATGTGAGCTTTGTGTTATTGTAAATATTGATGGTTATTTGTCGATACAGGCGATCTATTTTGAATTTCCAAAAAAGAAAAAAAAAAAGTAAGTATTTTACTAAATATGTTATACTTTGTAAAGCTTAAATCTTCTTGAAATAACTGTTTATAGCGTTTTAGTACCCTAATCAGAGACATTGATGCTGAAGCATGACTCTTGAATGTTCTAATCGTGCTGTATCACCTTTAAAGTCGCATATCTCTATTATTAATGTGTAAACTCCAGGTAGTGATAATGTCGATGCCTTCACTTAAATTCTAAGGGTAGCTCATTGTCAATGACTCAAGGAAAATGTAAAACTTAACGTAATTAGAATACCTACCTTAATCTAATGTGCCATCAAAATATTAAGAGGAATATATAATAAATTGAGGACAAAAATATGACACTTATCTTATAAAGTAAATACGGAAAGAAGGAAAATGCGTAACCTGTCATCATGTTCACACACACAGAGGTAAGTGTTCGGCTATTAACCTAACCTATCGTAACACCGCTGCCTATATGTCGATACCACAGAACGCTCAGAGCCATAAATTGCCTTCAATATCTACCGACCAAAAGGTTTCGGGAAGTCAGCATTTCAACGTATTTTTGCCATGGATAAGATTGCACATGTGCAAAAACACATCAAGCACACGTAACATTACATTGTGCTACTTAATTGCATAACTTGCACTACGTACTTATCAATAATTAACACTCGGGATATGCTAGTAACAATAGTCCACACTCGGGATATGCTAGTTACAGAAACAATAATCATCTTCCTTAGATCTAAAGATGTTTCCTTTCCTTTACGATCCAATTTGACTTTCTACTCTCACCAGTTACTCCATACAACACGACTAACATGCAGCAATGGGTGACAGGTACACTGTGGGTTATCACATAGCCATTTGTTTATCATCGCTGTACAAATACTTATGTCCTGCGTAAAATACAACTGAGAAAATGTTTTATTTTGAACAGTTCTAAATTTAAAAACGCAAACACTTTCACACATTTGAGCATCAAACATTCTATTAGTGTACTTATATATTGGCATTACATTTACGGTGTTCTACAAAATATTTTTAAAAAAGAAAACAGAATTTCAAAGCCCTCACATGGTGACCAACTGTGCTATTAAAATACTTTACTAGTGCTTAAAGCCTACTGTATTCCCATATTCTCTTTGGACCTACTAGAAAATTGGAACAAAATAATTTCTGCAAATGTTTATCTTGATTAACATGTGGTAGATAGAGAAATAAGCAATGGAAAAATATTTCGTACAGCAGTAGAGATAGCTGTGTGAGATTTTTTTTCTTATGAAAGGAACTTGGAAATTATAAGCCACTAATAGTGATTCACTGCTTAACAATGTGGTTGTCACTTAGGCTACTATATTCTTTGTATACCTGTAAGTGCGTAATGAAAGTTTTACTCAACATGAAGTAGGTAGAAAACCCTAACATAACAGCCCTTCATGGGCCAAGGCTTACCACCTGGATGCTGCATTGCCTCGCCCATTATGGGCATCATGAGTGGGGTGCAGAACTGGAGGGTGGAACATAGTCAGTGCCCTGAGCCCTCCCAGCCAATTGTGCGCCCTTTGTAGCCTGGGGTCCCTACTTCTTAATCAAGTAGCTCCTTAATTGGCCCCTCTGGGACCTAATGAGGCTGAGTGCACTCTATGCTAGACCTCCCAGCACAGGAAAAATCCCCATGCTGGTACCAGAGATTGAACCCAGGTGCTCCGCGCCAGAGGCAAGAATGCTACCACTGTGCTACGGAGATGGTCAGATAGAAGAATAAGCTTTTGTAAGAATAGTGTACAGAAATGTGAGCAGAAAAACTCATGTGAATGCAACACATCAGATCTTTTATTAATATTCACAAAGATCTAGGTCAGTGCTTACGGTGTTGCTTATAAAAACAATAAATAAAGTCATGATTATCCAATATGATATAACTATTCTTTTCTCTCTTTCTTTCAGATATTAAAATCATGGATGAAATCACCAAGGATAGTCGGTTTTCCCATATTGTTAAAGATCCTCGCTTCAAGAGAATACCAAAAAGAGAGAAGAAAGTAAGAATAGATAAGCGGTTCCAGTCTATGTTTAATGACAAGAGATTCAAGGTTAAATACACTGTTGATAAACGAGGAAGACCAATTGATCACACATCAAGTGAAGATTTGAAGCGATATTACGCAGTTTCTTCAGATGAATCTGATGGAAGTCAGAGTGATTCTGACAGAGATTTAGAAGATGTAAAACAAACCAAAACTCAAAGTTCTTCATTAAAATTATTAAATGACCCAACAATATTAAGAAAAAACCAAAATGTTCCAAAAATTGAAAATGGTACTACAAAGAACAAATTGAGATTAAAGCTCAACCAAAAAGAGAGAGAGAAGGAAAATGATGACGACGATGAGGAGAAGGAGGAAAATGATGACGAAGAAGAGAGTGAGGAGAGTCAGGATGATAGTGGAGATCAAAATGACATTCTTACAGACATAGTAAAGGAAAAGCTGCGGGATATGAAGGTGGATTATGCTCGTGGAGAAGGAGTTTTGCTATCTGAGAGTTCATCAGATGAAGAAAGTGCCGAATCTGGTAAGTCATGAACATATCATTAATCTCACATCAAAAGTATGAATTTGCAAATTTGTCCATTTTCAGGTAAACTCATTCCCCAGAATATGCTTGGTGAAAGGCTGACTCCCCTACCTACCTTTGGCCTGAGAACAAATGCTCACCAGTAGTGATGTTAACTAATTTATTGCTTGTTTTAAATATAGGTTTCTTCATGTTATTTCCGATTTTCTGTTAAAAGCATTAAATCACACATTCATACTCTCATAATTCCAGACTATGGAGATCAAGGTGTAACGTGCAGCTGGTAATCGAACCCAGGACCTCATAATTTGTAGTATGCTTACCACCAGGCCACAGAAGTAGTCTGCCTAGTTTTTGAAAATATGTTAAAAAATACAACTGCTACCATTTGATTCTGATTTATGTATTCACAGCTTTGACACTGAGTATTTATTTATTCAGTGCTAAGTACATTACTGTGGAGTTTACCTTTTTGCCTCTGACCATTCCAGGTAGATCTCAATTTTTTATTTCACATATATTATAAGAGTAGCACATTCATAGTGTACATTATTTACTCACCCATTTGTGAAATTCCCCTAGATCTATTAACTGAGTTTTATCTTTAAAAATCTACAGTTTATCTGCTACTGAGTTCAAATCACCTCCAGAATTCCATCTGTATCTTTCAATTTTCCTCCACTCCCCCCCCCCCCCCCCTTCCAAATGCTTATCTCACCATTCCTAGCACTGAATAGCACATATTTCTTAATTGATAATCCTCTTTCATCCTATTTAATTCCATTACTAAATGCCAAACAATAATGGATTATGGAACTTGGAACCTCCTGGAGAACTATAGATAATGCCCAGACACAAATCATAATCTTAAATAAAAATCCATACTAAATCACTAGCTTCTGATTTTTTCTCTTTCACTTTAACTTTCAAATCATTATTCAGAAACAGACCTAGACCTCCCAATGCCTTTTCTTTCTTGCTCTTCCTTTTACCTAAAAACTAAAAGCCCAGCACTCATGGTTCTGGCCACATAGACTAGCACACTGCACGAGCAAAATGGAGAATGAGCTTCCTTCTTGTAGGAGGTCTTAGCCCTTCAAGGGACACAATAGGCTAATCTTTTCACTCATGGTTGCTGATCTTCTGTCCATGTTTCAGCTACTGCTAACAGTTGGACTTTTTGCCAAAATGTTGTTGATATGCTCATAATCCAATGTTTTCAACAAATTGTCACAATTTCAGAAACCAAATTTTGTAACCCTTTCCACTCTCGCTATTGGGACCCGGATTGAAATCTGAAAGTTTCTTGTTTATTCCTATGTCTCAAAATTCTCCCCAGTTCATCATTATGTCTCCCTTCTTCCCATTGCTTCTCTGTATCGCTGCTGATATGTATCAAATAACTGAAGGATGCTTCCCCTAGATCTTGAAATGACATTCGATGCTATTGATTCACAGAGTTCTTTTAGTCACAATGTCTGTTGGCCTGAGCCATTACTTACCGCAAGCTGCTGCATCTCTTTTGCTATTTCCCGATCTGACCTTCCACAGCTGTGATGTCATTGGCTGCTCCCTCGCTTGACGTTGAACATTTGTATGACACACTCCTACATCTGCTTGGCACTCATCTTCTTCATAAAATCAGCATGTGCAACGATGGTCTTTGGACTTCCTGGCTTCTCGCTATGCCTTGTCATTTCTGTTTGTGTGTGCCAGATGTTCCTTAGATAATTTTCTTCCGCAGCTGCTTGGTCATCAATGAATAAATGTAAATTATGAATATAGGCTTGCTTTCCTTCCAAGCTTGCTTATTTCATTTGTTGTACTATTTTTCGCTTTAAGGCTCATTGCTATATTGATCAATCTCTTTTTATAAAGATGTTTGTCTCCTTTAGACTCTTTGTTGAATATTTTGCATATTTGTGTTGGTATACATAAATCTAACAACAATCATTGTTCTTCCTGTTTTCTTGCTGACTGCCATTCTTTTAATTTCAGCTCTAGCTTGCCTTCTAGGATCTCTTTCACATCCTGGATGGGCCATATACCTCTTCTTTCCTATACACCTGATATCACTAGATTGGATCTCCTATGTTTATCCTCCAGTTCTTTCATTCTTCTGTTCATATCCTGAGCTCCTGTCTTCATTTGCTGTATTCCATCTTTATATTTCTTTCATTTCTCTTCCTAGGTTATTCATTTTATTTTAAATTGTGCATTAATAACAGAGACCACTTGATATTCCAGTACTATCAGTGTACAATTTTCTAGAGTTTTAAATCGATAAGCTTACCGGTCTTTTACTTTGTTAGATTCCGAAGAAGAACTAGAGCATGAATGGGGTGAATTAGATCATGATGCAGAGCACACCGATAAGGCAACAAACAGATTAGCAGTTTGTCATATGGACTGGGACAAGATTCGAGCAACTGATCTTATGGTGCTTTTCAATTCCTTTCTTCCCACAGGAGGAGTAATACATTCTGTTACGGTGTGTAAGTTGTTTCCTATATTAATATGTATATTTTTATTAAATCTTAAATAATTTGTTACCCTTAGTACAAGGGGTGTCTCAAAAGTAAGTTATACTATTTTTTAAAATCTGCGCGGAGATGGCAGAAGTCCAGGAGTCGCAGGGAACCTTGGTCTGGGTGTAGTGGTAGCACTGTAAAATTCCTAGATGCCTACCCCTTTAAAATTGCAGTAACAATGGAGACTCCACTAACTCCTACTGCCAGTTGCAAAGTTCACACTGTAATCTCTTTTTTGACAGCAAAAAATAAATGCAACTGAATTTCATTGCAAGTTGTGCAACGTGTACAGTAAAGGCATGTCAATGCCAACAGTTTCTTATTTTGTTCCACAATAACACTCACCTGCATGCTACTTGCAAAACTTAGCCCTGTTTGAGCAGTTTCGTTGGGATGTATTAGGTCATGCACCTTACTCACCTGACCTTGAATCAAGGGATTACCATCTTTTTCCACAGCTGCAGCAACACCTCGGGGGAAGGTGCTTCCTATATAACAATGAGTTAAAAAATAAGAAATACAAAGATGGCTAGCCAGTTTGACAGGAGAGTGGTTTGACACTGGATTAAAAAATCTGTTATCTTACCAAAAATGTATTGAGATTCAAAGAGATTATGCAGAAAAATAGTTACTGAATTTAGCTTTCAAAATATACAATTTTTAAAATATTTAAACGTTTTGTTATTTTTTGAAAAAAAAGATAGTGTAACTTTCGAGACATCCCTCACATATGAGGCAGATCAAAAATGGGGTAACAAAGTTCACAATAAAATATCAATAACATGCCTCTATTCTCTGAACATTGGAAGCAAACCAATAATTTCATCCCCATGGCTGTGGAGCTAAATTGAAAAGTAGAATATGTTTGCTAATGACACTGTCAATTATCAGGATCATCTCAGTGTTGCCAGTGTGTGGGAATTTTGTCCTGCAGGAATTCTTTTACATGCTAGTAAATTTATTGACATGAGTATCGATTCTGAGCACCCTTAAAACCCATTGACCTGGGCCAGGTTTGAATCTGCAACCTTGGGCTTAGGGGGCCGGCAACTAATCAACTGAGTCACCCAGACTAGCAATTATGAGGTCACTGTGCAATGTGTTGAAGTGTTATTGGCAATCAAATATCATTAAAGTCAAACAGTATGACTGGATAAAAGTAAGCACTAGAACTAATGTTATAAAAGTATCTGAATTAACAGACAAATTTGAGGTATTCACATCAGTTTAATAGCCAAGCCATATGCAAGAGTCTGAACTATTCAATATTAAATCTTACTATATTAATACTAACTGTACCCTGCCATGCTTCGTTGAGGCACATTATGGTTGCATGGATGAGAAATGAGGAACAAAACAAAGCATACGTTTAAAAAAAAAGTTTAATTTTGCAATACTTGTGGGTATACAATATCTTTTGTTTTTCCATTGTTTGCATAGATATAAAGGCTATCTGGTTTGCCGACATGGGAACACGCAACAGACAATTGTCCAAGTGAGAAGCAATCTACACCTAAATCTAAACCACAAAATTCTAAAGATTGACTTTGAGCTTTATATGCTAATGGCTTCATTGCCAGATGCAAGGTACTAGAAAACAACAACTTTGAGCTTTATTGATTGTGATTGCAAATGCCTATCTAATAAGGAATTGTAATCTTTTAAATTTAAATGGTGTATCGGTTGGGATCATGGGAATTCGAGGAATGAGAACATCTTCACCTTTGAAAGGCCCAATTAATATGGTTGCTTCCACTACATTGTTCATCAATTTCTTAACTGTGAGCCTCATGCCGTTACAGAGTTTTGGCTGATTAACATTATGCAACATGATATTTGGCATGATATTTTCAATTTTAATGTGTGTGGTGGCATTCCTGGCAGATCAAGAGAGTTCAGAAACTCTGATGGGTAATTAACTACTTCATCTGCTTCCACAACGGTATCTATCGATTTATATATCATTTCCTCACTTTGAATGCTGGGTTGTATAACATTTTAAAGTTCATAGACATCTTTCTTTATTCTTCGCTGCATCCAGTTGTGATTCCTATAATTAATTTGAATATTAAGAAATATTTATTTATGCCAACAAACTTACTTACTTACACACAAGACGTGTGTGGGCAAAGTTTGAGAGGTAGAACTGGAACACCAACAGTAAGTTTGTTGGCATAAATAAATAATAATTACCATCTGAAGGTTATTTAATCCTGGGACATAAAGTACTTACAATAGTAAGTCACCATTGGGGTAATTTGTCTCTGATGTGAGACTGCCTTTGTGGTTTACCAGGAGAAATACGAACTGGTTTGAGAATTTAATGCCATTCTGGCAGTTTGTCACAATAGCTCAAATGTTAGAGCAGCCGCCTGGTAAGTGGAAGGTCTGTGGTTCAAATCCCAGTTGTGGCATTGAATTTTTAAGTTCCAGTTCTACCTCTCAAATATTAAGAAATACTTTTTCGATAAGTTCTTCTTTCGATGTTACTAAATTACAAAAATTATTAGATGATATTCGTCTTGTCTCATCTATTGGCAGCTGTCCGTTTCCAATGTCTAGTAACTGTCGTGAGAACACCTTGACTGATTTGTCGTTTTGAAGCTGGACATTCATATTTGTAGTCAACTGTAGTGTGCGTACATGTTGCCACAATGTTAAACATTTTATTTCATCCACTGGTGTTGATTGAGAAATTACAGGCAATGTTTGTCTAAAATCTCCTGCAAGCAATATCAATGCATTCCCGAATGGTTGAACATTTCCATGCAAATCTTGTTATGATTGATCCATAGCTTCAAGCAATGTGTTATGTACCATCGTGCATTCATCCCAAACAATGGTTTTACATTTCTGTAATACTTTTCCCATACCAGATGCCTTGGAATTATTGCATATGGGAGTCGCAATGGTTTGCATGTTCAATGGCAACTTCAGAGCTGAATCAGCAGTCCTTCCACCTGGTAACAATGTCGCAGCTATTCCTGATAAAAAGAGAGAGCTAAGGTTATGTGATTCTTTGATTGAACCACTGCCAGAATCAATCTGATAAGAAATGTTTTCCAGGTTGCTACAGTCGCATCCAAGAAGAAGATACCCCCCAACTCCGTCATTTATCATTTGCATTATGTGATCATAAATGCCCTTCTGCTCACATGTTAATTTGGGAATGTTTGATTGGACATACGACTGAAGGTCACTGGTGTTGTAACTTTGTCACAACACAAATCCACATCAAATGAAGCAGTCACAGCTCAGTTGGGTGCTGGCATTCCCAATTGAATAAGAACTTCATTTGCAATAATTAAGCACTTATCTTCAATATTTATCAATGTTTAGTTGTAAATGCCTTCTGTAAGTTCCATGGCCATATTACCATTTTCTAGCCATATTCTGTGCAAAATATCCTTGGCTATATGCCATTGATATCTTTTCCATAACTCTGTTGTAGATGAAGGTATGCAAGAGGTCAATATAATTGCGAATAATGCATAATTTGGTTTGGATGTGCTGTGTTGTATGCATCATTAATACATATATCCCATTGTTGGTCACTTTCTAATAAGTTCAGAGCTTTACACACACTGCGAAAAGTGGCATGTGTGACACCGTTAACAATTTGCAATTCCTGGAACGATCTAGGACCAGGCACATTAACTAACAGCATGTGAAGATAGAAACATTCATCTTGATTAGGATGCACTGTATAAAGTCTACTAATTGTATTTTCTCTGAAAATGCAAGGTTGACTGTCTACTGGTTCCCCTCGTCTGTGTCTTATGGAAAAAAAGGATCATTATTGTTAACAATGCCATCTATTGGCACATAGTCATAATGACCGTTGAAAAAGCAGTTTTCTTGCAGTTGCAGGTATGTTACTGACGCAAGAAATAAATAAAAACAATCTTTGAAATGGGTTGTATATCATGTCAAAATTTGAGCTAGATCGATGCAGAACTGTTTGAGTTTTTTAAGCATACGCAAACCAACATAACATTTTTACTTTCTCTACTGGTAAATAGAGGAAGTATTATATTCCACCCAAATATTCGATGTCAAGATTTCACCGGAAATATATGTTTTGAGACCCCCTGAATCCAAAAAGCCATTTTTAGAAAAAGGTCTGCTTGTGTCTGTCTGACAGTCTGTGGACAGCATAACTAAAAAACGAAAAGTTGGTTAAACACCAAAGTTGGTATTTAAGTTCATGTCTTTCAAGGATGCGACACGAAGATTTTGATGAAAATAGCCCCACCCTAAACTACCCTTTACATGAAAAATTTTTATTTTCTTGAAAATGGCTCTAACAATTTTGATTAAAATGCCATATGTTTAAGATATTTGTATGACAAATGAAATGTATATTTTGAATTTTCTGGGTATAGTCTATGTAGTCTTGTTTACTCTAGATGACTTTTGAATAACTCGTAAACCGTAACAGATAGACAAAATCTTACTGTACAAAAAATGTAGATCTCACTAAAACACACAGTTTATGTCTGAATAAACTTTTTCGTAGAGTGAATCATTTTGGAGATATTCCTTGTTATGTGTGACAGCTTCGAAAACTTAAAACTTTCCTGAAATGCAACATCGTTGTTCATTTTTTATGTTAAGCATGCAAAGAGAATGGGATCTCAAAGCTAAAATGATTTGACTATTGCTCAAAGCCTACTGTATTCTAATATTCCCCTTGCACCTTCAAGGAAATAAGCAATAAGATAATTTCTGTAAATGTTTATCTCTATTAACACAAAAGATAGAGGAATAAGAGTTTGTAAGTGATTAGTACAAGAGTAGAGTAAGTCATGTGAATGCAACACATCAGATTTTTATATATAGATTCAAATAGTTCGAATATTTTGGTATATTTTGTAGGCCTATTAATTATGTAGATGTGTAATTATTATGTATTTATGCCAGCAAACTTACTGTACTGTTGGTGTGTTTAAACACACAAGCCGTATGGACAGTGTTTGAGAGGTAGAATTGGAACTGAAAAATTCAATGCCACAGCTGAGATTTGCCCCACAGAGCCTCCACTTACCAGACGGTGCTCTAACCATTCAGCTACTGTGACAACCGGCCAGAATGATGTTGAATTCTCCAACCGATTCACATGTAAATGTGTATTTTATCATTGCTTGACATGGAGTTGGAGTTGAAATAATTGATATCCATAAAATATTAATAGTGTTCTATTTTACAATTCTGAACTACGATAAAAATATGTTTTTTTGCTTAAGAGTGTCAATATATTTCATTGACAGAAGTTCTAATATATCTTTTTTTTCTTTTATTGTAGATATATCCTTCTGAATTTGGTCTTCAGAGAATGAAAGAAGAGGAAATAAAAGGTCCAATAGAACTAACTAAAAATTCACATAATTCTGAATTTGGAGAAGATCCAGAAAATGAGGAGGAAGTAGGTGATAATCTAACTTAGGAATTCTCTTAGAATTGGAATGTTATTGTACTTAATTATTTGTTTACATCCTTACAGATTTCTTTACATCTTTAACTTGCTATGTGCAGTATACATCACATGTCTTTCCTCCTTTGTTGATTACCTGTTGCTTTGGACCCTGCCCTATAGCTACTTTAGCGGTTTTTATTGGTGTGGCAATGGAACATTGTGGCTACGTTGTCGAGCTATGAGTTTTACCTATAGGTCATTATGGGTGCAAGCGGACGCATTATGCCTTGATGTTATTGCTTTTAATTACAATCACTTTTTTTATGAATCCAACTTTATTATCATTTGTTTTGATACTTTAACAAATTATCTTCTTTTTAACGTATAATGTTCGCATGTCCCAGTTATCTATACAAAGTATTTTCTCACTTCTTGTTGCTTGTAATTATTCATAAAGGATAATTTAATTCTTTCACATATGCTACTACACAATGTATTCTGATTACTTTACTGAATATCGGAATACCGATGGATTCTCTTCTGCGATGATGTAATCATGTAACTGTATCCAACAAAATGTCGGACCTTAATCAAAATTCAATTTGCCCTGTGGGAGTAACTATTCATTTTACATAGTTACTGCATAGTTATGGTAACGATTAGCTGTTTTGAAGATTCTTTTATGTTTTGTCGATCGCGGCATCATGATTGACCCTGAAAATATCTCCTATCAATGTTGATACCGTCAGAACTTTAATTATAAAATATAATCAGTATAACTTAAACATTATAAAAGATTGAGAGGTAGAACTAGACTTAAAAATTCAATGCCACAGCTGGGATTTGAGCCACAGACCCTCCGCTGTGATGTGTGAGGTGGGGTGTGGTGGGGTAATGTGTGAGGTGGGGTGTGTGGTGGCATGATGTGAAGTGGGACTTGTGGTGGCATGATGTGAGGTGGGGTGTGGTGGCATAATGTTTGAGGTGGGGTGTGTGTCGGCGTGATGTCTGAGGTGGGGTGTGTGGTGGCTTGATATGTGAGGTGGGGTGTGTCGTGGCGAAATGTGTGAGTTGGGGTGTATGGTGGTGTGTGGTGGTGTAATGTGTGAAGTGAGGTGTGTGGTGGAATAATCTGAGGTGGAGTGTGTGGTGGCATAATGTTTGAGGTGGGTTGCATGGTGGCGTGATGTATGAGGTGAGGTGTGTGGTGGCATGATGTGTGAGGTGGGGTATGGTGGTGAAGTCTGAGGTGGGGTGTGTGGTGGTGTAATGTTTGAGGTGGGTTGTGTAGTGGCGTGAGGTGTGATGTGGTGGCATGATGTGAGGTGCGGTGTATGGTGGCATGATGTGTGAGATGCCGTGTATGGTGGCGTAATGTGTAAGGTGGGGTGTATGGTGGTGTAATGTGAGGTGGGGTGTGTGATGAGTAATGTGTGAGGTGAGGTGTGTGTGTTTGGCAGTGTGGTGGCGTGATGTGTGAGGTGGGGTGTGTGGTGGCGTGATGTGAGGTAGGATTTGTGGTGGCATGATGTGAGGTGTGTTCATCACATGTGCAACGTACATGTGTTATAATCTTTGCAAAAGTTAAAGGCATATGGAGGTGGGTCGACTGCAGACTCCAACGAATTCTAAGCTTGCCCCTCCTACCAGCGCTGCCGAATGTGGTACATGCATCTCACACGCTCTTATGTACAGAACCTCTGCCGGTACACGCACTACGCTTGGCAACAGTGCTCTGCTTGAGAATTGGCCAGCGTTCACATGTCTTTAACTTTTGCGAACAGTATAATTACACTTTGAATTACTTGTTCTCAATACATGCACACTTTTGATATAATATTAAGCTCCGACACACACGTCCTATAATCCTATCCCAGCGTCAAATACCATTAATTCTATAACACAATCACAGCGAAATATATATTAAATTTGTAGGTTAAACTCATTGTTACTGACTACATGCACCTATAACACTAAAATGCATGAAAAATCATGTAAGGTACTCACTTCTATACTGCACCTCACAAAATTGCACAATATATTTGTGTTAATTACACTTTAAATTGCTTTTGATGCAATATTAAGTTCCAACAAAAACGTTATAGAATTCTATCCCGGAACAAAATACTGGAAAGTCTAAAACGCAACTGCAGCGCTATTGACGGATCCAATTGTGAACATTAACCATCCAAAGATGATATTATGCTCTGTGAACAACACATAATTTAGTTAATTAATTAAAAAAAACATGTTCTATCGGGTCAAATTGTGAATCTAAACCAATCTGCAATCACCTTTATCACATACGCAAAAGTTCATAAAAATCAGTCCAGCCATTTAGGAACCTTACAGTCACATATTCAAGGACAGAAGATATATATAAAAGAGAGTAGGATTTCCAAGAGCAAGAACAGGTGTAATACTAATGGAGGGATGATGAATGCATAATGTGTGGAAAAAGGGAAGTTAAGCACATATAATGTTTGATAGCATGTGAGAAAGTAAAAGAATAGAGGAAAAGTTGAAAAACAAATGGGAAATATGAAAAGGAAAATCACAGCCATGAAAGTGCTAACAAGTAAAGAGGATAGAGAATGAAAAATTTGCTACATTTTAAGGAAACTCACATAGAAATGGACAAGGAAAGCCATTGTCGTACTGGCAAGTTGGCCATGGTAGCTTAATGGTTAGAGCAGTTGCTCGATAAGCGGAAGACCCATGGTTCAAATCCCAGCTATGGCATTGAATTTTTCAGTTTCTGATTCAATCTCTTAAACATTGCCCAGACATAGCTTGTGTGTTTAAAAGCACCAGCAGTAAGCTTGTTGGCATAAATAAATGATAATTACCATCTAAAGGTTACTTAAACCCGGGAGATAAAGTACTTACAATTGTAAGTCGCCTTTGGGGTATTTATCTCTGGTGTGAGGTTCCATTGTGGTTAACCGGGAAAAAGACGAATCAGCTGGGGAATTTAATGTCGTACTGGCAAGTTGGCCATGGTAGCTTAATGGTTAGAGCAGCCGCTCGATAAGCGGAAGATCCGTGGTTCAAATCCCAGCTATGGCATTGAAATTTTCAGTTTCTGATTCAACCTCTTAAACATTGCCCACACACAGCTTGTGCATTTAAAAACCACTAGCAGTAAGCTTGTTGGCATAAATAAATAATAATTGCATAACCCTTTCACTTATTTATACTCAGCTGTAACATTGTCATTCATTTCGGTACTGATTTTGCCAGAAATCTAAAAGCTATTTTCATACTTGCCCTCCTTTACTATTCATCATACTCTTAAGTAATCAGGTTCTGTCATTACTATTGCTCATTTCTGTGCTCAATTTGTTTCTTTTTGGAACAATTTTCTTTCTTTTTTGTTTAATTTCTCTATATTTATTGCTTTCTCTGCTGTGTATAGTAAGTAGGGAAAGTATTGTATTCAGCCCAACATTTCGATGTCTAGATGTTTCGAGGCCCCCTGAATCCAAAAAAAGGCATTTTTAGAAAAAGTCCTGTGTGTCTGTGTCTGTCAGTGAACAGCATAACTCAAAAAAAAGTTGATTAAAAACCAAAGTTGGTATTTAAGTTTAACTTAGTGTTTGCTTTCTTAATTTCATAAACGAGTTCATCTTTAACCATGCTTTTTTCATGTGACAGAGTTTTACCGTCATCCACTTAATAGTGTTACCCTTAAGCCATGATTTAGTAGAAACTAGACCATATTTTACATTATAGCATAGCACATTTTCTATAACTCATACACTATTTGGTAGAAGCTTAGTTAAAATTCTTTGAAACTGCTTCTGGAACACTTTCCCTGTCATCTCCACATGATTGTGGTTTTTTTGGACTTCAACAATAGACAGACATTCACTACAATGAAAAACTGAAGCTGTTGACAGTGAAGCAATATAAATCAACAAGTTTTAATGACAACCAAAATGTTTGCTGTCTGTTCCTAGATTTAAAGACAGTCAAATTACAATAAGCTGAATTTTGACAAATCACCTCATTACTGATAATTACATAAAAAATAAAAGTTTTAATCCTTTTCCACATAATATGCTGTTTTTAATAGTTTAGGTTATAATGATGATAATAACATAATAAATTTTGCCTATAGGCATCCTGTAAGGGCAAAGGCCTCCTGTTTACATAGGCACTAGCTCGTAAATAAGTTCCAAAAGTGAACGAATTCTTGGGAGCTTTGTTGTGTTCCTGAACTGTCATGCTTTTCTTAATCCCATTTGACACTTCTGCATTGCACTTTTCACAACCGTTGCACTCCATCATCTTTCTGCCCTGTTTGATGCTTGCTGATTCCTATTTGGCTCCAGCTGTCTCCATATTTCTGCTTTTTGTGACTTTTGACCATTGACTACCCACTTTAGTTTGAAAGTAGTCTGCCCATCTGGTCTTTTGGCATCCCACTCTTCTTCGTCCTTCTTGTGGGTCCCACATTAATAGTTTAGGTTATAGGTTAATAAATATACCCCTTAATAAAGAAGAAATCTAATAGAGAATTTAAACACATTATCAACACTGTGTTAATCAATGGTTTTAATACAGATTTTTACATAGAGAGATAGAGAAATTTAAATATCAAAAGACTAAAAGAAGTTTCAACTCCAAAGAAAATAAAAGATGTTATTTCAAAAAATTTACTTAATATCCTTGGGCTAATAAAAACTTTACAAACATTTTTTAAAGAACATGGAATAATTTTAGTTCCTCAAAATAAGTATAGTGCAACAAATGTGCTAAGTTTTTCTAAAAGGGATAACATTTCAAATTATGAAATATCAGGCATTTATCAATTTAGCTGATTGGACTCTGACAGGGTTTACATTGGTAAGATTAAACTTCAATTGGAAATCAGAATAAAAGGACATTTTGGAAATATTAAATATAAACAGATAAATCAGTTGTGGCAGATCATTTTTAATCTTTTAATCATGAAATAAATCCAGAGGTCTCGATTATTAAAACAATTAAATGGACACTTGGATTTGACAGTTTTGGGAAAGATATTTATGTATTTTGAAGAATAAGGATCGCAAAATGAATTTTGAAATACCACCTGTTGATTCCATCAATGAATTTATTTTGCTTACAGTAGTTCCTAATACAATAGAACAGAATCTATCACCTTGCAACCATAACAATAACAACAAAACAGTCAAAATAATGAGGATTCAAAGAATAGTTTGCAAAACATGTCTGGAATATGTATAGTTACAAAAGATAAGTCAGGTTTAAGTCACTAATACTTATTTGTAGATGGATATTTTTTAATTTACATTCCACAAAAATTCTTTGTAAGTCCAACACCAGGTAGGCTTAAACAAGCACTATTGCAATCTGCCAAAGTTGCCCAGGAATAGCAGTGCAGGTAGCCCTCATAGTTGCAGAGCCATTCTCTGCCAACCTTTGCACTAATGCCATGTCTTGCAGACAGTATTAAAACTCGGCATGTGTTCACCACATGTGCTTAGAATATTACACAAGTTTAAAGAAGTAATGGATGGGGAATATTATTTTTATATTTGTGACAAAGTAAAAAGGGAAAGATCAAGAACAGAAGCAGTATGGTATACCAGACAAAAGTTATAAAAATTGGTGCTGTTTTTATTGTAGGGTTGCTTCAATTTTGAGCGATGTGGCTCTTATTTCTCTCAGGGCGTGGTAACGGATGGAATGAAAAATCACACGATGTTTCTTCACCACAATGTATTATTTTATTAACACTTTGTCTCTATTTTACATTTAAATAAATCCTCTTAGCACCATTTTAGATTATTTAAGTCTTTCCACTTTTTCAAAAAGTGGAACAAAAGCTTGATGAAAGTCTGGTAAACGTTCTACAATGTTCACACGCTACCAAAATGCGTCTTATCACCTTGAATATTTAGGCGCTAGTCCCGATTCTTTTAGTTGCGAGTCTATCATTCCGACTGCCACGTGTACATCTGCGCATGTGTTCATCAAATAGTTCCCGCATTGTTAGGGAAGCGATCCTTAGCCATTTTCCCTTCGCTTTCAATATTGAACACATATAATTCTTTTATTTATTTAATATATATTAAAATTAAATACGGAAATATTTATGACATCTTTAAACAAACTTAATTGTTTGTAACAATGAACATTAGTAACACGTTTTCGTCATTTAACCAACACGTTTTCGTCATTTAACCAACTCATACCAACATCAAAAAACAAATTACACTCCTAACAAATATTCACATACACGATTTTCTTTTGGGGTCTTCTAATATTCTGTCTCAAAATATTGTGCCCAATGTCTGAAAACAGAGATAAAAGCTTGTGTTATTCAATAGAATGTGTTGAATAAGAGTATGGAGAGGGAGAAGAAGTGGGGTACTTTAAAGGTAGAAATTTTTATTTCAAAATTGTGTGAAAACAGTAACCGGATTTCTAAAATAATTTGGTATTTATGTAGGAAAGGTAAGAGAGGAATATCGAAGATTTAAGACTAAAACTGGTTTCAGCAAAAGTTATAAATCTAAGAAATAAGTAGAATAAGAGGTAAATGGATAAAATTACTGTGTTTTTCAAAGTATTCATGTAATATTATAACTTTATAGATGCAAATAGGGCATATCATTTAGTGCTATATTTCTTGTTAGTTAAATAGCTACATCTTAATAAAGTGCCTTGCATACTTTGACAGCATGAAGAGGGAAGCAAATTCCATATGGAGAAGCTAAGACAATATCAATTGAATCGCCTCAAATATTTCTATGCAATTGTTGAGTGTGACTCCGTTGCAACAGCTGAAAAGATATATAATGAATGTGATGGGCTAGAGTATGAAAGCAGTGCAACAAAATTAGATCTGCGATTTGTGCCTGATGACACAGTCTTTGATCAAGTAAGTAAATTATTCATGTTATAACGTATGTGATATAATAAGATTATAAGATAATCCACATTTATGTTCTTACTCATAAGATCACATTTTACTTCTGTAGTGTTCACTTTCGATCACATACCTAAGTGATCAAAAGAAATCTATGTTTAAAATAAGTAATGTGATGTACTGTACTAATGGAATGGAATAATGATTTTATCTATTTATTTTATATGATTTGAAGCTTTCCTGGCGATGAACATATTCAAGATGCTCTCGGGCTTTGAGCCAGGTGTAGTGATGAAAAGACATCAACGTTTCGGGAGTGTACATCTCTCCCATCTTCAGGATGAATGACTTTTTTTAAACCGTGGAGGGGGAAAACCCGTTACAGGCGGAGGTCGACATGCTGAGGCCAACAGTGTGAGGGTCCCTGCACCCTGAAGGGGCAGCGTTACTCACTAAAAAACCCCTCCACGTGTTAGTTCGTACAATGCTAAAGGTTTCGTGCATCATCGTGCGTTAGTCGGGTCCCGCATAGCACCCCGGTTAGTAATTGAAAGCTTTAAGCTGGCATGAATTTCATGCGAGCGAGTCAAATGTTGCTTTTTGGTAATGCCCATGAAACTTGGACATGACCAAGAGAGATAAATGCATTGTTAAGTTTGTGTTGATATGAGACGCAGTTACGCTTACTTATGATTAGGTTGCACAGGCATAGGCCTGTTAGTCATGATGTAATTTGTGCAATGCTTAAGTCTAGGGTTGCACAGGTATTTACCTGCCAGTCGTTATAATATCTGCTAATGTTAGTGTTAGCATACCTGAGGTTATTCGTGCAATGTTTGAGCTTATATCTAGTGTTTCACAGGTGTTTACCTGCCAGTCGTTATAATATTTGCTAAACTAGCAAGATTGAAGGGACTAGTACTGTCAGCCAGTACGTACCAAGTAGAAAACACCCAGTCTAGTGTGGAGGTGGTTCACCGCTCCGTTGGAATCTATGTTTTCTGAGTCGGTCGATTTCCAATTTTAAGGCTGGTTTCCAAGATGGACTAAACTGCAATCCAGCGTCCCGGTTCAGTGTACTCTTCTTGGAGGAGATGGCCAGAGCCTCCTTAACCCTCCGTTCCCATAAACCGCTACATTTTGCCACAATGGTCGTTTCTTTGAAGTTAGCTCTGTGGTCTTTTTCAAAGCAGTGCTCTGCCAGCCCTGACTTTTCAGGCTGGATTAATCGTATGGACCGTTCATGCTCCTTGACTCTGGTGGAAATGGTCCTGCCGGTTTGCCCTATGTACTGCGTCCCGCATTCACAGGGGATACGGTATACCCCTGGTACATTAAGGTGCAGTTTGTCCTTCACCAGCCTGACTAGGTGTTGGATCTTCAAAGGCGGCTTGTGGATGGTTCTGATGTGTTTTGCGAGAATTCTACTGATTCTGCCGGAAAGATTGCCAGTGTATGGGATGCAGGCAGTGGCGGTCGGCTGGTCTGGTGTTTGCTGAGTTTGCAGTTTTCCTCTCTTGGCCTCGGAGATTGAGGCTTCAATATCCTCCACGGAGTAGCCGTTTTGGCGTAATGTGTGCCTAAGGTGCTGCAGCTCTTGTTTTAGGTGGCTGGGATCGGAGATCGACAGAGCTCTGTGGAACAAGGTGTTGAGAACTCCGACCCATTGTGACTTATGATGGAAACTGCGAGCATTCAAATAGAGGTCAGTATGTGTTGGTTTGCGGTATACTGCATGCCCCAGAGTACCGTTGTTATTTCTGGAGACCAGGATGTCCAAAAATGGCAGATTTCCGTTCTTCTCCACTTCCATGGTGAACTGAATTTGGGGTCGGAGGCTGTTGAGGTGTGTGAGAAAGCTCGGCAAAGTATCTCGTCCATGTGGCCATATAACGAATGTGTCGTTAACATACCGGTAAAAATGAGATGGCTTAAGTGGGGCTGTGGCCAGTATTTCGTGTTCCATGTAGAAATTTGCTATTACTGGTGACAGCAGAGAGCCCATTGCCACACCGTCTACCTGTTCATAGAATCTGCCACCAAACAGGAAGAAAGTGTTGCATCTGTTGCAACCTCTGGTAGGGGATTGCCCACACCACGTGACGAACTCCCCACAGTTCATACAGTCCTTGGACAACATCACTACTAGCCCTTCTGATCTGCTCGTTAGCTTCGACGTGGTATCTCTTTTTACAAGGGTACCGCAACAAGAAACCATCCAACTTCTGAAGGAACACGTTCCGGCCGACATCATCGAGCTCTTCCGGCACACTCTAATGTCCACTTTCTTCCTGTTTGGTGGCAGATTCTATGAATAGGTAGACGGTGTGGCAATGGGCTCTCCACTGTCACCAGTAATAGCAAATTTCTACATGGAACACCTGGAACACGAAATACTGGCCACAGCCCCACTTAAGCCATCTCATTTTTACCGGTATGTTGACGACACATTCGTTATATGGCCACATGGATGAGACACTTTGCCGAGCTTTCTCACACACCTCAACAGCCTCCGACCCCAAATTCAGTTCACCATGGAAGTGGAGAAGGACGGAAATCTGCCATTTTTGGACATCCTGGTCTCCAGAAATAACAACGGTACTCTGGGGCATGCAGTATACCGCAAACCAACACATACTGACCTCTATTTGAATGCTCGCAGTTTCCATCATAAGTCAGAATGGGTCGGAGTTCTCAACACTCTGTTCCACAGAGCTCTTTCGATCTCCGATCCCAGCCACCTAAAACAAGAGCTGCACCACCTTAGGCACACATTACGCCAAAACAGCTACTCCGTGGAGGATATTGAAGCCTCAATCTCCAAGGCCAAGAGAGGAAAACTGCAAACTCAGCAAACACTAGACCAGCCGACCGCCACTGCCTGCATCCCATACACTGGCAATCTTTCCGGCAGAATCAGTAGAATTCTCGCAAAACACAACATCAGAACCATCCACAAGCCGCCTTTGAAGATCCAACACCTAGTCAGGCCGGTGAAGGACAAACTGCACCTTAATGTACCAGAGGTATACCGTATCCCCTGTGAATGCAGGACGCCGTACATAGGGCAAACCGGCAGGTCCATTTCCACCAGTGTCAAGGAGCACGAACGGTCCATACGATTAATCCAGCCTGAAAAGTCATGGCTGGCAGAGCACTGCTTTGAAAAAGACCACAGAGCTAACTTCAAAGAAACGACCATTGTGGCAAAATGTAGCGGTTTATGGGAAATGGAGGGTTAAGAAGGCTCTGGCCATCTCCTCCGAGAAGAGTACACTGAACCGGGATGCTGGATTGCAGTTTAGTCCATCTTGGAAACCAGCCTTAAAATTGGAAATCGACCGACTCAGAAAACACAGATTCCAACGGAGCGGTGAACCACCTCCACACTAGACTGGGTGTTTTCTACTTGGTACGTACTGGCTGACAGTACTAGTCCCTTCACTCTTGCTAGTCACTCCTCCCATAGGGAGGATAACCCCTCAGTGACCCCGCTACGGTGGCTAGTCACTCATCCTGAAGATGGGAGAGATATACACCCCCAAAACGTTGATGTCTTTTCATCACTACACCTAGCTCGAAGCCCGAGAGCATCTAGATTATTTATTTTATTTTTACTTACAGGCTCAGTAAAATTACATTAAATCTGCTCCGCAGAAATATTAGGAAACTTTTGTTTCCCTATTTGCTTGCAAAGAAATGTAAAGTGTGTGTATCTAATGCTCAGAATTTGATAATAAAATCATTCTTCTTCTTGCTTCCCAATATTTAGAGACTAGATCTTCTTGATTTTGGAGAATTTCACATACAATTAGGTGATCAATGTTCATTAAGTCATTTTTTTTACATAAACAGCACTGTCGGGAAGTCATTAATCTAATCTTGAACAAATGTCCACTCAGGCAATCATGGCTTGAGATTAATCTGAACATTGCAACTGATGGTTTTATTGGTAGATCTGGAATTGTTTTAAGTTTATTTTGGAGATCCTTCCAATTAAGTTTTTCAGAAGAAGCAAGATATTCATCATGTTTTTTTTTCATAGGGGATATTTTGTTTTGTTGTTTGAGCAATTTTGGAACCCTTCTTGGCCAACATACCGAGTCACAGCGGTATAACTGTTTCATCAAAATGGAGGAAATGCCATTTACACATTTACTGCTGACTTGTCATGGCAGTAGGAACGTCCTTCATCTGGCAAATGAAGGAAAGGCTGGTGATATCTTAATGATTTGCCAAGCCTGATCTGGTGGATCCCTAGACCAACAACAGGTGTGTTCCCTCCACATTCAACTGCCTACTTGTAAAAAAGAGGTGTCCATAAGAAACAGTTGAAACCTGCTCAGAAATGTAAAGTAACTTAGTAATCTTGATTTAATTTTTGTAACACTTGCATCAATTGAAAATTAATTTAAGGATAGCATATTCCAGCTTGACTGTCAGTGTTCCTTTGTGTTTCTCTTGAGTGTCTAAGGATTGAACACATTAGGATATAGCTAGAATGGTAGGTGTTAGTGTGGAAATTTATAAAGCTACCATTTGTGTGTTTCTCAGAATGTTTCTAGAGCAATTGCTTCCAGAAGCAAACAACTTTTTTCCACTTAACATATACAAAGTGCTAATTATAAACAGTAATTTGAAGAAGTATTTGAGTCAACTTATAGACACTTTTAGTTTCACATAGAAACTAAAATTGAATTGGAATATATTCTTGGAATTGGGATATATTCTTCACCACTCTGTCCTCTATGTCAGTGGTGTCAAGGTCACAGACCCTTCGGGGCTAAACTGTGCAACAGCTACATGCAGAGGGCAAAACATGACGTAATACATATCAACACTAGAAGCTTTATCAATTGACACCTGTTTACATGCAAGTTGGTCGCGTCCACGAATATAACCTTTCTTGAGGTGCGTACACCTTACGAATTTTTTTCCTTCAGAATTGCCTACAAGGATAAATAGCACAGATACAAGTTGGATCTGCGAAGGGGAACAGTACATCTCACGCGTAAATAGGAAACTACTTGTCGTAGTTATTAAAGTTGATTAAAATAGTTGCAACCTTCTGATGATTAGGCTGAATTATAGTTACTATTAAACCTACCCTAGCCCTTGGGTCAGCATTCTCAAACTGGAAAGTACGCTCACTTACGCACTTACATGCCTCTTAAAGATAGATGTTATTACTTTTCAATCCCAGATGTAAAAATGTCAATCTATTTTGAATGAATGAATAAATAAATAGGAGAATAATTACACGGTATTAATAATAGTGCTGTTAATACGAACTTGTATTAGATATAATCTATATTTATATAAAAAGTAAATAGCAGCTTTCAAATACTGTTATACCTTAAATGAATATTCTTTGCTATTTTGATTAAACATAACAGAATATTTACTTGTATTATCTTCAAATAAGTGAAATAACACGAAACATTATTAGTAACAGGGGTTGGCGATTTCCTCCAAAATTAAAGGAAAGGACTACATGAAAGTTGTTTGAAAACTACTGTCCTTAAAGATACGTATTTTAGTATTAAGCGTTTGCATAATGAATTTAAGACAATGTTACTGAAAACCTAAGTAAAATACCACATGTTACACATTTGGAGGATCAGTTACTTGGCATATTTTTCAACTCACACCCTTTTCAAAATTTGACATACAAAGACAGATTCTAAGACTGGATGCCAAATTGCTATCCGAGAGTCTGTTTCTGTGGTGAGTTTTCAGAAGCTGCATTATAGAGAAACCCTGTTCACAAAGGTAGGTACTGCCAGACATTGCCATACTTTTTGCTGCGTTGGGAATCAAATTTGGGAAACGCATATTGTGAAGTTTCTGGTAGAATTCGATCAGTGCGTCTGAGCATGAATTGTCAAATTTCTTATGAAGGCGACTCACGCTATACTTCTATCAGCTCCAGAGGAACTGCTGTATTATTTACTTTATCTATTTCATAATGGCTTTGTATGTTGTATTTTAATGCAAGATACTGGTTGCATATTAGGAACTGAATACTACTACCACAACTTTGCAAAGGAATTGTTTTCCCATTCGAAACATGCGAATACAAATGACTCATGTCTGTGCTCTCGGACGCAGCCATTGCTCTGCCTGCATCACACGGAAAACTGCACTGAACTGGTTTCTAACGGACTGGCCCTCTATGCCCAGGGCACGGCGACTTGCTCTCTCCGTGGCATTGCCACTCGGGGCCACGATTGACACCACTGCTCTATGTGATCTGCAAGAGGAAATGGATCGAGACCACCTTCAAATATGCCTGGCCACTTCTAGTGTCCCATCCATCCATGAAAAATATTGGAGAGCAAGAGGATTAATGACTTCATTGTCAGAAATCCAGCATTAGCTAACAACAAGTTTCACATACTTTTTATTTGAACTTGTTTCGAAATAAGGGCACTTTTCTGAAAAGAGAGATTTCTCTTAACCATTACTTAGTATTCAGCTTAGCCCACTAATAAGAATATTCACTGGTTCTAATTCTTATTTTTAATGATATCACAGGCAGTGCTGAAATTTACACAATGTTATAAGTTATTTTAAACACAGGAAATTCTTAGCCTCATCATTGTCACTGTTCATTCAGCTGGAGTATCACATATATATTTTTCCCTTGACCTGATTTTTAAAGAATGCTTTTATTTTATAACAAATATTTAAAGAACCCCTTGCATGTGAAATGTTTAAAATTGAATCTAACCTGTGCTATAGACTTCACTAAACTTACAAGAAGTCTGTTCCTTTCTTTGGTCCACTAGAAAAAAAGTCTATGTAAGCACTATGCGCAAGAATTGCAAAAAAGAATTGAGCAATTTTCACTGTTTCTGAGTATAATACCATGCTCCTGGAGCTCTCAATATGTTGTTAGTTAATGCTGGATTTCTGACAATGAAGTCATTAATCTTCTTGCTCTCCAATGTTTTTCACTGATGGATGGGTGCTAGAAGCGGCCGGGCATATTTGAAGGCGATCTTGGTCCATTTCCTCTTGCAGATAACATAGAGGACAGAGTGGTGAAGAATGTATCCCAATTCTGTTCAAATGTTTTGCCAGACAATCATGTCCCATAATCAACTGCTGTTTTTCGAGGATACTCAGGAATTACTGTTTGAATGTTTGGTAGCTCCCATCTTTTATTTTTTGACTTTTCATAGTAATATTTTGCAATAACTTTTTTGAATTTAGAGTTGACTAATCTTTTAGCTGCATAAAATGGTAGATTAACTGTAGATTTCTGTACACAGATGGTACCCTTTTTTTGCAAGAAAATCAGCTTTCTCATTACCACTCAGTCCACAGTGAGCTGGTATCCATTGGAAGACTAGGTGTTTTTGAAGTGCTGTTAAATGGGTAAGGATTTTCCAACATTCTGTAATTGTTTGGTTTTTTGGTGACAACTTGGAAGTAATTGCTAAAATTGCCACCCTGGAATCTGAGAGAATAACTGCTTGATGAAAATGTGAAGTTTTATACAAAAGATTTTGTAGGGCCATTCGAATTGCATCAATTTCTCCATCAAAGTTTGTAGTTCCATGACTTAAAGATTTGCAATAGGAAAAGAGGTGACACGTGACTCCAGCCCCTGCTCCATCTCGGTTTGATATCAGTGATCCATCAGTATGAAGTCATTCATGTTCCGGAAATCTAGTATGGATTGTCTCTAATGCCAATAATTTTAGAACACTAGTTGGAGTATCACTTTTCTTAACTTCTTCTGTCAGATGTAAATAATATGTGATGTCTAATGTTTGTGTCGGATTGACTTTATATATGGTTTTCCTTTGAATTAGGAAGGTATACATTCTTCTTGATGTCTTGAATTTTGGAAAGAAAGCTCTCCTGAGTCTTTGGTATATGAGTCATTCCATGTCAAATGGCACAAAATTTGACCTTCATGTCTCCGATTTCATTAATATTAAATTTACATGTTCTATGAATGAAAAAATAATACCCCTATTCTTTTGTTTGTCTGTAAATTATTTTGGTACATATAGAGCATTAAATTTTCGGATATTTTGCGCACACCGTTCTACATATAAATACCTCTGGTTTTATTTTTCAGATAAATATGATCTGTAGCTCATTTTGAACATTGAAATGTGTACTTTATTTATACGTTAAAGAAAAAACAATTAGTTTGATATTTGAGAGGTAGAACTGGGACTTAAAAATTCAATGCCACAGCTGGGATTTGAACTACAGACCCTCCGCTTACTAGGTGGGTGCTCTAACCATTAAGCTACTGTGACAACCTGCCAGAATGACATTGAATTCTCAAACCAGTTCGTATTTTTCCCAGTAAACCACAAAGGGAGTCTCACATCAGAGACAATTACCCCAATGGCGATTTACTATTGCAAGTACTTATGTCCTGAGATTAAATAACCTTCAGATGGGAATTATTATTTGTTTATGCCAACAAACTTACTGTTGGTGTTTTTGAACACACAAGCCGTGTGTGGGCAATGTTTGAGAGGTAGAACTGGAACTTAAAAATTCAATGGCACAGCTGGGATTTGAACCACAGACCCTCCGCTTACTAGGCAGGTGCTCTTACCATTAAGCTACTGAGACAACCTGCCAGAATGACCTTGAATTCACAAACCAGTTCGTATTTCTCATGGTAAATAACAAAGGCAGTCTCACATAAGAGACAATATGGGTATCAGTTTATCATTCACAGAACACGTAAATTTAATATTAATGAAATCGGAGACATGAAGGTCAAATTTTGTGCAATTTGACATAGAATGACTCATGTGTAAAATTTCTCTTGTTCCGTGTATTGAATGGGAGTCTGATCAACTTTTCGTGTTGAATAAGAGCTGCTTTTTCTATCTCATATTCAATGGAGTATTGGTTGGTTAGTATTTCCATAGCTGGTATTGGTGTGGTTTTGACAGCACCTGTAATTAGTCTCAGACTTTGGTTTTGAAAGTTTTTTTTTTTTTTTTTAATTTGCTGTTGGAAGAACTTTGCTGCAGTAAGTAAATAATGGCTTTATATATATATATATTGTATGTTGTGTTAAAAGTTGCTCTGGAACATCCCCACTTCATTCCTGTTAGATGTTTTAACAGTGAAAGGCGCCTTTCTGCTCTTTGTAATTACATGTTTTATTTGTTTGGTCCATGTAAGTTTGGTATCAAATATAACTCCCAAATACTTTTCTTCCTTTGTTTCTGGTAATTGTTTACCCCCAACATTTAGTTTTATTTTAGTGGTTTTTCTCTTAGTGAAAGGATTTGGTAGTTTGATTTTGTTGTATTTTCTATGGTTCACTTTTGTAGGTTGGTTAAGGATTGTTGCATGAATTTTTCTAGTTCTGTACTTTTTTTTTTGGTTTTGAAGTCCACATTACTAAGTCATCTGCGAATAAAGCACACTTCACACCTGATTCTTGTATTTTTTGTGGCAGATCATTAATAAATATATGAAGAGTGTAGTGCTGAGCACTGTACCTTGTGGTAAACCACGGTGTACTTGTTTATATTTAGATATATTTCTTCCATATCTGGTAGCAATAAAGCATTGCATTAGGAAATGACAGAGCCATGAAAACATTGGACCTTGTATCCCTATTTTTTTTGCTTTCTTTAGTAGTTTTGTTCTGCATTTAGAATCACATGCACTTGGAACTAAATAAAATCTGATACATTATCTTCTTTTCTATTGAAGGAGTCTTTGATTTCTTGACTGAGAAGTTAGACTTGTTCATTTATAGAGTAGAGCTTGACATGGGGGCTGCTCTCAGTAGGTCAAGTTGCAAAACTGATCAAATACCTTACTATCATCAATGTCCACACCTAAGTCTTTCAAAAATTTGATGGATTTTTCAACATTTTCCCATGACATATCCTCAAAATTTGGCCACTTAAAGCACGTGAATTCACTCAGTGCTGAATCCACATTTTAAGGTACTGCAGGCAACTTTCATGTAAATTTTGCACATTGTCATGAAAATGGTTGTCTTCCTCAACATGGCCTTCTCCTTCTAAGCAATTAAGCATATCTTTAACCTTCAGTGGAGTGAAACTTATTCTTACATTCTTGTAAGGTATAGTTAATTGATGTGAGAACATTTACAACATCAATGAGGGAGTTTTCTTCTTTTTCTATTTTCTTTATGTGAGAATGGAACACACTGATCACAGACAGCAGGTGGCAGAGGTACACTTTACTGAATGGATCTGAAAAAAGCTTCTTCAAAACAACAGAAGGCTTATTGCGTGACAAAAAATATTACCTTAAAGCTGGATACATTTGGATAATCCTCTGAACAGCTGGGAGCAACGTCAGCCAGTGGGTTTTGCTGTGATAAAGCAACTGTTGGTTTTCAACTTGAACGAATTCACAGAATTCTTTTAAAGATTCCACTCAAACAGTGTAAACAGAAAAGCAATTGTAGATTTTGAAGATAAGAGATTGTACATCTAAGACCAAGAGATCAGTACCTTGTTGTATACAGTTATTGAGAAGGTGTGCTGGGCAACCAATCACAGTATATGAGGATTTTAGTAGCCTTTTCAGATTAGGATTAGAGAACATTTTCTTTCCTTCCTTCCTATTGATACCACCAAACATTGTGTTGCAGTTATCCCCTCCGAAGGTCTCACACTTGTTTTCAAGTCCAAAATTATGTAAACTTTCACTAACATAATTAGCTATTGTTTCAGCTGTTTTATTTTCTTTACTTTCTACTTTTAAGACTTTAACACACAAGCCAACATTTTAGTAGTCAAAATAATGAAATATGGAAATGATTTGCTTGCATCTGTAGAAACACCTAAAAAGAGAATATTCTCTAAATGATTTTATCACAGTTTCCACTGAATGCGGTGCGAACACAGAGTTTACTATGGTTATGGTTTTAGCACACAACTCTTTACCAGCTGTTGCAGAATCAGGAAAAACACTCTTTAGTAACACAGGAGTGCAATTCATTGAATTGTATGAAAATTGTGAGTTATACCATGAAATAAAAGAGTACCTTCATAAACAGACACTGTCATTGAGGTCTGTATTCGTTTTGACAAAACAATTTGTCTATTTATTTCACAAATTTACTCCTCTCACATTCTTACAATGCTTGTCTGCCTTCATTATATTTCTAGGTCTCTGGCACCATGGTTTGCCATGGACACGAATGTGCCGAGACAAATCATACACTCTGCTTCAGAATCTTCCCATCCACAGCGAAAAGATGGAAATATTTTTTGAAGATCACCTATAAACCTGCATTTTCTCTTTTGCATTTTGAAGAATATCTGTAATAAACATAAGATAGTGACAGAGAAGTATTAGATCAACGATAAACCGCCAAGGAGGTTACATTTGTTGCAATGAATAGTTTAATAATCATAATAATCATAACTGGCGCAGGTCTGCTACGTTTAAAGTGTATTCATCAAATCAATAATAAAATACATAAAGTGTTTATAAATAACATTCACTCACCACTTGATTATTTATTTGTTTTTTATTCTGGAGAGCAATTTTTATCAGATGTATGAAACCAGAAGATTAACCAGAACGGAAATAATGTTAATAAGCAGGTTAAAGACAAAATGAAAATCAATCCAGAGTGGAAATGATGTTAATAGACAGGTTAACAAACCTATAAGATTTACAACATTTGTGCCAACATTCGAAAGCTAGATTTCTCTGCAGTCTATATGGATATAAATAGTTATTACATTAGAATGATTAACTTTGCTTCAACTCAACAAATTGCTGACAAATTGTGAATTTTCTAAATTGTTTGCAGATGGTAAGTTTCACTTGCAAAATGAGGGTATATGGCAATCCTAAATATGGTACTAAAAATACAAATAATCTGTTTTATGGCATATCATGCAATAAATAATAAAGCTCAGTTATACTGAATTATTTGAATGATACAGAGTAATGTTGCAGGAACCTCGTGAAAGTTGTGATTCACTTCCAGATCTTGCAAAGTATTGCCCTCGATATTTTACGACTACAGCATTGCAGCAAGCCAAAGTTGAGCTCACATGGGATGAAACAAATCCAGAGAGACAGGAATTAGCAAAGAAATTGATGTCAGGGCAAGTGGATGGTGTCTCAGAAGCTGATTTACAAGCCTATCTGGCATCTTCTTCCAGTGAAGAAAGTGACAATGGTAAGGAATATCTATAGCTTAGCAGCATATGCATTCTGTAGCATTTAAAATTAGTTTAAAGATTTTAAAATAAAATAGGAATTACTACTGAAAAATAAAACTTTTTTCTCACCTGCATCGAATATAAATGCACAGCGGAATGTATTAAGTGACCATCATCCTCATTTTATGGTTCTAAATATTATTTTAAATATGATTTCACAGAGATTTTATATTCACTCTGGACATATTTAGACATTTGTTACCAAACAAACCATAATTTTTAAACAATGCAGTGAGCATTACATTAAAACTACAATACTGGTTTTTCCATAATAAGTATTTACCCTATCTCCACTCTAGTTTTGCAGTTTTATTTTACACATTCTCACTTTGTTTATCTATTTTATTTTACTGTTTGGCGTCAGCTTTTAAGGCTTGATGAATGTAGACATACGATGCATATTGTGCAATTTGCAGCAGAAAAAGGCCCTTATTCTCTTACTTACTGCATCCTGTAATGTAACCCCATGGTACAACAGCCCATCTGCTGCCCGACCGCTGCACCCCCACTTCTGCCCACCACAGGTGTCATGAGTGGAGTGCAGTATTGGAGATGTGGCATGGTCAGTGCCTCGGTCCCTCCCAGCCAGTTATGTGGTCTTCTTGACCAGGGGCAGCTACTTTTCAATCAAGTAGCTCCTCACTTAGCCCCTCGTGAACCTAATGAGGCTGGGTGCACCCGGACCAGGTTTCCTATCAGGAGAAAATCCCCGCTACAGTACCAGGAATCTAACCAGGGTAAGCAGCATCGCTACCATCGTGCTAAGAAGATGACCTACTGTATCCTGTAGATGTATTTTTATAGGTATATAAAATAGCAATGATTTTTTTGTTATCTCAGTTTTTTGCATTACTGTATTTTCAAATCCCTTCCTTGTAATTTCCTTGAAATTCGAAGTATTATCTTAACAGGTTCCTTCATCAAAATTTAGAATTATATATATACGGAGTGGAAGGGAAATAATCTGCCAGACTTTTAACAGCGAATTTCTCTTATTGTGAATAACAATAAAGTGTAGTACCAAAAGGCTGAAAAGTTTATAGTTTTCTAGAAAAAAAATATTTGTATCAAAAAAATTTATCATCACCTGGCTGAATTATTATTGATTAAAGGTTCTTGATTTATGGCTATATTCATAGATAATTGAATAAATGACAACTTCTTGCTTTGATGTACTTCAATAGATTCAACAGTTTTTGTGTAAATTAAATTTAAAATACCCACATTTAGTTGTTTTCTTTCGTCTGGTAGAACTGGCAGCTCGAATCAGCTCTGTTTATTTTCTTTGCATATACGTGTAGATCGCGTGGAATATTCACTTAATCGCATGCAATTGTTTTTTTGTCGAAGCTGCAAAAGATGCGAAGTCTGACTACAAGTATAGAATACTTGCTCTAATCTCTTATTTCAAATTAATCCCAAAGTTAAGGCATACTTGTTACTGCTAATAAATGTGAGTTCTTAAAAGTATGGCCATTTTTGTTTCTAAAGCTACCACATAAATAATGGTTAGTCCATGACTGTGGGCGCAAACACCACTGTCAAATTTGTTTACTTACATTTTTATTTTAATTTCTATTTTATGTTTATATCTTTCGCACATACTCATGCACATCTTGTCAGAAACTTCGTATTCCAAATTTCACTAATTTGAGCTCTTTGGCGCTCATAAGATTCTTGTTAAAACTTGGAGTAATTGTTGGAAGCGAAAGTGCTTCCGAAAGCTTCTGCATCATATTACTTGTAAATAAATTCATTTTTTTAGATGTAGGTATGTGCTTGCATAAGGCATATTAGTCCTTAAATCGGGTATATAAAATATTAAAGCACATTGCACACTTACTGGGCCAAACGTGTAAACAGTTGCACATAGATTTATTTAAACATATGGCAGTGGAGCATAAATTCACATTAAGAACTGTGCTTTCCTAAAGGTTAAGCAATTACTAGTATCACATTGTTAAATTTAATACAAAATAAAAGTAAGACATGTTTCAGGCAAGAGTGACATAACCTTTGGAATACCCAAAGCACATTCATCACATAAATATCCAGTGTAGATATAACCTAACCTCCAGTCATTAGCTGCCAACCTCTGTACCAATGCTCATACATACATCTTACAGATGATACTGAAACTGCATACGTTCACCACATGTGTAAGTGTTATAAGCAAACTACCTTACTATTTATTGTGAACATAAAGATCGTGTTAGGCCCCTACCATTCAGTAAATAAAGTGTATAAAGCAACTCGCTTTTACTCAGCGTGCATGCACAGTAAGCAGACATGGACTTAGTGTATATTTTAGTGTATATTTTTCATTTCAAGTGAATTTTTGTGTTTCTGACTGATTAGAGCATATTTAAAGTTTCTTTGTTAATGTTTCTTTATATTTGTGACTTCCTAATGGATGTAATGCTGCAAGCGGTGTCGGAAGATAATTTTGCACAGTGTTTAAAACAAGAATCCAATTCCAACTGAGGTCATTATCATTATCATGGCATAAACCACTCAAATAGAACAGACCTTTAAACTTATCAAATAAAATCTTTGTAGTTATGCGGAAATGTAAGATTTGAGGTAATGTTTTTGTATGGGGCAGTCAACCATAACCTTATAAGTCCCGAGGCTTTCACGGCCGGCATTATCAACTATGTTAAGTAGATTTTCCGGGCTTGTGGGCCGTGGTCGAACTGGTTTGAGCATTCAATGTCATTCTGGCAGGTTGTCACAGTAGCTTAATGGTTAGAGCACCCGTCTGGTAAGCGGAAGATCTGTGGTTCAAATCCCAGCTGTGGCAATGAATTTTCAAGTTCCAGTTCTACCTCTCAAACATTACTTGAATAGTTTTTATAGAGCGTTAGAATAGTTCATTAGAGTAGAGGCTGAGTACCCGAATCAACAGGTTGCCACACACTCTCACCATTAAACGTGATTATCTAGTTAACTGTGTATTTAATTAAAAAAGCTTATTAGAAATTTTTGTTAGTTTACATCCACTCTGTCACCTCCTTCAGTCTGGCAGATTATTTCACTTCCACCCTCTATGTATATATATCATCCAGTATAGCAACTTCATAAATATTAAACAGCTGGTAATCTGAAAAGTTCTGTTATATTTATAATCATCGCCATGAAAACTTCAAAGCTCATATAGTCAGTGTTCCTGAAGAAGGCCATGATTTTGAGATGGCCATTTATGTCTTAGGCAGTTCCAGATGAAGGCCATGAGTTTGAGATGGCTGTTTATTGATTATTCATTTCCTGAGATGACCATGGAGTTTAAAATCACCAAAAGCTTGAGCAGTTTCGTAAATATTACACAGCTGTTAACCCAAAAAGCTCTAATCAACTAGTTATATAGATATTTAGGCAAATATTTTCAGTTTCTACTCTGCTGCTTTGGACAAAAATTGACACCTATAGTAAACCTGACATAAGGAAGCCACTTAATACCAACACATCTAATGTCTTAGTCCATGCAGCACATGGAGAAACATGTGTGACTTCGTCCAGTCAGCAGCAAGAGATATTTGTCATTTATGTGTTGCGTGAGATCAGTTATACTATCTGCTGAAATAGCTCCCATTTAAAAGAGCAACTTTAATTTTGGTGTCTATGCATTTACAGTCATGCACGACATCTATTAAACCCAACAATTTAACATTTAGAAAGTTAAAACATGTGTATGTGTACTTACAAATCAGACCAGTGGTTCATTATCAAAAAAGAACTTACATTTCACAAACTCATCTACTTTTTTTAATACTGTTTTAGGCTTCTTTCTCTTCGTACATGGAGCTTTAACATAGCCAGTTCCTTTAAGTCCTTGCAAACATACACAATGGTGGTTTCTCTTAAACTGATATATTCTGAGGTTAAGTTTACTAAACCATTCACAAGTACACTTGGATGGTGCTCCACTAGCTTGTGAAATACTTTAACACAGTTTGTTTTTCACCACTTTTTCACAGTTTTCCCTTAGCGTGTTTTCTGTAACTCTCAACACTAATTTTTTATACAGTTACATTATTGCAACTCACAAGTTAGCCACCAAATTCCTTACTGGCTGATTTGCATAGTCTGTTGACATGTTTACAATTTAAAAACTCAATTGTTAATCAGTGGGGCTTTTCTTGTTCTCAAATAAAACTTATAAGTGTAGCATGTTACAAGGAAAACATTAGTCATAATTGCAAACAGCTTTTACACAGCAATAACATAAAAAGTGTTGAATCTATTTTCTTTTTTTTTTCTTTTTTTTTTTTTCTTTTTTTTTTCCCCCTCAGAGTGCTTCGGTCAGGCTACGAGCGTTTATGTATTTGAAGTAGCTTGCTTACTTCTGTAGCACTGTAGTTATAATGAAAAGGTACTTTTGTTTAAACTGAAAAGTTGTTCAAGAAATGTCATTTGTTCATTTCAAATGTCCAATACACTGCTAATCATGGAAGGGGAACCTGCAAGAAAGGCAGTATCTTGATCTTTAGAACAGTTGAACTTAAAATTTGGGCCCATATCCATAATAAGCATCAGCCCTTTTGTTGCACTTTGCCTTTGTCCTTTACTTATTACTTTTAATAATTAATTTGTTTACTTCCATACAAAATATCTTTGTTCAAAGAAGGTGAAAATGAAGTATCTTCAGACAAGGATGGTGCAAATCAAGGGAAGGAAGATTCATTATCAAAGTACAGAGCACTTCTGGAAGAAATTAAAGCAAAGGAAGAAAAGAAAAACTCACAGAATCTTGAAATGGAAGTTACTTGGGGTCTTGATCTGAAGGACAAAACAGAAAAATTGGTTAAAAAGAAACTGCAAAATAACAAAAATCTCACTCCGTTTGAACAATTCCTTGAGAAAAGGAAAGAGAAGAGGAAACAGAAAAGGGAAGAAAGAAAGAAGCAATTAGCTCGGCAGGTAAAACATTTGTTTGCTTAAAATGTAAAAAATGAAGCTATTGGCAGTGATGTAACACACATATTATAATAAAAATAAATAACAGGTTGTGATATAACTTTAGCTGTTATAAAATATAATTTCAATTAGAAGGATTGTTTCACAATCCATTAATTGCATCTTCAACAATTTTGTTGACCTTAACTATTATAAAAATTGAATTGATGTTGAAATGCTTAACATCACTTACATGTAAATATTTATATTGAGCGGTTTCAAGAGCTTAAATTGCTCCCATCATCAGAATTGGGTTTGAAAAGAATCTTCTCTTATCATAAAAGACCAACTCTGATTAATGAATTTTGATTTACCACCACCAAATCCATTATGGAAGTTCACCATTCCATCACTAGATGTCAACTCACACAACCACATATCAGACAACATCCACAAGAATCAATTGGACAATTCTGATAATTAGTACTTAATAACAAATAATTAACTATAATAAACATATTAATTACAAAACATAAATGAATAACAAATATGTCATGTCAGAATATGTACACTGTGGACAAAAACGTGTGCCATGTCTGAAACGCGATATTCATCAAAGTCCTACATGGCACAGTGCCATGTTTACTCCATCTGTGATGCAGTTGTGTAGTGGCAGTAGCAAGTTGTCACAGGTTCCAAATCTTAATATTACTAACCCATATGATCAATGAAGGCGCTATACCGCATAGGACTTTAATGAATTTGTCATTCAGACATGAGTCATTTTTTTTATATCCATAGGGGCTCAGCTCAGGTTCACGACCACCCAGTAATGATTATGATGACAACAACAATGGGAATGCCATGAACATTTTGGTTTACAGCAGCCCGCTAACGGCAACGAGAATAGATAGTGTATATTGCGCATTGGGATGTCATTTATTTCTTTTGATAAATGAAAAAAATTTTAACCTGCTGTCCAATTCAGCCAACATAAAAACAGCAATACTAAATTTCAATATAGTGAAGTTCAAAATGCAAAGCATTAGCGTATTTCTGATTCCGAGAAACCAGGTAGCATTAGTCCTATTTCCAATTACAAGAAATCAGCATACATCAGTCCTTTAGCATCCTAGCATTCATTAAAATTATTTGTTGTTCTTTATTGTTATATATTGTTATTATTGTGTGATTTTCCCAGAATTGTGACTAGCGAGAGGTCTAGCAGCCGTTTACGGCACAGCTACCTTGAATTTCTACCTTGCAGGAAGAAGTCTTTAATATGCACTTAATGGATCTAATATGCCATATCCATTAACGGGAACACCAAAGTTGAATCTTGGCCGTTTTGGTTGTCATTCCTGGACCCTGGAAAGGCTTGCCGTTGGTTGTGAACACTTCCATTTGAATATATGTATTTCAAGTCTCTCGTTCTGGTTATGGTTTCCGTTGTTGGTTGTGAACCAGCCTGTAGTATAAGATACTATTTGTTATAACTGTTTCAATACAATATCACTGTTGATAAGCAGACATTGTGTCTATTTAAACACTCAACTGGATAAATACATTGCACATATTAACTTGGAAACAAAGTGTTAGCAAAAGCACCAGTAATGAGTATGCTGTATTAACTATAAAGCTTTATATAAGAGCTTAGTTCTATTTAACACTAGAAGGACTGACATTGCCTTGCTACCTAATAGGACCAACATCGGTCATTTTGACCGGTACCTTTTTCAATTGGTTTTCAGTGTTTCATTTATAATATAATTTAAATCAGGTATTTTATGTGTGAGGTAATAACTTTATTTACGTTTTAAAGGAGTTTACGTAATATTTACTCATTAAGCAGCATGAATCCATTACAGTTTGAAGTGCACTGCTTACAAAACATGGGATTATATAAATGATATGCATACTCAGTTATATCACTTTAGCATTCTGAAGTAGTTTGTAACATTGGTAACAATACAGTAGAGTGCGATACACACAATGATCACAAAAACAGCTCATTTTTGTATTTAGTCAAATCTGCATGGGACAGAGTCATGTGATTCTGCAATAGCACTGTCATTTGTCTGTTCCTATACAGGTTCTTCAATCATTGTATTATCACCAATGTCAGATTCCAACAATTTGCTTTTATCCGATTGATGAGGAATATATTCAACATCGTCATCATTATAGGATAATTCATCATCACTAAATATGTTCTCTCCTTTAGACTCATTGACTGGTAAACTATGGAAATAATTCAACATTTCATCTTCTCAAAGATATGTATGGTGGTAATTATGATGTGACATGGCAATAATACAGTATGGCCTCAAAAATATTTTACCATTCATTATATTGACACGACTTCTAAAACATGTCTGCTCTGGAGCTAAACTTTTTCAAACTGAGCTTCCACAATGATCGCAAATCTTGGATTATTTTCAGACCACATTGTTAGTTACAACATGTCTACTCTAGCGCCAAACATTATTAAACTGGGCTACAACAATGACCGAAAGTCTTGGATAACTTTAAAATACATTGTTACCATTATTTAGTTACGACACACGTGAAATAATCATACCGGTCAAAATGACCGGCTACGATCCTTTAAGGTATAAAGCGTGTATAATTTTTTAAAACCTGCTATAAAAACTTAAACATTTCAGGGAATCACCCTTGCTCTATTTCGTTAAAAGTCATAAAATATTAAAGTGATAATGATACTACCTCATTGTATCTACTTTTTTAAAGAATGTTAACCAGCAAGGGGCTCTAATGATCTAGCTGTCGACGGGCCCTTAAACCCTAATCACTCACTCAATCACTTAACCTGTCAAAATGACCAGTACGGTCCTTCTAGTGTTAATGATCAGGATTTGTACTAATTCATTTTTAAGTTAATTATGAAAGAGTCAGAGACTACATGTTTAGATATGAGTAAACATGGAATTTTATATAATATTATATTTATTTTAGTTAAAAATAATAACTATAAAAGTGGACTATTTTTAAGTTGTATATGATATATTAGTAATAAACATTAAGTTGTACATTATTATTTACTTTATGCAGGAAGGTGATACATCTGATAATGGCTTCAGTGATGATGACATCCCATCAGATGTTGACATGAATGACCCATACTTTAAAGAAGAACTTGAAAAAATGACAAAATCTAAAAAGGTTGCCAAGAGTGAAAGGAAAGAAAAGGAAGAGGTCAGTGAGGATGCAAAACAAAACAAGGTAATGTATTAGTGAAGTGTACCTAGATAAACATGGATTAGGAAAATGCTGTATGTCTGAAAATGTATTATTGTCATTTTTTGTGTTTCCATCACAGGCGGAGCTAGAATTGCTTTTAATGGGAGAATCAGACACCAAGCACTTCAGTCTCAAATCCATACAGGAAAAAGAGTCTGACAAGAAAAAGAAGAAGAAAAAGAACAAGACCAAAGATGAAGCACCAACTGAAAATGATGATTTCCAGGTATTTCCTTTCATGATTTCTCTGTTGATTTAGTAGTGATAACCTAAAGCTGTCCTTCAATTGCCTGGAAATGAAAATGGGAAAGTGAATACACCATTCAATCAGGATTGGGAACCAGCAATCCTAACCTCAGTGTGATAATTAAAATTCATTTGTTTTTAAAATTATCGTGCAATAAATTAGGAAAGGAAACCAGAACGAGAAGAGAAAGTGAAAGTTCTGATTGAACAGTGGAATGAACAGTTCCTTGCTTTTTACACAACACACACACATGTGTGTGTGCACACGCATGCATGCATGTACACATGTACACACACTCACATACACTGTAGAGTCCCAAATCTTGATTCGGTATAGATGATGGGCAAGACAGTCATGTCCTTTGAGGAGATGAAAACATCCCACTGCTTCTGGGCGGTTCCATCTTTTTATTTCATACTGTTGTGTGATGTTTTCCCATTTCTTTTCTCTTGCTGTTATGTTTTCTTGGAGTTGTTTATATTTATTAGCTGCTTTTATTTATTGTATCTTCCTACATAAAGTTGACATTTTATTTATCGAAGTTAGTCCTTTAGTTCCCTTCTTTGCTACTTGGTCTGCAGCTTCATTACCCAGTATATTAATGTGATGATATCCACTGTACACTTATGATCTTATTCTGGTTTTTTAGGTAAGTTAAAAGTTTACGGCTTTCATACATGGTTTGATATTAGTGATTGGATTGCTGCTTTGGAATCTGTGAGCAGGACTGCTTTGTTAAACTTCTGTATTTTGAAAATTAGACTATGTAAGGCTATTTCTAAGGCTGTATTCTTCACAGTGGCCTAACGCTCCCCAGGTGCCTCGTCCTCCTTGGCTGCTTGGGCCTCATCTTGGCTTGTTGGGTCAACTAGGGTCTTAAATTGACTCCTGTCTATGCCAGTATAGGCTGCCATGTTGGCATCCTTTATGACTTTGGCTGATTCCTGGTCTATAAGAAGTATAAGCCTCTGTCCCATGGAGTCTGCTTGCCGGTCCAATAGGCAGCGCCGTGGCCGAGCGGTTAGCGCACTCGCCTACCACCTAGGCGGCCCGGGTTTGATCCCAGGGACCCACATGTGGTATTCGCAGTGGACGAAGCAGCGTCTGGGTGGGTTTTCCCCAGGTTCTCCGGTTTCCCCAGCCATCTCATTCCACCGGTGCTCCATCTTCATTCCATGTATCTTCAGTGTCACCGCCTGTGGTGCCGTAGTAGTAAAAGCGGGCGTTAAACACTACACAAACAAAAAAAAACAAAAAAAAGCCGGCCCAATACTTTCCAGTACTCAGTTTTGAGTCATGGATTAAAAATCCTTAACCTGCGCAGTAGAACTTTTGGGTTCTCGGTCATAAAGTCTCAGGTCCTAAAGGCCATCTTCACTGGTTTGGGCAGATCAATTACCCTGAGTATCAATTCCTCTTTGAGCTTTACCCCATTGAGGTTTGTCCTCAGCCATTCAGCACTCTTCTCTTCCTCACAGTAGTAGATTAGAGTGCCATCCTGTAGAATATAGGTCCTAAGCAATGGTAAGTATTCACCTTCTTTGGCCCCAATTACCTTGCTGAGTATAGCTCCTAAAATATCCTTAACTTCCTCTTCCATGAGTTTAGTCTCTGGATACTTTTCCTATATGATAGCCATTTTAAAAGCTGCCAAAGCCTCCCTGAAAGTTACCCCAGGTTCCGTTGGATCCCTGGGTCTTTTCTGGTGTGGCCTGGCACTAGGTGGCGTATCAGGTGTAGATCTGGTTCTTTTCACAGCCCCAGTTCTTTGAGGTGTCAGGTAAGACCGTCCCTGTCCTGATTGCCTAGAGCTCCCGCTACCAGGTTGATCAGTCCTTCTCAACTTCCTTAGTTTCCTTTGGGCTACCCCAGAGAGAAATTTCTGCCCTAGGTGCAGCCGATTTATACTTGAGGCCATCTGGCCCATATCTTTATCCTCTGGTATGCTAAAACTGCCAGCCCCCTGAGTTGCATCTTTTGAAACAGGTTCTGTTTCAACTTCCTGCCCTCCCTGTTTTTTATTTGTGTTTGTTTTTTTAGTAATGGTTTCCATAAGAATTCCACAAGTACTGGGGAAATTAGGTCAACACGTGCAGAGCCCCAATACACGTGCAAGGTTAAATGCAATAGGGTGTCGCCCGGTGCCCTGAGGGGATCGGCAACACTGTATTATACCCCAGTGCCATTCAGCTCTCAACCTAATGCCTCACACCTTAGCTTGGGTAACCAGAGCCCTTAGAAAAAATAAAAAGCTGGTACTTCAACTGGGAGTTCCTGCTAGGTCCTCCTACTGGGAGTCCCTATTTGGGATGGCATTTAAGATGTTAAAGGATAAAACACTTCTTTGTGTGGTATCTCGCCTGTGACCTCCCTGGCATGAGTAACTCTACCGGTGACATGCACCGCCAGTACAGCTCACAGGGGTGCAGGTATACACAAGTCTCCCCACATACGACAAGGTCATGTGGCTTCTAGGGCAGGAACAATTTTGGTTAAAATGACATATGTTTAAAATATTTTAATCACAAATGAAATGTACATTTCGAATTTTCTGGCTATAGCCCATGTAGTCCTGTTTACTCTGGATGACTTGAATAACTTGTAAACCGTAAGAGATAGACAAAATCTTACTATACAAAAAATGTAGATCTTGCTAAAACACAATGTATGTCTAAATAAATTTTTTTGTAGAGTGAACCATTTTGGAGATATTCCTTGTTATTTATGTCAATTTTGGAAAACTTATATTTTCGTGAAGTGCAACATTGTTCAATTTTTCATATGATAAGCGTGCAAATAGAACGGGATCTCAAAGCTTTAAAAGATTTGACTATAATTCAAAACCTACTGTATTCCCATATTCTCCTTGCACCTACAAGGAAATAAGCAATAAGATAATTTCTTAAATGTTTATCTCAAGTAACACAAAGAAGATATGGGAATAAGAGTTTGTAAGAATGGTTAGTACAAGAGTAAGTAAAGTCATGTGAGTGCAACACATCAGATTTTTTCATTTTAGTACCTTACTGTCCCCCATCCCTCTGTTAAACTGCTGGGGCATAGTGTCAATAACATTGTATGTTAATGGCTTGCAGTGATGTTTTTAATTTGAACGTTTTAATGCTTGTTTGATGTTAATTTCAGGTGAATGTAAATGACGAGAGATTTTCTGCACTCTTCTCTTCCCATCATTTCAATATAGATCCAACTGATCCACATTATCGGAAGACAAAAGGCATGGAAATTCTTAGATCAGAAAAACTTAAGCGAAGAAATACTAATGAAAATAAGGACAGAGACAATAAGGTAAGCACTGTTCCTTCTGCTTTAGATAAGTGGGTTTAAGTAACCTTTAGATGGTAATTATAATTTATTTATGCAAACATTTATTTATTTTAATGTCTGTTTGATTAATAGCCATACGGCAGTTTTTAATATGCTCCAGACAAAGGTGCAGATGTGTTGGTTTTTGATTATCCATCCTGAGTTTAAGTCCTGGTGGCTGTGTATTATACCATAAATCTAATATGGGTTCCTAAATTTAGGCAATGAGGTTTTTTACATTTATATGGTGCAATAATGGATAGGGCAATTTCTGAATAAATGTTGTTAGCTAAAGCTGGATTTCAGACAATGAAGTCATTAGTCCTCTTGCTCTCCAATATTTTTCACAGATATTCTGAATAAATTAACCATATAAAATTTCTGTTGTTTTATTAAATTTCAATTATTTTAAATTAACAAGGAAAACATGCTGTCTTATTACATGTTGAATTTGTATTCACATGTCCAGAATATTATGTATATTGACAATTTCCAATAGGTAAGTGTTTGACACTATGGATGGTAAATTAGTAATGGCTTCTTCTCAGAAAGTTTTATGTACACAACTACTATCTTCATGGTGAGACAGAATATTTATTTATTTATTTATTTATTTATTTATTTATTTATTTATTTATTTACTAAGCTATATACATGTGAATATGACCGGTGTTCAGCCCTGGCTCATTGCCAGTCATATTCTTATTCTACAATAATTCCTTAATTCTAACTTATTCTATCACTTATATCTTATTGTTCAACTCTATTTACTGTCCAGATCCATTTATTTTTCACCTTATGTAAAAATCTTCCTACCCTCTTACTGTCTTTATGAAGCATTTCAACTATAGATCTATTTCTATTCATATTCGACCATTTCTTATTAATATATTCTTTTCTCCAACCTTCAGTCCCAATACATTTAAATATTATATGTTCTATGTCTTCATTTCCACCACATATAGGACATTGGTTTTGAGGAATGCCCTTCCTTAGACCCTTTAATCTCCATACTCCTGCTTTCATCCATGCAATGCCTTCTCGCTCCTCTTTATCTGTCACGTCTATATACTTCTCCCTACCCCAAGAGTTTTTCATTTGTACATAAAAAATTAAGGATCTCTTTTCAGCTATCTCACTAAATATGTTTTGTATTTCTATATCGTCAAATCTTTTTCTTGCCAGTTTCCAAAAATTGTGTATATTATTTTCTCTATTCCTCCATACTTCCCCTAAACCACTACTTTCCAAGTTATTTCTGAGACAGTCTGCCCAACCCTTATTCTTTAGGCTTTTTTCTTGATATAGTAGGCACTGTTTCAACAGGTTCCTTTCTTCCAAATTCAATATTCTAAACCAGTATTTCAGTGCCCTCTCCATAATCTTTCCCTTACTTGTTACCCTTCCCAGTTCTATTTGTGCTACCTGCCTAACAGTTGCATTTGGTAATCCAAGCAATTCTTTGCAGAAAGTTCTATGCACCTCATCTATGACTTCCCAACCTCCTCCTAATCCCCATACTTCTGTCCCATATAACATCTTTGCTTCAACTACCATATTGTATACATTTTCTAACCATTTAACATTTATATTAGGTACTTTGTATTTGCAGTTTCTGGTTGCTGATAAAGCCCCTTTTCCTTTTGCTAATGCAAATTTCTTTTGTTTTTCCCAATTACCACTACTATCTAACTTCACTCCTAGATAAATGCATTCTCTCACTACCCTATACTCTTTTTTATTTTCATTCCTCCATTTTTCATATTTGCTCAATTTCCCTCCTTTTTTAAAAACTATGATCTGTGTCTTGTCCTGGTTCACTTTTAGGCTCCATTCTTTACAGTAATTATTTAATACTTGTAAGGACTGATTTAAGCCATTCACTGTGATTGAACCTACAACTAGATCATCTGCAAAAAGTAGTCCTGGAATCTGTATGTTATTAATAACAGGCATAAAGTTATTATTTCTCCCAATATCCATTAATACATCATCAATATAAAGATTAAAAAGAACCGGACTCAACTTACATCCTTGCCTAAGGCCTTTCTCTTGTTGGATTTCTCTTGTTACAACTCCCTCCTCCACTCTTATACAAAAGGTATTGTCTTTATATAATGCTTTGAGAGTTTTCACCATTTGTTCACTCACTCCTTTACTCAACAGTTTGTGCCATAACAAATGAAGCTCAATTCGATCATATGCTTTTTCTAAATCAACAAAAGCCATATACAACTTTCCTCTTTTAACTTTCAAATATTTATCTACCAAAGTCTTTATAATAAATAGATTATCAACTGTTCTCCTCCCTCTTCTAAACCCCATCTGAAATTCCGAGAGAATATTAAATTTCTCAACCCACGTTTGTAACCTACTTGCCATAATTCCAGTAAAAATTTTCCCTACATTTGATAATAAAGCAATACCTCTATAGTTGTTTGGTTTGTCGACACTACCCTTACCTTTGTATATTGGATGTATGATTGCTTTCCCCCACTTTTTTGGTATATAACCCTTCTCTTTAATTTGATTGAATAAGTCTACAAGAACCTTGACTCTATTTTTTTCAGTACACCATTCCTTAAGGAACTCTGTTGGGATCCCATCTATCCCAGTTGCTTTATTTCTCTTCATTAATTTAACTTGCTGTATTATTTCTTCCCCTCTTATTTCATCATCCAGCAAATCTACATAATTGTTACCTATTTCCCTTCTTCCTATTTCTATTTTGCTCTTTTCTCCCCCATACAATTCTTTAAAGTAATCCACCCATTCACCTGGATATACATCAGGTTTTATTACATAATTATTATACATTGATTTTATAACTTTCCATACTGCATTTACATTATTTTCGTTTAGAACCCTTATCAGTTTACTTTCTTGTTTTTTCCTCCAGTTTATTTTCTTTTGTTCTAATAATGAATTATATAAATCCCTACCTTGCATATATTCTTCCCTTAATTCTTTACCACCTATTTCCCTCCATTTTATAAGCATCTGTTTAACTTGTCTTTTTATTACTCTGCATTCTTCATCAAACCAACCCTCGTCTCTTTTGTAAACCCTCTTATTTACTTTCATTTCGTCCCCAGCTCTTACCATCATATTATTTAGAATATCCATCGCATTTTCAATTTTTTGTTCTTTTATCATACAATTTATTCCACACTGACATATCTGGCCATAGTTAGAGCTTAACACCTGCTTAAATTTAATGCCATACTCCTCCTTCCATTTGTATCTGCTATACTTTTCTACCATACATCCATCCTCTCTTAAATTGTCAATCATTTGTTCAGAGTGTATTTTTATATCCACTATCAGTGGAAAATGACCACTACTAGAGCTTAAATTTAATATCTTAAAATTACTTAAAATGTATCCCATGTTAATTGGCCACAGAACATAATCGATCACACTTTGCCCATTACTGCTTACAAAAGTATATTCCCCATTCACATCTTCTCCGAATTTCCCATTCAAAATATCAAAAGAATTCAATTCACAAAATTCTATAAATTTTTCATATCCTTTATCTACTATCTTATCTTTACTCTGTCTAATTCTTTCTGATTTTTCTAATACATCACAACTCATCCAACCATTCCCTCCATTAACATCATTTTCCCCAATCCTAGTATTAAAGTCTCCCAATAGTATAACCTCCGAATTTATATATTTCTCCTTTAAAGTTTGAATATCTAGCTCTAGATCCATAAGGAGTTCCGGATTATGAAATCGCGAGGAAAGAGGAGGATTGTATATTATTCCTATACAAATCACTTTTTCGTCTATTTGTTCGTCCTCTAATACCACCCATAATATCTCTTTCCTCCTTGACCATGATTTTTTAAATCCTTTATTTAACGTCTTCCTTACAAGAAATCCTATGCCTCCTGAAACCCTTCCCTTCCTTGCTAGGGTATGACCTTTTAATCCTACGTACTCAAAACCCTTTACATAAATTTGTTCCTCTTTTAACCATGTTTCGACTACCGCAAGGTAATCAAGTTTTGTCAATAACTGATTTAGACTCCCTTTATCTATTTTATTTTTTATTCCCTCACAATTCCAGAATCCAAGCCTCCTTATAGACCCTGTTCCCTATTGCGATCCTGATCTAAATCTGAATGATTCTAGTGTTTTTTTACTCCTTAGTCGTATTCCTTGTTTCGAGGTGGACGGTTTATTTCTGTCTAAAACTAAAATACTGCCATGTTCAGATGATACGATGCTGTCATCTTCCCCTTCCCCTTCTGTATTTTCCCCACTACTCGGACGCCACGCCTTCCTTCCTTCCACCACCAATTTGCGTGCAGCTATTACTTCCCCCTTACTCGGTGACACTATTTTCCTGTGTGACGTCTCCCCACTCGCTCCTCCTCCTGCCGGCTCTGCCACAGGTCCCTCCGCTGACGTCATTGCACTCTGTTCTGACGTACTCGCTACGTCATCTCTTCTTGCTTCTGACACAATCATCTGCCTGCCAGCCCCACGTGCCGGTAATGTAAGTTCTTTATGACTATCCTTTTCCTGTGGTCTCCGATCGTCCATTGAACTTCTTTTCGATCTGCTTTCCATCACTCTAGTTGCGGATGTATTAAGCTGAGTCATTTCCTGCTCGTGAGTTCTGTATCTTCTTATGCCCGTTTCGTACCCATCCACTATGCGTCCGTCGACCCACAATTGTAAATTCTTTATGAAAGCCGATCTTCCTTCCAATCTTGCCATCTTCATTTGTTGTAATAAGTTTCTCTTTAAGGCTTGTTGTTCCACCGTTAAATCCCTATTTATAAAAATATCTGACCCTTTTAGTTGCTTTGTTTTCTTTAACACTTCATAAACAAACTGCACTGACGTAAATCTTGCAATAATCATTCTGGCTCCTCTTGATCTGCCCACTCTGAAAGCCTCCCTTATCTCCCAGCCCTGTAGTACCATTCCAAGCTTCCCTTCTATGATCTCTCTGACCTCTTGCATAGGCCATACTCCATTCCTTTCTTTTACTCCTGATATAACTAGATTGTATCTCCGGTGCCTCTCTTCCATCAGCTCCACTCTTCTTTTGACGTACTGTACCTCCTTGCTTATATCTTGCATTTCCTTTCTAATCTCTCCCTTAATATCTATTAGTTCCTTTTCCACTCCATTGAGTTTGTTTCCTAATTTCTCATCCATGTTCTTTATTTTCTCCAAAATTTCTTCCATAACATTTTGATTTCCATTTGGCCCCGGGTTAATTTCAACACCACCAATCACCAATAATATACCTAAGGCACATGTAAGAAGGAACATGTTTACCATTTCTTCCAAGTTGCTACTTGTTTTAAACTCGTTCCATTTTAACTTGTTGAATGTTCCGATTCTTCCCCTGTACACTTGAATACAAACACCCATTGTTTCTTGAGCCCTTTTTCCTTTCACTCCAGGAGCTACCTCCACACACGTCTTCTCTCTACCACTGCTAGCTTAGTACTCCCCGACAGAATATTAGAAGACCCCAAAAGAAAATCGTTCATGTAAATGTTTGTTAAGAGTGTAATTCGTTTTTTATTTGATTTTAATATATGTGTATAAATATTAGAATTGTTTGTGTTCCATAATAAAAATAGGAGAAGATAATTGGGATCACTTCCCTAACGAGAAAGAACTATTTGCGCGGATGAATACCGCGGATGAAGATGAAAAAAAGCAGTGTGTTGCGTCAAAAGGACGCCAAAAAGTAGTTCACTAGCGTGGGTATCTCCGAGGTAGATGGACGTATTTTTATGTGCACGCGTCATGAAACAGTAAAAGTGAATTTACTAAGTGTTTAGAGACCTTTAATTAAATTTTGGCGAAGTTAGGGAAGTTGATCCACTAACATAAGACTTTCTACTGTGATGTGATTTATAAATTGTGAACAAAAAGGTGCAAATAAAATGTGTGACTAAAGTTAAACCCAAGTGCATATTCCTTCCATCCGTTACCACGACCTTGTAGATAGAAAACGAGTCTCATAGCACAGCCCATTCCATTAGTATTTCATTAAAAACAGCACCAATGGTGAAGGGAAAACGAGCATTCTTAGCTATTATTTTGCTATGGCTATTTTGACAAACAAATGAACTCTTTCTAATTAACAGCAGTTGTCAGAGTTGGCCATATAAGTTTTAATTTGTTACTGTTCTAATATTTTTACCAATAATTTCATACATAGGTATATTTTAACAAACAAATCCATCAATAAACAAATAAGAAAAAGTATTCACATCATTTATATAATATTATTCTTTTTTATCTCATTACCCATCTCATATGGAAGACTGACACACCCTAGGACTTACAAGCCTGTGCCTAGGGTCAGATGTCTGTCAGGGAGCAGATGAACCTATGGAACAGAGTGAAGACCTGGAAGCAGGTGGTCAGTCCATCACCAGGTGTGATAGTGAGGAAGAGAAATATGTTGTTAGCTAATGCTGGATTTCTGACAATGAAGTCATTAAGAGAAATATGAAATGCAGGTGAAATGGATGAGTGGAAAGGTAATGGTGGAGCAGTATGAGTAGCAGGGGAACCCAGAGAAAACACGTCCAGATGCCGCTTCATCCACCACAAGTACCATGTACAGGTCCCTGGGATCAAACCTGAGCCGCCTTGGTTACAGGCGAATGATCTAGCCACAGCGCCACCATGTCTATATAACTGCATTGAATAATAAAATTATTCAAACAATAGCTTAAACAACAACAAATATTATTTATTTATGCCAACAAACTTACTGTTGGTGTTTTTAAACACACAAGCCGTTTGTGGGCAAAGTTTAAGAGGTGGAACTGGAACTTAAAAATTCAGTGCCACAACTGGGATTTGAACCACAGACCTTCCGCTTGCCGGTGGTTCAAATCCCAGTTGTGGCATTGAATTTTTAAGTTCCAGTTCTACCTCTTAAACAACAAATATGCCTAAGATACACTCCCAAGAGGCCATATATCAACTGCCACAGCTATGCAGTGTCCAGCACATTTATTCATTTTGTGCTATTGTAGCAAAGAAAAACAAACAGTAAATAAAATGCTGTTATTGTTGATTAATGCCCCACATTTGGTGACAAAGCCATTAGGCGTTAGTACCTTCCAATACTTGCACTTCCATAGATTCTTCAGATAATACACTGCAGATATAGATTATTTATTGGAAGTATTTTGATAAGTGCCTGTGGTTGCCCCAGCCGAAGATCCGATTGGGAGACATTTTTACTTCTGGAATTATTACCCTTAGGGCTCATAATTTTGACTGATATATGGTCGTTTTGATATGCACACCAGTTTTTTTGTTTTGGTGACTATTTCATAGATTAACAACTTCCAGTGTATCTGAAGGGCCACACTTTGGTCAAGGGATCCCTTGGATCCAACTGGGGAAGTCCATTGATAATTCTCTATATGCCTAACAGAGATATTTATACACAGTGGCAAGTCAGCATATATAGCGGATTTTCTGTTAGGGCTTTCTTCCCTTAGATAATTGCTTTACACAGCTTTCAAGAGTCATCTTTCTGTAGTTTGAAAGGGAAGTTCGGGTCTCCTAGATGAGTTATACAGCATTTGCTCTGCATCTGATGTTAGAGCTGGTGCAACAAAAGCTTGCCAAACTGTTAGATGTGCAAAAGACTATTTTCAAACTATACCATTACACCTGTTGTAGGGCAACAGTATCCCTATTATGGGTCCCAGTATCTAACAATGTCTTGAGGTTGCATATTTCAGAGGGGGAGCAGACAGTGGGAGCAGTAGGTACATTGCAAGGAGTGGAAGTGGTATATGGCCTTCAATCAAGCGAGGTAACCTGACTTTATCCATGCAGTACCAAAGTCTTTCGCAGCTCTTGCTGGCAAGCTTTCATTGCGTTACCTCTACAGTTATACCACTGATACTCAGTCCCCAGAGCTTCACTTGCTAAAGCAGGGTGCACCATGTGCTGGAAGAGCGTAGGATTTGGATAAGAGGGGTTATGTGAGGTGTGTCCTTATCCCTTGTGCCCCATATAAATAAAATGTTAGTTGTGACTTAAACTGGATTTTAGAGAATATAGTGAAACTATCTTCCTTTCATAGAAGTTATAAAACAGTGTTGTTGTAATTAATTTAATTTAAAAGGTGAGTTAATTAATAACACTGAACAACACTCACAACATATTCTTCCGGGATGCGTTTCGAAGGTTAACTTTCCTCCATTATCAACCGGACAATAACTGGGTTTCCATGGTGTTTGATGGTGCAGATGGTGATGCTTCTTCTGGTGTTTCTTCTGGTGGCGGTTCAATGAACTTACTGAAAATGTCTCTCTGAGGAATGTTGAAATTAAATACTCGGTTTCTATTTTTTAAAATAAAGATTTGTTCCCATGTGGACAGTTCTTGTTTTCCGGTTATGTGTTTGAGAATTTTCAGTTCTAGCTTTATGTCATGATTTTTTTTCCAAAAGTGAAATGCAACCGCTGATTTTTCTAATTGTTTACTCTTAATGTTTCTAACGTGTTCCTTGGATCAAATTTCTTTTGGTTTTTCCTATGTATATTTCATTACAATCAGTGCATTCAATTTGGTATATGCCAGATTTTTTGTTAGGTGGAATAGCATCTTTGATGTTTGAAAGTAGTAGGTTTTTTATGGAGTAATGGTTTACTGCTGCTAGCTCAATGTTGTATTCCTTGAACACCTTTTTAAATTTATCAAACTATTTAGTGAAACTATTCCTGGTCTAGTGCACAATATTAAATTTTGGATTTTTATTCATTTCAGGTGCCTAGTAAATTACAGAAAAAGGACCTAGATGCTGAATTATCTGTTTTGGTGAAGTCTGTGAAGAGAAAAGCTAACACCCTGAAAAAAGGAACTACAGGATGAACTCAAAGAAGTTTAAAGTCTGCACATGCTTAGTTGGTGATAGACATTTCAACCAGGGGAGATACCAGTGTTCATTTTTGGTTCTTGATCAGGAATATTAGGAACATCATTAAGAATTTTAATTCGAACTTATATCCCACCATCCACATGGTGATGCGTAGCAGAAACACAAATAACTGCCACGCAAACTCACAGAAATTGATGACTGTACATAGTAACAGATCATAGCAGATTAAGGCAACAAGCACAAAAGAGAATGAAGATTCAATTCGATGTTTAAACACCTGATCATCATATTTTATTTGATACTTATGTTAGCGTGTACTATAAAATAAGCAGTAGTTGTCTGCATAATGCAATATTACAAGAAAGTCGGAATCTTGTTTGCCTGACCTTAACAAAATACGAGAGCTATTGTGCAGCTATTTTAATTACATCATGTTAAATAAAAGAGCTATATCTGCAATTTGATGTTTTATTACAATGAGAAAATGCCACTCTTTTGCATATCGCTATCACTATCTCACCTGTCTTCTTATTGAAGTACCTCTTCCAAAAACATATTAACCCCTCCCTCCTGGCTGCTACAGTTTTCAGAGCTCATTAGCACATGGCCAGGAAATGTCAATCACCAACTAAGAGTGTGCCAACTATAATCATATTGAATCAATTTTTTACACTGCATCGCTTACTTTTTTAAAAAAGGAAAACCTATTTCAGAAGCTTATGCTCCCATCCTCAGTTCCATGTCAACAAGGAACTTAGGATGGGAACATAAGCTCCAGAAACATGTTTTCCTTTTTAAAAGGGTAAGTGTCAAAAATCAACTCAATGTAATTAAGTGTTAACCCACATCATTGTCAGGAAGTCCAGAAACACATGTTAATTGTAATTTAAATTAAAAAATGTAAATTTAATAAATTGTTATACTTCAGAACAGTTTTAAATACGCTTATATGCAGAAATGAAGTGCACCAATTTTTATCCTTTTACAAATGTTAGATATAAAGTCTGATGTATGAAAATCGTATGGCTTTCTTTGTGTATTAATTATTAGTTATTTAATTTTCTATTCTACAAGTCATTCACTAAAACTTATTTTTGTATTAATATGTAGAAATTGCGGCAAGTAATAGTGAAGCACATACATAAGTGTATGAATTTCTTAATTTTTAGGGACAATTATTTCTTATATGTTCCAGAACAGAGGGGGTACTCGCTCTCTATTGTTACCACATGAGAGCTCATACCCAAGCAATAAGGACAAAGTCCTTAATAGTGCAGTCAAATGCGAGGAAGAGGCACTTCAACATTACACTTGTACACGAGAGAAGTTGAAACACAAGCTCTAAGTCTCATCTTTCATCTTATGTGGCAAGGGGATCACTTCTCCAGGAGACATTTAATTACTTGAAATCTCCTAATTAATTCTCACTGTACAGGAGAGATTAGCACTACGAAGGAAAGTGAGAAAATAAACTTTGCTAAAATATAATAACATAATGGCAGTTTCAGACCTCCTCTGTAGCGCAGTGGTAGCATACCTGCCTCTGGCATGGAGGACCCAATCGATCCCCAATACCATTATGGGGATTTTTCCTTGCTGGGAGGTCTGGCACAGGGTGCACTCAGTCTCATTAGATCTCTGAGGGACCGCTTGAGCAGCTACTTGATAAAGAAGTATAGACCCCAGGTCGTGAAGACCACAAAACCGGCTGAAAAGGCTCGGGGTACTGACCACATCCCACCCTCAAGTTCTGAACCCCACTCATGAGCCTGTGGTAGGCAGAGGTGAAAGACGCAGTGGTGGGTGGTAAGCCTTGGCCTACAAAGGGCTGTTGTATTAGGGTTTATTTATTTAATGGTAGTTCCAAATGTTCTGTATGTCTGCAAATCATGGGTTTTAACAAAGTATGAAGAAAAAGAATTAGAAGCAGGAGAAGTGAAATTTCATAGATATGTAGTTGGATATATAGTATTGGACAAAAGAAGAAATCAAGATATCAAAAGAGATTTAAAAATAGATGTAAGAATCACTACAAAAGATTTGAAATGTGAGAAAATGAAATTTGACCTACTTGGATTGAAAGTAGTCCTATACTTTGTGAGTAAACTGGTATCAGTAGTACACTCCCACTCCAAGGTAGTCAGTCCTTGTAATGGAGCTGAAAAGAGAGCATTTTCATTCAATGATTTTCTACGATTTTAAAACTGGGTTAAACCAGTGCCAAAATTTTTAACATTTGCAACAGGCTTTTTGGTACATTGCTCCTTCCTGTACATTTTCTGGTGGTTTCAGGAATTTAAAAATGGCTGAACATCTTTAAAGATGAGAAAAGTGTACATCTGGCAACAGCAGAGAGTTCACAAATTGTTAGCTGTTTCCATACATCTCAAGAAGAAATACATTTTTTAGATGGTTCCTGGAAATTATTAAATAAGCTTAAGCTGGAATGTGACTGTGATTTGCCTTGCACACTAGTTATTTATTTTCCAAGGCTAACAGCGCATTCTTTCAGTTCATAAGCATTAGTTGTGGGTCATGATAATGCTATTTTTAAAGTTACCTCTGAGACAGAATATTAGAAGACCCCAAAAGAAAATCGTTCATGTAAATGTTTGTTAAAAGTGTAATTTGTTTTTTGATGTTGGTATGAGATAGTTAAATGACGAAAACATGTTGATAAGGTTCATTGTTACGAACAACTAAGTTTGCACAAAGACGTCATAAATCTTTCCATATTTGATTTTAATATATGTGTATAAATATTAGAATTGTTTGTGTTCCATAATAAAAGTAGGGGAGGATGATTAGAGATTGCGTCATAAATCTTTCCATATTTGATTTTAATATATGTGTATAAATATTAGAATTGTTTGTGTTCCATAATAAAAGTAGGGGAGGATGATTAGAGATTGCTTCCCTAACGAGAAAGAACTATTCGATGGACACATGCGTGGATGAATATGAAAAAGGCAGTGTCGCGTCAAAACGACGCCAAAAAACTGTACACTAGCGTCTCCGTATTTGGCATGGATGGACACATTTTTATGTGTACGCATCATGAAATAGTAAAAGTGAATTTACTAAGTGTTTAGAGACCTTTAATTAAATTTCGGCGATGCTAGGGAAGTTGATCCGCTAAAATAAGACTTTCTACTGTGATACAATTTAAAAATTGTGAACAAGAAGGTGCAAATAAAATGTTTGACTAAAGTTAAACCCGAGTGTATGTTCATTCCATCCATTACCACGCCCTGAGGGAAATAAGAGCCACATCGCTCAAACAAGAAGCCACCCTCAAATAAAAACAGCACCACCTCCATGAAGGATTCTGATCATATATCATGTGTATCCTTAGAACATTACATTACATTGTACACTCCCGTTCAAAATTAATTTGTTTGACTTGCTTGATTACATTTAACAGTAGTGGTAATAAATGGAGCAGTGCAGTATTCCAAATCCTTCACAATCAACAAATTGAAGAAAGAAAATAAAATTTCCTCCAACAGCCAATGATGAGATCAAATAATTTAGAAAATGTTGCAGTTTTTTGCAGCATTTTATAAGTGAAGGTGAGAGTAAATAAAGTGACTCAAAAACTAGTTTCAATACAAGAAAATAAACATTAAAAAATCTGATGTGTGGCACTCACATGACTTTCTCTACTCTTGTACTAACCATTCTAACAAACTCTTATTCCTATATCTCCATGTTAAGATAAACATTCGTACAAATTATCTTACCGCTTATGTCCTTGTAGGTGCAAGGGGAATATTAGAATACAGAAGGCTTTGTGCGACAGTCAAATCTTTTTGACCTTTGAGATTCCGTTCTCTTTGCACGATTAACATATAAAAAAATGAACAGCGGTGCATTTTGCTGAAGTTCTAAGTTTTCCGAAACTGGCACACATAACAAGGAATATCTCAGAAATGGTTCACCCTATAAGAAAATTTATTGAGACATAAATCGTGTATTTTAGCAAGATCTACATTTTTTTATAGTATAATTTGGTCTATCTCTAACGGTTTACCAGTTATGCAAAAGTCGTCCAAAGTAAATATGACTACAGGGGCTATAGCCAGAAAATTCAAGATATACATTTCATTTGTCATCAAAATATCTCAAACATATGACATTTTAATCAAATTCGTTAGAGCCATTTTCAAGAAAATCAAAATTTTCGAAAAATCTTCCATGTAAAGGGTAGTGTAGGGTGGGGCTATTTTCTTCAAAATCTTCGTGTCGCATCCTTGAAAGACATTAAACTTAAATACCAAGTTTGGCTTTTAACCGACTTTTTGTTTTTGAGTTATGCTGTCCACAGACTGACACACAGACACACACACACGGACCTTTTTCTAAAAATGCTTTTTTTGGATTCAGGGGGCCTCAAAACATATATTTCCGGTGAAATCTCAACATCGAATTTTTGGGTGGAATACAATACTTCCCCTACTTACCAGTAGAGAAAGTAAAAAAGAGAAACATTCAGCAGAGCTTGAAGTTGGAATCTGGAGTCACTGGCTGGGGAACTGCTTACTTGGTGCAAAATCACGTTTTTATGGAAAATTGTTTATAGAAGGGTGAGTAGAGAATGAGATGTGAATGTGTTACCTAAAAGTGAGAGGAGAAAACAGTGTGAATGTAATAGCATTTGTGTTTCAAACGTACAGAGCATGGTATGACTTATTTTAAAAGTGGGGATAAAAGTGTTTTTTGGTGCAAAATCACGTTTTTTATGGAATCTTGTTTATAGAAGACTGAGTAGAGAAAGAGATGTGAATGTGCCACCTAAAAGTGAGTAGAGAAACCGCTGTGTAAGTAATATGCAACATCTCTATTTCAAACATACAGAAAATTGCATGACTTATTTGTAGAAGAATGAGTAGAGAAAGAGATGTGAATGTATCACCTAATAGTGAGAGGAGAAAACAGCGTGAATGTAATAGCACTTCGGTTTCAAACATACAGAAAATTGCGTGACTTATTTGTAGAGGACTGAGTAGAGAAAGAGATATGAATGTGTTGCCTAATAGTGAGAGGAGAAAACTGTGATGTAATAGCATTTCTATTTAAAACATACAGAACATGGTGTGACTAATTTTAAAAGTGGGGATAAAAGTGTTTTTTGGTGCAAAATCACGTTTTTTATGGAAACTTATTTCAAGAAGGGTGAGTAGAGAAGGAGATGTAAATGTGATACCTAAAAGTAAGTACAGAAACCACTGTGAATGTAATATGCAGCATCTCTATTTCAAACATACAGAAAATTGCATGAAAGAGGTGTGAATGTATCACCTAAAAGTGAGAGGAGAAAACAGTGTGAATGTAATAGCACTTCTGTTTCAAACATACAGAACATGTTATGACTTATTTTAAAAGTGAGGATAAAAGTGTTTTTCGGTGCAAAATCACACTTTTTATGGAAAATTGTTTGCAGAAGAGTGAGTAGTGAAAGGGATGTGAATGTGTTACGTAAAAGTGAGAGGAGAAAACAGTGTGAATGTAATAGCATTTCTGTTTCAAACATACAGAACATGTTATGACTTATTTTAAAAGTGGGGATAAAAGTGTTTTTGGTGCAAAATCACGTTTTTTATGGAAAATTGTTTATAGAAGACTGAGTAGAGAAAGAGATGTGAATGTGTCACCTAACAGTGAGTAGAGAAACCGCTGTGAATGTAATATGCAACATCTCTATTTCAAACATACAGAAAATTGCATGACTTATTTGTAGAAGAATGAGTAGAGAAAGAGATGTGAATGTATCACCTAATAGTGAGAGGAGAAAACAGCGTGAATGTAATAGCACTTTGGTTTCAAACATACAGAACATGAAATATGATTTGAAGCTTTCCTGGCGACGAACATATTCAAGATACTCTCGGGCTTCGAGCTAGGTGTAGTGATGAAAAGACATCTACGTTTCGGGAGTGTACATCTCTCCCATCTTCAGGAGATGTACTGGTCCCTTCACTCTTGCTAGTCATTCATCCTGAAGATGGGAGAGATGTACACTCCCGAAACGTAGATGTCTTTTCATCACTACACCTGGCTCGAAGCCCGAGAGCATCTTGTATATATACAGAACATGGTTTGTCTTATTTTAAAAGTGGGGATAAAAGTGTTTTTCGGTGCAAAATCACACTTTTTATGGAAAATTGTTTACAGAAGAGTGAGTAGAGAAAGAGATGTGAATGTGTCACCTAACAGTGAGTAGAGAAACCGCTGTGAATGTAATATGCAACATCTCTATTTCAAACATACAGAAAATTGCATGACTTATTTGTAGAAGAATGAGTAGAGAAAGAGATGTGAATGTATCACCTAATAGTGAGAGGAGAAAACAGCGTGAATGTAATAACACTTCTGTTTCAAACATACAGAACACGGTATGACTTAATTTAAAAGTGGGGATAAAATGTTTTTGGTGCAAAATCATGTTTTTTATGGAAACTTGTTTATAGAAGACTGAGTAGAGAAAGAGATGTGAATGTGTTACCTAAAAGTGAGTAGAGAAACCGCTGTGAATGTAATATGCAACATCTCTATTTCAAACATACAGAAAATTGCATGACTTATTTGTAGAAGAATGAGTAGAGAAAGAGATGTGAATGTATCACCTAATAGTGAGAGGAGAAAACAGCGTGAATGTAATAGCACTTCTGTTTCAAACATACAGGACACGGTATTACTTAATTTAAAAGTGGGGATAAAATGTTTTTGGTGCAAAATCATGTTTTTTATGGAAACTTGTTTATAGAAGACTGAGTAGAGAAAGAGATGTGAATGTGTTACCTAAAAGTGAGTAGAGAAAATACTGTAATATGCATGTATACAAAAATTTAACCAAATCTTTAGAGCCGTTTCTGAAATACCGGGAATGTATATACAAGAATTGCACTGTAGAAGCGGGAATAAAAAAATGTTATTTTTTTATGTAAAATCGTGTTTTTTCGGGAATTACATCTATGTAGATGAACTTAAAAAGCAAAACTCTATCTGAATACAAAATTTGATCGAAATCGTTAAGAGCCGTTTCCAAGTTGCGCAGAATAAATATATATATACACAAGAATTGCTCGTTTAAATATATAAGATGTAGAGCTATAGTATTCGTTGTGAAGTACGTGTTAATTGATGTTCTATTGGTCCATTTCTTATCATATGCTTTTAGGGTTGCAGAATTGGCAGTGCAGTACACCAGAATTTATTTTCTAGAAGTGTCATAAAAAATCTGTGATTTTCATTTAAACACAGTATTACAAGATGTTGAGATCACATGATGTAGGAGGCAAAGTTTAAATATTTGTGCCATTGATGCTCGGCAACAATACCACCAGAGGTGTCGGGCATTGAAATCTCCTGCAGTTATAATGTGGACCTCTAAAACGAGGATTTGTTCGAGGTCTTGTTTGAAATCTGGAGAGTTAGGAGGCCAATAAAGTGTTACCAGCATCACTGTTTGGTTGTTAACACGGATTTTAAGAGCCATGCACTCTAATGCTGCCAGTACGGGCAGCCTGACAGAAGCGTGAGCAATTGTGTTTCTGAGCACAATAGCAGTCCCTCCACCCATCTGCCAATTCTGTCTTTCCGAAATATTTGATAACCTTGGAGCTTAAAAGTGTCCTGTTTTAATTTAGTTTTGCAGATAAATGGGACCTCAATTTTGTTACACCGCATGTAGCTCTCAAGTTCGTGTTGCTGCCTGTAGATGCTATTGGCATTCCACAGGAATGTGCATTATACCTCCCCTTACATGGGCCATTTATTCCAAGAGGGTGGAGAGAAGACATATGATTTCAATTTTCTCCATAGTGTTGCTGCAGCCTCTAAACTCGATCAGGAAGGACTGCAGCTTTGTTAAAAGAACTGGGAGGTTGAGATCCTTGAACAGATTTAAAATATCTTTTAGTCCGCCCAGGTCGCCGGTGGATGCCTGGTGGGGTTGAGGCTGTGGAGAGGGACCATTTGGTGGTAGCATGGATGCCTTTTACCCTCTGGCGACCTATCAGCGCAATGCCTCTTGAAACACTCCTACCACCGCCAAGAACATAAATAAGGAAGCGACCGCTTGGTCTGTAGGTGCCGTCGCAGAGTAAAACCTGAAGAAGCCCAACATAGGGGGCCGAAACGTCGACATTCATTTTAAAGAGGGTGCGGCCTTCCCCGGAAGACTCAGATACGAAAAACATAGGGCTATTTATAAAAGCTTAAATGTGCAGGATGTATTGGCATTTGAGAATGATCGGTTCCAGGATTACAAAAGGTGAAAATATATATATATACTCTCGGTAGGATTGGAACCCGCAATCTTCGGTTTAGGAGATCTACGCCTTCTCCATTTAGACCACGGGAGCTGGTTTGAGTTTTGTGATTATTAATACATCTACAATATTATGTGTTGTTTTATACCACTAATTTACTTAGTGCATTTTCATTGCTTTTAACTAATGCATAGATGGACCTTTGCATGCAAAGTCTTGCGAGCACACTTTGATCTTGCTGAGCCATATGTGTATTCATGTCCTTCGAAACAACTCTTCAACGTATTCAAGATGCTCTCGGGATTCGAGCCAGGTGTAGTGATGAAAAGACATCAACGTTTCGGGAGTGTACATCTCTCCCATCTTCAGGATGAATGACTAGCAAGAGTGAAGGGACCAGTACTGAATATGAATATGTTCGTCGCCAGGAAAGCTACAAATCTTATTTAACTCTTCAACGACGTATTCAATCAGTTCAAAATCTGTTCTATATAAAGGACAGTTTGGATGGATGATTATCTTAAAAATCTTTGTGTCACATTATTGGAAGATATTAAGATGCAGTACCAAATTTGGTATTTAACAGTTTTGAGTTATGCTGTTCACAGACACATTCATTGACACACACACTCCAACCTTTTCGGCGGGAGTAACCTATTGCCATACAGCGCATGTGTAGGACCTTTAAAAATGGCCGCGCTTGAAAAATAATTATATCAGCGCGCTGGGGAAGGATCTTATGACAGAATCAAAATTTCAAATTTGGAGTACCATTTTTGGTTGAAAACTCGTAAGGTGCCTCCAAGCGGTTGTGGCTATTATTTTTTATTGCAAGAAATTTTACGTAACTGCTTCAAATTCATTCTCAACTAAGCAGTCTTTTCCGCAATACTGTATAACTCCAATGTATTGGTGTTCAAGTACAAGGGCATGTAAATCCTTTTTAATATTTTAGTAATTTATGAAATAAAGTGGAATGCTTTATAGCCTCATGAACGTGAGAGTGATTTCGGCTTTTCAATTATTTTTTATTAATGTCCTACAACGTAATGTCACATTGGATGGTGAATGACTGAAGAGTGTGAAATGATGCTCAAATAAGCCCGAAGTTCATATAAGTTTAAGTTACCCGACATTCGTCTTCTTAGGATAAGAGGAAACCTCGGAGAAAAACCTTATCCGGTAACTTACCCTATGCGAAATTCGAACTCGCGACCTCTTGAACATGAAGCAGACACGCTAACCGTCACGCTACAGAGGCGGGCTCCAATTATGAAAGAGTAATCAGAATTAGTTGGGTAATTTTGTGTAATTTTACTATAGAGCTTCATCATATACCCCAGCTTTAACCCTCAGTACTCGGCACATACGTACAGAGAGACCCAAAAACAGGAGAACCGATACGTGGTGTTTTTCCACTGCGCAAACGGAAACACGATAACAGCAGGTAATGCACACAAGGTCACGCCCATTACTTGCTTTTTCTCTGCTCTGGAAGTGCAGTATAGAGGTGACGGTGATGTGTGGTTGAATTATTGCAACGCACTTTATTATTTTGTCCTGTAGTTAGTCACAAAGTATATTATGGCTCAGCATTTGTTTTCTACTGCACAGATTGTATCTATTTATGGTTCGTATGTGTTAACTGTCAACTCGCCAAGTGAATGTGCGATTTGCAGAAAGATTTCCAGGTGATCTGCGATTTCCCTCTATCGGGAAGCATAAAGGATACAAGACATACCCATTGGCGAGACGTAACTTTCAAAGCGAGGGAAGCTCCAAGTAATAATTTTCATTAAAAAAGAGAATAATGAATGGTGTATGTGTACAAACACTTCTTTTTTCTTAATCTCGGTAAAAGAATATTAAATTATTGAAATTCCTACAGTTAGATAAGATAATGGGTAATATATTTTCATAAATAAGAGTAAATTAAATACCCTACTCATTTTTAGTGGAGAGTTAAAGTTAATGAATCTAAAAGTCACCACGTAACATTTACACTCCGTAAACGCTCATGTCCACCTATTACTCTTAACAATCAGATTATTCCAGAAGCGCGAGACGTGAAATATCTAGATATGTACATTGACAGACGACTCACCTGGAAAAAATACATATGCACCAAACGCAAACAGCTAAATTTAAAATACTCCAAAATGCACTGGCTTCTTGGACCTAAATCACAACTCTCAGTGACAAGCAAACTAATCATCTACAAAACTATACTGAAACCAATTTGGACATATGGAATTCAACTATGGGGTACAGCAAGCAACTCAAACATCGAAGTACTAGAACGTTTTCAATCCAAAACTCTGAGAACCATTGGTAAGATCCCCTGGTACATCGGTAATAAGTACATCTACCACGGTTTTAAACTCCCAACAATCAAACAGGAAATCGCAGCATACAGCCTGTCCTACCAAAAGCGTCTCTACAGTCATCCCAATAAACTGGCAATAAATCTACTTGACAACAGCAGCAGCACAACAAGCCGACTACAGAGAAACCAAGTCTTGGAATTGCAGTACAGATTTGCACCCAAATTATAAGCAAATTTATGGCCAATGGGCCATAGTTTGTAAAAGTAATATGTTATCATTGTTACTTATTGTTCAACTATTGAACAGATTGTAATTTTGCAAATGTTTAAATAAAAAAAATTTTGTACATCAGATTGACCCTTCTAGTTTTCCTCCCAAAGATATCAATCACATCACCATAGAAAGTCAGGCTCTGGCGCAAAGTTGCAAGCAAGAACTTTTCAATACCAGGAAGAGCTAGCGAAGAAAGTCTCTCCCGACCTTGAGTATTTCGAAGATAGGATTTTATCCTTTTCATTGCTGAGAATAACCTTTCAGCAGATGAACTAGATGCTGGGATGGTAATTACTAAAATTAGAAGCTCATGTAGTTCTGGAAACACAGACACTAATCCCGCTTCTGTCAAGTACTAATGTAATTTCACAACAGTGTTATTGTGCATTTCAATGTCTCTGAATAACACACACAATTAACATCTCAAAACTGGTAAATCAAAGAATTTGCCAAAGCTCTGCTTTAAACTCAAAAACTTTTCTTCTGGAAATTGTTTTGCAAATTCCTTAAAGTTTGCTGAGTCTAAAATACTAAGAAATTCGAGTTTTTCCAAGTCAGCAAATCTGGAATAAATATTGATCTTCACTAGATCAATAATTTCCAAAAATAATCTCTTATAACAAGTTGATACATTTTCACCTGGTATAGTATCTACTATAAGTCTTTTATTAGGGCTAGGCACAGGCGCGGATCTAGAAATATTCTATGGCGGGGGGGGGGGGGGGGGGGGGGGAGCGGTTTCGGTCCACTACCACTTCAGAATAATTAAATTCATGCTAAAACATCAATATTTTCTGTCACTAGAATTGTCTCCGACTTCAAGACACGCCTTTTAAACAAACTGTTACAAATTCGTTTGAATTTTGCGTTTCGACAGCTTAAACTTGTGGCTCTTATAATCACAACCAAAGCTCGAACTTAGAACTGGACATTTCACTATCACACCACTGTGGCACTGGCTACCACCAAGCACACACCGCCAGTGTTACTGAACTAATGTTTCTGCTTTGCCTCTTTTCCATTCTTCATGTCATCGGCAGAGACCAGCAAACTTTTTTCTCCGGACCTAGATTTAATTTACACTTGTTAAAATCGTCTGCGGTGACAAAAATCGAAAGCTGAATAGCTTAATGTAGGACGTTCTAGTTTATGATCAAAAGAAATGCTATGTAATGCTCTGTAATATGGAATAAGTCATAAAACTACTTATGTATTAGTATTATGATTCGTATTATTATAAAGTGCTAGTAGAGGTCGCATTGTTGTCTTTTATCGTGGACATATTTCCGTAATTCCCTTTTCTAGTTTGCTTCTTCTCTTCCTCCCCATTTCATTCTCTTTCACTTCTCCTTCTCGTGAAGAATGTAAATTCTGTGCATGAAATCTGCATCTCTTTTTTGTTGTAGTTTCTCGGATTTTTTTTTTCAGAAGGCGGTGTTTCGTCCCTAATTTTCTGCACTACATTTTCAAAACAACTTCCTGCTTGCCCTACTTTCACAACATCTATTTCTACCTTTTGTAGCTGATGCTGGTGTTTTTAAACACAAGCTGTGTGTGAACAATGTTTAAGCGGAGGATCCGTGGTTCAAATCCCAGCTATGGCATTGAATTTTTCAGTCCTGATTCCACCTCTTAAATAATGAGCATTCTTATACACCTCTTTAACTTTTACATTAACACCATCTAAATGACCTCTAAATACAGTAGCTCCATCATAATTCTGTGCGGTTAAGTTTTGGGGACAATTTCCAACCAATGGAAGCATTTGTTCTAAAATGCACTTTGATAAACCTTTTGCATTATGCGATTCTGCATTTGTAAATGTCCAAAAGCACTCGTAAACTTTGCCTTGAAGTTCATATCGAAACACTAGCACTGTGTGCAGTGTTCGATATATCCTTCGTGTCATCAGCCATACATGCGAGGAAAGAATGTTGCCTAATTTGATCAGAAATGAAATCCCTGCAAGCAGGTAGCATACAATCTGACAACACACTTTGGATGGTTTTAGAAGTACCATTAAAAACGGTAGCGTTTTCGAAATATCTGTGAAGAGCAGGACTGAGTTTCTTACAAAGACTTAGTATTTCTAGAAACACATCCTAATTGCTGGATGTTGGATACCATGGCGGTTTCGTCATGACTATGACATCCATTATCGTTGATATAACCTTGCGATTTTTCTCCACTTTTTCGTTGTGCTTTTTATGGATTCCGCATAAGTACTACTTAAAATGACCTAATACTCTACGGTCCTAGAAGCTGAAAACTGACTAGAGGATCTATCATGCTTTTTTATTTTTCCTGCAGATGTTTCAAGTCATACACTCCGTCTTTGGTCCACGTATCATCACCACCACTACCGAACAGCAAACACACCAAACAGAAGAGCGCGTTTTTTTTCTTCACATCCACACAGGCAGGAAACTTTTTTGTATAACGAAAAAGCAAATTTTCGGTTGAATAATCTCTGTTCTTACACTGGGATTGTATTTGCACAATATTAAGCTCAGGCTTTGCTGGGCCGCTGTTTTTAATCTGTAAGTTTTCTGATAAACTTAGCGAACTAAATATAACCGCTTTTAGTTCACAAACTTTCATTTTCTCATAACAGTATTGCACTGCAACTGACAGCCAGGCCAACTGGTCACTGACTGGAAATCACCAGGTCACAGAACTATAAGACCCGAAATATCCATACAAAGAAAAGTGCCGTCACCTTTGTACTTCAGGTATACGCGTGACCTCGGAGCTTGAAATGGCACTGGTCATTTCCATCGTTCGTTTCTCCAATTTGAATCAAGACAATTTCAACTGCGGGTCACTTCTGTGTACTTAAAAGTAACATTCGGTTGTACAAATTTGCTCATAATGATCTAAAAATTATGGGAAGAATCGTGCAAGCAAGTGATTTATAGTAATTCACAGCAACCTTAACAACGCTACAGAAAGAAGAGAGAGAGAGAGAGAGAGAGAGAGAGACGAGAGCTTCCACTCCATACATTCCATGACACCCGGCTTGGGCTCCAGCATTCCAGCATTCGAGAACAGGTTGTACAGGTTCCTTCTGTTTATTTGCACAGCACCTAGCCGCTGATGCGACTTTATCTGTGAGGTGTTAAAGTTGTCATTTTATTATCGTGCATTGTGACTTTGGCAATGGTTTTTTCCTGTGTACCTAGTTTTGGATACAGGAAGGGGGCAGGAATAGGTGTTGGGGTAATAATGTGTTAGAAGATGGGAGTGGCATTACCCTTATCCAAGGGCGTCCTTGGGTAGGCGATAACTTTTCCTTCTACGAGGTGCTCTTTGGTCGTATTGACCTAATGCCCGTACCAGCTGATTGGTGTGGGAGTTAAGTTTGGAGTGCATGGTTCGGGATCGCTCCCTTACCAAGTCCATGATGTAGGGTGGTGTGTGGTTGTGAAGGATGTAAGACGGGAATCTACGCCCGGTATCGTATGTCATTCTTAACGCCCTATTCTGCACTGTCTGCAGTTTGCGTATGGTAGAAGGTGCCGCTGATCTCCAGGCTGTCCTGGGGTCATTTTTCTACTGGTCTTAAGAGAGTGGGATAACTTTACAGCTATGCCGTTGTCATGGTTACCGACGAAAACAGACCAGAAAGCGCCCGGGCTGTCACAACCTGAGCCCAGCATACCGTCACTTTAAAATATTAGCCTACTAAATAGGAGAAAAACGGAGGAATTTTAAACTTATTTTGTGTACAATATGTATACCTATATAACGTACATATTAAGACCAAAAAATATAATTTTCAGTTTTTAATTGGGGGCACTGCCCTTGAGCACACACACTCTCCCCCCCCCCCCCCCCCTCATCGTTTCAATAATCGCACTGATCCTCGGTCTACCTCTACCTCTATGTCCACCAACTCTTGGTTTCATAACAACGTATTTTAATGAGTCTTAACAAAGTAGGCTAACAACTTAAATCGGATCTAAACGCCAAAGCAATTTCGGTTTCTTCCAAGCAACTAGCGGAAATTGACCTGTGAAGCACGTGATCCATCAGTGTGACCAATGTGGCAACATTTGTTTATGTTCCCATAGCAACGACCATACCCTCTTACTATTTACCGAAGGTCTTGTCATCTATCTTACACATTCTTTTAAAAGTCAGACTGCAGACAGTTCAATATACTGCTAAATCTGGGAGTTGCTCAGAAACGGGATATTAACTTTTCAGGCATTGATCATATTGCTAACTTACACATCGTCTCTATACTCTACCACGTGATGGCGTTGCGGTACGGAAAAAAGAGAAGATGAGACAGAAAATGGCAGGAGCGAATGAGTGCTTTAGTATTGGAAGTATTGTGGCTTGTAAGACATGTTATAAGAAGGACGTTGAAGGCGAGGTGTTGGCATTCGATCCCCAGACAAAAATGCTAATACTGAGTATCCTTTTTATGTTATTTCTTGCCTTGTCATTCTGTTGTAGCTAGTGCTTTTGGAAATGACAGGGGTTGGGCAGTTCCATGATTTCAGAAGATTTTATGAATATGTTTTTTCATTTTTGATTGAGTTGGTGTTCAAGCGTCATTTTTAAATCTGAGAAGAAACTGTGTTGTGTGTTGCTGCTGCATATTGTTACGATTTGTATGGGCCTAATATTGCTGTTGAAGAGTAAACATCGAAGTGATGGAGCTTAATGTAGTCGCAAGGTATTTTCTCCATGTGGCAGTCAGCACATTAAACAATCAGGTATTTTTACACATAGGCATTATATGAAGTACTAAGGGCATGCGTGATCATGTATAGTCCTTAATTAGAGATCAGAATGTCCGTCTTCTAATGGGCGTGCAACCCTGAACGATGTCCATATCGTGAATCTTAATCTGGTGAGCCACGTCGAGGTAAAGAAAGAAGTTAATACAGTACCAGAACCACCACAGTCACTGAATCTTCAGAGGGTAAGTAATTTTGCGATGATGACCGAAAGTTCTGCTTGGTTAAATGAAGTGATCTGCTCAGGCATTTGGATATTTGATAATGTTCCGTATCATTAAGTTATTTGTCTTTTTTGTGTTCAATGGCATGCATTGTATATGTTATTAAACACTTCCTTTGTTCACTTCACTTATTCTTAGTGACCTGCAATATATAAAACCATAGATTTCCTAAAACTGTTTCTGTACACCTAACCTAACCTCGAATCTAATTCATTTTATTAATATTTTAGCTAAACATGGTGGACAGCGATATATAAAGTGATGATTTTCTTAAAACTGTTTACATAGAGCTTATCTAACCTAACATAACATTGATAACATCCGTGGAAGAAGAGGATTAGTGAATGCTAGTTTTCCTTCTAAACTAAGCTTTAGTTGACAAACTAAACTTTTCCCATCATTCCTTTAATAAGAAACCACATAAATAGGGAACATACACATGAAGAATGCCCCATTTCCATATGTGCAGGACTTAAATAACTCTTAAGGATATGAAACTGTAACCTAGATTTCTTAGAGGTACCCAACATAACCTGCATTATGTGAATCTGTTTAGCTGTAACCTTTTTCAGTTGTCTATCAGCAGAATAGGCTGCTATGGGAATAACTTCAAGAAAGTTAGAGACCTGAGCAAGTTTCATTAAATGTGGAAGTCAATGTTTTACAATTTTCAAACAAAAGGTATATTTTTTGTGCTTTGAATCAGCGCACAGATAATACCGGATTGATTGAAATAACATTGCAAATTATTTTGGAGTAAATTATCTAATATAGTACCTCGTCATTTTAGATGGCACTTAGTGCCATTCATGTGTAGTGACAATATTGCCAGCTTATGCATAAAACAAACATGCGAATTTGGTTACTATGCAAAAAATGAATGAAATTTGGTGCAATCGATAGATCTTTTCTTCTGCAAATATAATAAATATTTAGAGATTAAGCTTCAGTTATCTTTGGTGCAAGTTGTATTCAAGATCAAGGTTTCATAAATCCTTATTTGCATTTTCAATGTTCCAACTATTTATCTGGGTTGCCTTCGTTACGGATGCTAGGGGACATTTTTTTCTTGCCGTATTATCAACCGCTGAAAGCCAAGCATATTTGTTGGCAGGATAAGACAGTGGTATTTTAGAATTTATTACGCAGTCCTTTTTCTTGTAAATGAATATTTTTTCCCAAACCATTAAATCTATGAGTTCATTTATTCTATTTGCTGGTGTAAAAGTTGCACCCCACTTTTTAAGACTATTTTGGGGGGAAAATTTGTATTGTATTGTATTACATCTTGTTCTACGAAGACCACTTGAAGACCTGTGAAGCATTAAGATCAGAAGAAACTACAGTTCAAAAGTATTGGAAAGCACGAATGCTAATGGCTTCATTGTCAGATGCAAGGCACTAGAAAACAACAACATCTTGTTCTACTGCAAAATAGTTGTAACCCATGCTCCAATATCTCTTCATATGTTGATCCAATAAAGTCACTGATTACTTAGTGGACATTGCTTTCGCTTGATGAATAATAATTCTCGTAAAAATTAAAATGTGTGCTTGTCTTTTCTCTAAAATCCATGTATTGAGTTCTGCATCACGTTTTAGCCATTTAATAGTTCCACTACTCGGATGAAGTTTATTGCAAGGTGCTTTCTTTGAAACATCTTCCTGATTGTGCCAAGTTCCTATTTTGTCAGTTGGAGGTGGCCTGAAATGCCTTTCTGCAGCCCTGTTTCTATTCTCTTTAGCATATGCAGTCACTTGCAGCTTAAATGCAATAGTATGTCAGTGTCATTTTTCAGCCATAGTTTGAAAATAAAGCCACAATATAGGTACAGCACAAGTGTATCTCCACACTTAACACAGTAATAACTGAAGTTTGAATGAACTCTATAAAAACTGTTAATGATGGCACTGTGAACTCTATAAAACTGGAGTGCCCAAAGTTCGCAAGGAAGCTAATGATGAATTGCAATTTTGAAAAATGCAGTATATAGGTACCTACTGTAGCTTGCTACCAATATATAAGACACATCAAGTTTTTTGGATCTATTTTTGAGGGGGGAAAATGCATCTTATATGCTGGTAAATATGACAATTGTTTCAATAATGTAACCCCTGGGTTTATTTCATTGTAAAATGAGCAAAAATGATTACCACAGCAATTTATCAATCTGTTTATACTTAATGTTTCTAAAATGTTCTTTTATTCTGGTTTCCAAGTGATGTTCAGTTTTACCAATGTAAACCCTATCATAATCCAAACCAACTTTCAACTCAAGAGTCCTGTGTTATCAAAATTTAGCCCATGTTAAGTTATGACTAGGTTAGTGTATTAACATGAATGGTATGTTCAAAACTTAGTTTGTGTTAAGTTACAGTGCTGTGATTAGTTGGGTATATGAACTGGGTAACAGGGTCTTGCATAAGCAACATTTAGCCCATGTTAGGTTAAGTTAGCGTGTATATATGAGAAAGATGACAGATTCCTGTGTTATCGAAATTTAACCCAAATTAGATTAGTGTGTCAATATGAACATGTAGCTTGTGTTAGGTTAATGTGTGTATATGAATGGGGTGAGGGGGTCCTATGGTATCTAAATTTAGGCCATGTAACATAAGGTTTGGTTGTGTTAGGTAGGTTAGAGAGTGTGTGTGTGTTTGAGAGAGAGAGCCCTTTGTTATTGGAATTTAACCCAATGTTAGGTTAGTGTATGTATATAAACTGAGGTTACTGCTTAAGATATTGTACCAAAGTTGGTGGAGAAATAAGAAATAAATGCATAGGTACTTAAAATGCCATTCTGAATATAACAGTTCTGCCATTTTAAATGTGAAAACATTGTAGCTACACTGATCTTGCAAAACCTCTACCTTTTATAAATGACATGGGGTATACAGTTGTCCAAATGAACTTTGTCCCCAAAAAACTACAGACATAACACTGTTTCTAGTGTTAGGTGCACATGGGAGAAGGTGTTATCAACAGAGGCTTTGAAACTGTACCCTTTCCTCTTCTTTTTGCCAATGTTAACTTTCTTCCTGCAAATTGGAACACAAAAAATGTCAAAAAAGTTGTTAGATCTTCCATTAAGCAAAACATATTAATGGAAGATTAAACAACTTTCATCCTGCACCTGACATTTTGTGTGTTCCAATTTGCAATCATAGAAGCACCACAGTTTGTACAGTTCAGAGAATAAACTATGGTTGATCAAAATAGACCACAATTTTTCTGTTTTTGGTATGTTTGTATGAATTTCATTGCCATAACCACACACCTGTTGAAGTGCTTCCAAAGTACTCAGCTCTTTACAAATGCAACTGCCATGTGCAGCTTAGCATTTGGTCAAGCACATGTTGTGGTTAGATCTTGTGACATATGAAGTCACCATGAATATGGAGGCTTAGAGAACACTGGTGAAATAAATGCAGGATTTGAGCAACTCTTTGAAGCAAAAAGGGAGTAATTTTAGGATTTAATAGCCATAAATTTTGTGAATAAAGTAAAGGAAGTAAAAATTCACAGTGGAACTGAAATAGTTTACTATTTTATGTAGCTCTTGTCATGTATATTATTGAATGTGCACTTCTATGTCAAGCTTTCACAGTGCAATGGATAAAGTGTTGGATTGCAGAGTTGTAGTTTTTCACATAGTCTTTTAGAGTTAAGGTGAATTGTAAAATAATGTATGTGTGTAATTGTATCAATGTGTATAAGGTTAAGGAAAGAAGATGAGAGGGGGGAAAGGGAGGAAGCAAGAACATATGAATTACTTTTTCTTTATGACAGTTCACCACCCAAAACCCCTTGTGCCCATGCTTGTCTAATTAGAGTGCAAAACCGGCCTTTACATGGCAGAAAGAGTTAGTAGCCCAAGTCCTGCATAATTACCCAAAGTTTTAGCCAATCACATAATGTGAAATAATGCTTTAGAACTTTTTAAATTTACAGGATAAAGCCATACAATTCGCTTTGAAAACAAAATAATGGATATCTTCTGTTCCTAGATTTAAAAATTAAAAAACATATTAATAAATTGAATTTTTGCATTTATAGAAAATTTACTCTTACTGATAATTATATAAAAAATAAGTTTTAATCCTTTTTCACACAAATTTACTGTTTTCAATAGTTTAGTTTATAGGTTATTAAATATACCCCTTAATAAGGAAGAATTTAACACAATATAAACACATTAACACTGCAGTAATTGATGGTTTTAATACATATTTTATACATAAAAAGGTAGAAAAATTTGTATAAGCTGTAAAAAAGGTTTCTACACTCAAAATAAAAGATGATTGTATTTTTAAGAAGTTTACTTACCATCCGTGGACTAATAAAAAAGTTACAAAATTTTTTAAAGAATATGGAATAATTTTAGACCCTCAAAATAAATTTAATATAAAAAATGTACTAATATTTTCTAAAAAGGATACAATTCCAAATTATAAAAAATCTGGAATTTATCAATTTAGCTGTTTGGATTGTTATAGGATTTATATTGGTAAAATTAAACGTCATTTAGAAACCAGAATAAAAGAGCAGTTTAGAAATATTAAATATAAACGAATTGGTAAATCATCTGTGGTGGATCATTTTTTGGAAAGTTTAGAATGTGCTGATGGCGTTCGTCTGATGGCATGCAGGTTCCCAGATATAAATAGCAAGTTACAACAGCTGAATAAACTTGCATCCACAGCTGGAATGGTGGTAAATAACATAAAACTAAAGAGAATAGAATACATAAGTCTGATGCCTACTTGGTATTGGAAGATGAAGTTATAGAAGAGGTAAATGAATTTACATATTTGGGAAGCATCATATCAAAATAGAGAGGATCAGACAAGATTGTTGCTAGCAGAATTAGAAAAGCAAGATGTGCTTTTATGCAACTAAATCCTATTTGGAAGTTTAGTCAAATCTCAGTAAAGCATAGCCTTAGAGTATTTAATAGAAATGTGACATCAGTCAATGGAACATCAGACTTCTCCAGCCGGAAAAATCAGCAGTAGCCCAACATTGCATAGAACAGGCCCACAAAATAAACTTCCAAGACACGAAAGTTCTAGAACACGCAGAAAATTACTGGGACGGACTCATCAAGGAGGCCATCCACATCAAATTACACCCCAACAATTACAACAGAGATGGCGGACTTAAACTAAGTTCCGCATGGACAATAGCCATCAGAAACACCTACAGAAACAGCAACACCATGGACCCTGAACAAAATACGTACCCGCAGGAAGACACCTTAACCAGCGACACCGCACAAAGTTCTTACCCGCGGGAAAACACTTCAGCCGAGGATACACATACCTCACGACAGCAGGCCCAATCAGAAACCATCACCCGCGCATTGGCTAGGACAATACAACCCAAACCATAGTATATATTTGGAAAACTGAGGAGACTTTTTCATCTTTTTAGTCCTGAAGATGGCCATGGAGTATACAATGGCTGAAAGCTCGACCTTCTTAAATTTAACAAGGCTGGTCACCCATGTAGCATTGATCAACAATGTAAAAACCATATTATTGTATGGATATGAAACTTTGAAATTAACTAAATTAACAGAAAAACAAGTGCAAGTGTTTGTAAATAGATGACTGAGAAACACAAGAATATGGCAGCCAAGGACCATATCAAACATGGGAGCTTTGGAGAAGAGCACATCAGTAGGAAGCCTGGAAGAAAATTAGATGCAGAAGATGGAAATGGATTGGGCATGTTTTAAGGAGAGATGCAGGAAGTGTTACTGGAATGGCATTTGAATGGTGTGAACAGCTGTAGAGGCAGACCAAGGACAATCTAGTGTAACACAGTGAGAGTTGAAGCAAAACAGATGGGGAAAAGTTAAAATGAATTAAAAATGCTGGCAAGAAGTAACATTTGATGGCAGACCTTCATTAAGGCCCTATGTTTTCCTGCAGAGTGACCAGGATTTCTACTGCTGCTACTCTGCTATTTATAAGAAGGCTTGAGAAAGAAACAAATCCCAACATTTTTTAAAATTTGTCCAGACATAAAATACAGCTTGAAAAGAAAATATATCTAGAAACAATTATATATATGGTAGCCCTAGTCTAGTTGCCATTACACCAGTCTTCCTTGCATCACAGGTTCAGATGCAGGTTTTCTTTTATGCTGCTCAACAACACGCAAAAGCACATAGATGTGCACCTGGAACTCTTTTACTTTCTCTACTATGTATAGTAAGTAGAGGCAGTATTGAACTTAACACAAAAATTTGATGTCAAGATTTCACCAGAAATAATATGCTTTGAGGCCCCTGAATCAAAAAAAAAAAAAAAAGCATTTTTAGAAAATTCTCTGTGTGTGTGTGTCTGTGGATGCATAACTTAAAAATGAAGTCAGTTAAAAACCAAAATTGCTATTTGAGTTTAATGTCTTTCAAGGATGCAACACACAGATTTTGAAGAAAATTGCTCCACCATAAACTATCGTTTACATGGAAAATTTTCCAAAATTTTTGATTTTCTCCAAAATGGCTCTAATGATTTTGATTAAAATACCGTATATTTGAGATATTTTTATGACAAATGAAATATATGTCTTGGAATTTTCTGGCTATAGCCCATGAAGTCCTATTTACTCTGGATAACTTTTGCATAACTGTCAAACCGTAAGAGATAGACCAAATCTTACTATACAAAAAAATCTGATGTCTTGCACTCCCATGACTTTCTCTACTCTTGTACTAACCATTCTAACAAACTCTTATTCCTATATCTCCATGTTAAGATAAACATTCGTACAAATTATCTTACTGCTTATGTCCTTGTAGGTGCAAGGGGAATATTAGAATACAGAAGGCTTTGTGCGACAGTCAAATCTTTTTGACCTTTGAGATTCCGTTCTCTTTGCATGATTAACATATAAAAAAATGAACAACGTTGGTGCATTTCGCTAAAGTTCTAAGTTTTCCGAAACTCCCACACATAACAAGGAATATCTCCGAAATGGTTCACCCTACAAGAAAATTTATTGAGACATAAATTGTGTATTTTAGCAAGATCTACATTTTTTATAGTATAATTTGATCTATCTCTAACAGTTTACCAGTTATGCAAAAGTCGTCCAAAGTAAATACGACTACAGGGGCTATAGCCAGAAAATTCAAGATATACATTTCATTTGTCATCAAAATATCTCAAACATATGACATTTTAACCAAAATCGTTAGAGCCATTTTCAAGAAAATAAAAATTTTCGAAAAATCTTCCATGTAAAGGGTACTGTAGGGTGGGGCTATTTTCTTCAAAATCTTCGTGTCACATCCTTGAAAGACATTAAACTTAAATACCAAGTTTGGCTTTTAACCGACTTTTTGTTTTTGAGTTATGCTGTCCACAGACTGAGACACACAGACACACGCACACATGGACCTTTTTCTAAAAATGCTATTTTTTTGATTCAGGGGCCTCATAACATATATTTCCGGTGAAATCTCGACATCGAATTTTTGGGTGGAATAAAGTACTTCCGCTACTTACCAGTAGAGAAAGTAAAAATGTAGATCTTGCTGAAACACACAATTTAAGTCCAAATAAATTGTTTGTAGAGTGAACCATTTCAGAGATATTCCTTTTTATTTGTGAGAGTTTTGGAAAACTTAAACTTTCGTCTAATGGAACATCGTTATTCATTTTTTTATATGTTAGCCATGCAAAGAGACCAGAATTTGAAAGCTTTAAACGATTTGACTATCACTCAAAGCCTGCTTATTTCCATATTCCCCTTGCATCTACAAGGAAATAAGCAATGAAATATCTGCAAATGTTTATTTCGACTAATGTGAAGAAGATATAGGAATAAGAGTTCGTAGGAATAGTTAGTACAAGAGTAGAGAAAGTCATGTGGCTGCATCATATCAGATTTTTTAGAAATGCTTTCTGTGGATTCAGTAGACTACAAAACTTTCAATATAGAAACTTGGGTGGAATGGAGTACTTCACTTCTTACCACAGAGAAGTACGAGAGAAAACAATCATTGTATCTGTCACAAAATTTAATGGACGGTGACTCAATACAAAATCCAACAAGGCATGCCAAGCTGTGCGGTGTTGTATAGGTAAACCACAGTGAAATCACACTGTAAAGTCAGTTATATAAATATCATTGGCACCCACAGAATTTATTTGCACAACAGGAAAAAGAATAGGAATTGTCAGCTATCAGCTGCCATTAAATTTTGCGACTACCATAGATGTGATAGTTTAGTACAACTAGGAGATAAATCTTTTATATTGTATTTTTGGTCAGCAGTCACACATATTTAATCTGAATATGTTTTTAAGTCAACCCATTATAAATATGGATAGTTGTCCCATCAAGAACCTTGTATCTTTGGTCTAACGCTCTATGAGTAAGTGGCAGTAAGTCCAAACATGCATCAAACTGTTTCATCTGGTTCATGCACCCTAGTAACCGTAATTCTGTTAAACCTAAAGATCACAAATTAAAGGTATTGCAACATTGCAGGTTTCGTTTTAAGGTAGAATATTAAAAAGTATTTGAAATCACTTAAGAAGGGAAACAGATTAAATAGTTCTGCAATATATATGTTTGATAGGTATCCATGCTTTTATTAACGTATTGAAGTAAACTAACTTGTAGTTAGGTTAACTTAGAGACTTATAGAAGAATGTTTCGGCCCATTCATGAATTAGAATGCATAATAACAGTGGTTTATTTAATAATGCTAGTTACATTGTGACAGTACAAAATTTCTTCTGTTGTCCATTGTCAGTTCTTTTAAGATAATTCATAGTTTGTGCTGTTCTGTTGCAATTACACAAGAGGATCCCCCTGTTCAGGAATATTTGAGCTTTTGCAATTTTATTTCTTCTGCTTACCCTCCCAGTATGGAGGACTTACACCCCCTAGGGCCCCTGTGCCTAGGATCAGATGCCTGTTGGGGAGCAGATGAGCTCATGGACCACAGAGTGAAGAGCTGGAAGCGGGTAGTCATCCCAGCACCAGGTATGAGAGTGAGGAAGAGAATGACATGAAATGCAGGCAAAATGGATGATTGGAAAGGTGATGATGGAGCAGTTAGTCGAATGAGTGGCAGAGGAAACTGGAGAACTCGGAGAAAACCCACCCAGAGGCCTCTTCATCCATCTTGAATACCACATACGAGTCCCTGGGATCGAACCATAGCCATCGCTATATAATGGCATGCTCCTCACGACAGTGAAGTCACTGTGGGAGTGTAACAGCAGCAGAAAGAAGCATGTATTATTGCATTATTTGGATGTATTTAAATGCATTGAAAGGCCACAATATTTTCACAGTGATAATACATTTATAGTAATTATTTAACTAGAATTGTCATCCCTATGGTATACATAGTGTCGCACGCATGCTGTGGAATGAACATACAGTATTCGAAAACGATAAGCTGAAAAAGAAAACAGTGGCAAGCATTATATTTACCTACACAAAAATTAACATACCTTTGCTTCGAAACTTGTCCCTTTTGGAGATTTTAGAGGTGAAATGTAACTTGACGAATCCGTGTTTTGAGAGGAGGGGTTTATGCAGTCTGCTAGATGTGCGCATAATTTCTTCTAATTTTCTATTTTGACCTTCTTTACGTGCTAGAAAATCATTGCTATATTTGCAATAATTGTTTAGCAATATGTTTGTAACTATAGAAACTGATTTTTCTACTTCTTACAATTTACTTCGGGACATGCTACGTTCATAGAGGCAATGCACAAAACTCAGTAGTTCCTCAATTTTCATTAATGATAAACCCTTTACTAAAGCGCTTGGTTTGTGACATTTCAAAAATTCTTTTTCAAATTCCTCGTTAATTAATGTGTTAAATACTTTGTATACTACCACAATTGTTTCGACTACTAAATCTTTTGGTCATTCCAACCGCCTCTCAATTAGAGAAGTATTTGAAACTTGTCTCATCTTCTATATTTGTATCCATGCTCCTGCCATACATAAGAAATTCAGTGCAACACTTGCAAGACACTGTTTTGTTCACTTTATTTACTACATATCCTGCAGTATAAATCGACTCATTTTTTGAGTTTCATCTATTTCTACAGTCTACTGAATCTTTCACACTCTCGTACAACTCCTTTACATTGATTTTTTTTTTGTCCTCTGCAGCGCTTTCGTAGCAAGATGACAGAAAATGTTTTATAGAAAATTCACCATTGAGTGAGGAATGTAGTTTAATTAAGCTTACTATCTTTAATTTCTTCTCTGATTCTAGTATTTGTCTCAAAGAAATGTGGTAATTCCCCTCACTCATTTGCTTGTACTGACTAAACCTACTTTCCAAATTGTCTGTTTGAAATTTTCATAATAGAACATATTCAGAATTTACTTGGGAAAGAATGTACTCACAAACAACAATTAGAGTCTCAGTCTGAATTTCTGATGTTAGGTGGCCAAAATTACGGTTTTGACTTGAGGGTTCCGGTAATGAAGTGTTTTCCTATTCACAAAGCCATGAGATGACATTCATAAAAATGTTTAATGCACAGAACTGCAGTTCTACTGGCCACAAAATTTTCCCTGTGAATGTTCCTAATCCACAACTTCCTCCTAATTTTGTCTTTTGGAAACATGAAAGTAGTTGTATGTCTTTTCTGACTTGTAGTTGGATATACATCCTGGTACACAGCACATGCATGACATCTATAAAAAGGAGAAGGGAGAATACCACTAATACCGAATTCTAAGGGAGCAATGGCACAATTATTTCTTAGCATTAGTAAAGAAAATTTGAACATGTATAGTTCTACATGCAGATGCTCGCTACAACACTTTTACCTTGATATTATACTCTTGGGCACTTTGCACTAAACAAAACAGTATTCTTGATAAAGAAAAAAAGCTTGCAGCGAATTAATCACTGAAGGCACAATTTACATTTCACAGAGAGAAAACGTGCACAATGCTTACTCCAGTGTCATAACTCTATTAATCTGGATTCGTTAGGAAATGAATGTCGCACCATTGATATGACATCATAGCAAAACATCTTATTGCTGAATCAGGCCATCATATATCAAAGGCCATGATTGAACCCAGCCCAGCCTTAGTGACAGGCAAATGGTCTGACTGCTCGGCCACAGTGTCGCCCCTAGTAATTTTACTAAAAATCTTAATTAGTGAATTAACTTTCACAAATTATGTACTTTAAAGTATTTATCCACCTGCTGAAGAAGTAATGCTCATGTTTTTGTTTGCAGTTAAACACAAGGGTACGCAACCAGATTGAGGAGAAACGAAAACTCATTTCAGCCCTCTCTGCTGGTGTGCCTCCAGAGGGTCAAAAATTGTTCCTTGCAATAGCCAGAACGTAAGTTGAAGTTTTTATGAGCATGATTATTCTGGAGAAAAATGTCATGGGAATGTTGAATTATGAGAAACTCACTGTAACTAGTGCACTATTGTGTAGCATGTTTTTGAGGCTTCAAGGCAAATGCACTGTTTGCAAGGAAATGGAGTTCACATAGAATCATTTGTGAAAGTGCTTTACTGTTTATTTTCATCAGTTCACAAGACTATTTAACCCCATTTTGCAGCTGTCCTCCCATTCCTTTCGATTTCTCTCTTGCAGTAACAGTAGTATTGTTGTAATTGGTATCAAGCCATGAGGAAGTGACTGGCACTGGCAGGAACTGTAGAAAGACAGATACATAGAATGAGAGTGAGTACCATGTGTGACCTTAACTGGATTGGCCAGAGTAGGCTTCTTACACAAGTTGGATTTCCACAGCTGTACTCCAAAACGCTTTCTTCATCCAGACTTCTGATTCCCGTATAAGCAGCACAATAGCCTGATATGGATAATTGATTACAGTGTTTCCTACATCCTTTGGAATTTCCTTAGATATCTTGATACTGAGCAGTATTTGGACTTCTTGCACAGAGCGCATGGAAGATTTGCTCTAGACGCCCATTTCGATGGAGCTTGGGAGACTATCTCCAGGTTCTTGATCCTTAAGTGCTGTTTTGTGTGCCTGTCCCATCCATTATCTACTTATGCGGCCAATTCCCCTTAAAAAAGCAACAAAGAAAAAGTGAAACAAATACATGTACCAAAACTGCTAACCCACTTCTTAAAAGACCCTGAGATGTCACCTATATAGCCATCTGCCTCACCAACAGAATATGCCTTGGCATTAGTCATCAGGGCAAGCTACATTTAGTCAAGCACAAACCTGAACGAGCTTTACATGGTTGTTCCTGATATTTCTCGAAGCACCATTCATTGGACTTTGATTAAAGAGTTGAAATTTCGGAAGGTGTGCACAAGATGCTTCCCAAGAGTGCTGACAGAAGATCACAAAAGGCAATGCACTGAAACTTCCCACCAATTTCTTCAATGCTATGCAGATGAAAAGGACAACTCTTGGATTCAATAGTCATGGGTGATGAAACCTGATCTTTCCACTTCACACCAAACAACAATCACGTGAGTGGCGGCATTCCGATTCACCCAAACTGCGAAAATTGAAAAGAACACTGTGTGCGGTAAAGTCATAGCAACTGTGTTTTGGGATCAAAAGGGGATATTGTTGACTGACTTTATGGATCCTGGGACAACAACAAATGACAGATAATGTCAGACATTAAAAAAACTCAAGACAGGCAATTCAGAACAAAAGAAGAGCAATGTTGAGCAAGGGCAAAAGACTTCTCCATGACAATGCTCGCTCCCACACCACCCCTCAAAATGTGGATCTTCTGCAACAGTTTGGATGGGACACCATTACCCATACACGCTATAGTGTGAATTTAGCGCCCAGTGACTACCACTTGTTTCCCAAGTTGAAAGAACACTTGTTTGGAAGACGCTTCAAAGATGACGACGAAGTGAAAGATAGGTCAAACACTCTTCAATAGCATGGTGGCAGGTTGGCATGACATGGGCATACGAAAACTGCCACAGCATTTACAAAAATGCATTGATCGAAATGGCGATTATGTGGAAAAATAGAAAAATGTTTAAGCTTCAAAACTATGTATCATTTGTTGCAAATAAATGTTTCTTTATAGTTTTAAAAACAATTGGGAGACCTTACTTTTGGGATCACCCTTGTATATAGCCACAAAATGTTTGTGTATACAATTCACGGAGTACTGTTTAATAATTTGGCTTATGATTTATTAGTGATTTTGAATTACTTGGAAACCTAGTAATGATGGACTAATTATTTGATGATTACTTTGTCTTAGTAATAGCTTGTCTCATGGGAAGTCTATGTATTCAATTATTTATTAAGAATCCTATCTTGACTGTTGGCAGTATCAATGAAGTGAGCTGGCAGGGGTCCAACATTGTTGTCCTAAATGCTGTGACCATCACACCACCTTACAAACTTGACAATGTACGAGGAAATGCAGATAGCAAAGCATTCACGCACATCAGGAAAGTAGTAAGTATTGCAGTTTGTAACTAGACAATATTAATTGGCTAATAGTTAAATACAAATTGCTTTAGTAACTAAGCAGCAAGTTTCTTATGGTATGTGACTGTCCAATTTTCACTGGCATTTCACTAAATTCTCATTGTCATTTTACCTTGTGATCTAGTTCAAATTTACACTGTCACTTTACTTTTTTCATGACATAGCAGTATAGTGAATCACAATGTATCTCTTTCTTCTGGCTGGTTCACTTACTGGAGAGTCAAACACAAGTAGTAGTAGCTGCACTCATTGTATGTTACAACAGTTGTCATAAACTCACTTGGAGAGAAGTGCTTTTTGTTGAACCAGAAATGTACTCGTTAACTCGCTGTCTGACTGGGCAAACATGCAGTCCTATACAACAGCTGGAATTTTGCATAGAACTTTAGAATGTTCTGGAGGTAGGAGAAGGGAAACTTCCAAAGATTTGGGATATCATAGTTGATGCTTCTGGTGTTACGCTGGGCAAGAGTGCTACTGCAGCACTGTATTCATAAATTACATGTTAGAATACTCAGTACTTTTCAAATTGGGAAGCAGTTTTTCAAAACTCATAAATGCAGTTTGTTCCGTAATTGAGTTATACATTTTAACATATTTTGACCTTCCACATTATGTTATAAATTAACTTCAGCAAAATTTGTCATATAGTTCATAGAATCAGGCCAATTCATGAGGTTTTAACTAAAACGATATATGTACTCTGTGACTTAGAAGTTGACAAATGAAATAAGATTTTTTTTACTTTCGTTTCAACTGAGAAGTTGGCAATTATAGAAGTGTTTGTGGTTGTACTCTGTGTTAGTGATTATTACAACAGTGTTCATTTTCAATTGACTGTTTTTAATCCAGCAAGGAGACTTTATTGTTGTCACTTTATTTCCCAGTTACTTTTAGGTAAGTTATCAGCTGTGCAGTTATGTTTGAGTAAAGAGCAATAGTTCAAAATAAATAAGAATTTATGATAATTCTAGTGACTCTGAATATGGTGTATAACAGAACCTTAGAGTACCGGATTATCTAGAGGCAAGGGTGCCATCTTTCTTAAAAGCAAAACAGTGGAGGTACAAAAACCTTAATATTCAATGCAATCAATTTGCAGTTTCACCTTAAAATGCATAAACTAAAAGGGGAAAATTGCTAAGCTGCAGAAATGTGACTGAAATAAATTTCTCCATTTCATTTAGATGCAGAATAGTGAACACTGGGATCGCTAAAAGAAAGAAAGCAGTAAAATATACTATCAGGAATACAAATGGCAAACTAGGACTATCTGTGCAGCTACTTTGAGTTTCTGGCATGTCAAAAGAAGGTTTCCTATGTAGCTAGCAGGATTCATGAAGATGGGTTGTTGTCAAAGGCAAAGAGAGGTGAAAACAGCATAGGAAATGATCATAAAGACTTAACATAACCATTTAGGAGAACACAACAAAGTATAAATGTAGGGAGAGTCAACATGGCAGGAGTAAATCTAAGAGTGGTTATTTATCTTCAGAACTCAGTCAGTAAGATGTGGAAAGGATTCCATGAAGAGAAGGAAAATGCTGAACTCAAACAATGCCCTTTATCAAAAAACAATAATGTATTTTATAAATATTTCAATCATATTAGACACCCCACACTGGGTATATGCTCCTTTTGTAGGGTGGTTGTCATGATTATAAAGTCAGAAATGTTTGGAGAAGGAAAATGAATTAAGAGCTTGTCACAGATCTTACAAATCCCATGCAAAACAGTTTTGTGGAATAATGAAAGAAGAAAACCCAGTTGTCTTTAAGATTGCCTTGCATATGCAGGAAGATGAGCCACTTGTAAAACCGTCAGTGAGCGAAACTTTCTAAGCTAGGTACAGAGGTATTTTTTAGAGGTGGTGCGTGACCTTGTCACTCGCGCATATCCGAGCATCACGCAAAGCGATGGTGGGGATAAGTTTCCACCAGCAGCCTGCTGGCTAGTGGGCTAGAAGTCGAAGAGATACTAACCAGACACTCCTTTTATCTTGCAATAGACAAGTGGACTCGACCATGAACTACTGCGCAACATTACGACACACGCCACCTCTAAAAAATACCTCTGTAAATATGGTTATACAATTTAGCATAATGAAAATGAGCAAAAAAAAAGGAATGCTTTCCTTTCTACAAGAAGCAGAATGTTCAAGAAGATGCATCAGATCGCATCTGATGCAATCAGTCAGATTGCATCTGACTTGCTAAACATTTTTTTTGACTCTGAGAAGAAATTAAAGAACTATGCACTACTATAAATCTCTTCTCAGTTCTTGCAGCAGTCAAAATAAAGAGTTAATGATGGCAACAGTTGTAGCATTCTTGGAAATTAGTTCAAGATTCAAGAACAGAGAAAAAGAAGGCATCCTGTTCCTGCAAGAACGTCGTCCCCGAGTCCCATAACCTAACTGAAGTGTAAACTAGTCAGTTGATTGAAAATGAAAGCTGCAGCTTGCATGATTTGAGTGACTAACTTAACACATGAATCGCATAGAAACAGGAGATAAACAGCATGCAATGTCACCATAATAAATAAAGATTTCATTTGTAGTATGTTGGCCATATTCCATGAATCATTGAACCATTCTTCAATTCAGTGGAAAATACATCTATCGCAATTCCATTGGTGGAATCCTAAAAATACATGGAACTCTGAAAGTACTTGGTGAAAACTGGGAAATTAAAAATCTAAAGGACAGTACGGAAAAAGTACTAAAACCTAGGTTATCATTAAAAATGAATAGTAATCTAAAATTAGAAAAAAAAATTAGAAACTAAAGGCTTCACTTATCTTAGTAATATTGCAAATTCTTTGGTGCTGCGCAGCTTTGAGAATGAGTTGGAGACAACTTGAAACCCTGGGTTAGCTTGTTCAAAAAGAACATGCAACATTACTAAGATAAGTGAAGTTTTTAGTTTCTAATTTGTTCTTACTTTAGAATAAACCATAAACTTATGCATAGGAATTGCTGTAATAATAAAGAAATAAATAATTGCATACAAATAGAGAACGGAAATGACATTAGAACACACGATTCAAACAATTTGTTTTTTTACATATATATATATGCATTTGTCAACTTTTGAAAAACAATGTGAATAAATCATCCTATAATCCTATATAGTACAAAATTTGCTTCAATATAGCTTTCTGGGATGGTTTATTAAAACAAAATGGTTCTAATACTGAAATAAATATTAAATTCTTCAATGTGTCTCTAAAATAAAAAAATACATTGCAGAAAAATGCAATGTTCTGCATTTACTAATTTTTAAGAAGACTCCCACATTGTGATATCTCTTTTTAAATGCATATTTTTGTAACATTTGATTTTCCAATCAGAAAATAATCATGTGAGGAACTATCAGTCTTGTACCAACTTACAAAATTTGTAATGATATCATGAAATAACCATAAATTTAGCAGTAAACCAAGAAACGAGTACATGGTATCTTTAATTAAGGAAATTGAAGCTATTAACACTGAAGCAACAAGATTCTAAAGTAAGAACAAATTAGAAACTAAAAACTTCACTTACCTTAGTAATATTGCAAATTCTTGGTGCAAAGCTGACTAAAGTTTTGAGTTGACTCCAACTCATTCTCAAAGCTATACAAACCAATAATTGAATTTATACAATTTATAATTGGTCTCATTTTATTTCCTGGTTTGTGAATTTTAGGAAGTGCATACAATCTAGGTAAAACTGGATTATTAACTTTTAAAATACCTTTTTTCTTTTTTAGATATCATTTTCACTTTGTTGAGAATTTTATTAAAAGTTGAAATGCATGATTTTAAAGGATCATTATCAATTTTTAAGTAATCTTCACTTTCAAGAAAAACTTCTACTCTATTAATATAATCAGATTGATCTAAAATTACAATTTTATTGCCTTTGTCAGCTTTACTATAAATTACGTCCTTTTCATTCGATGATTTAATTATCTATTATAATTATTTTTAAGATGATTTTTATTTATATCTTTCAAAATTTCAGTGCATTTCATTTTAATCAAAGATTTATTGACGTCACTTAAATCTTGACTGGCAATTTTAATATCGGCAACAAAATCATCTGTTTGTTGTATAGCTTTGAGAATGAGTTGGAGTCAACTCGAAACTTGGAGTTAGCTTTGCACCAAGAACTTGCAATATTACTAAGATAAGTGAAGCTTTTAGTTTATAATTTGTTCTTACTTTAGAACATGGTATCTTTTCTTTACAGTTCTCAGTGAACTGTATCTTCCTTCTTGGAAGTTTGAAAACAATGTTATAATCAATTTAAACCAAAAAAGTGAGTCAATAACACTACACAGCACTTATATTTTACCGGAACATGTTTTGAAGGCTTGACATTCCTTCATTATCAACCGGACATTGACTGTTCTCCCTGGTGTGGATGGTGATGTTTTCTCTGAGGTCTCCTTTGGTGGTGGTTCAAGGAACTTACTGAGGATATCTTTCTTGGGGATGTCAAAATTGAATACTCTGTTTCTATTTTTCAAAATGATTTATTCCCACGTGGACAGCTCTTGTTTTTCCGTTACATGTTTGAGGTGTTTTGGTTCTGGCTTTATGTTGTAGTTTTCTGTCCAAAAATGGTTGGCAACTGCTGATTTTTCCAACTTTGTTTTTTATGTTTCTAAAGTGCTCCTTGGTTCTTATTTCTAAATTTCTTTTGGTTTTTCCTATACACACTTTATTAGTCACTGCATTCAATTTGGTAAATGCCAGATTTTTTATTTTTGGGATGACATCTTTGATATTTGAGTTCAGTAGATTTCTTATGGAGTAGTGGTTCACTGGTGCTAGCTGAATGTTCTATTCTTTGAAGACTTTTTTAAATTTTTCGAAGGCCCAGGGATGGAGTGTGAATTTTTTTAATGTCATTTTTGTTTTTGCTACTGTGAGTGTTGTAGTTTCTTTTAGCAACCTTTTTGTTTCTGCTTGGAAAAATCAGCAGTTGCCAACCTTTTTGATTTAAATTGATTGTTAAAATATTTCAACATGACTTAAAAAAGCATTTGCTGCATTAGCATCATTTTCAACTTAAGAAAGGAGTTCATGCTTTCTATAAACTTCATGATCCTTATCAGTCAACTACATAACTTCAGCTATTCATTCTGTTTAACAGCTTATCTGTTTCAGCTTTTGCTAAAGTGCATAAAATAACAATAACAATTATTTGTACTGCATAACTGAATGTTCTCATCTTTTCTTTGTGTATTATAGAAGTGAATATTCAAGTTTGTATATAGTTCTCATTGCTGTTTTTATATGATTTACAACTTCCACAATAAAGAGACAAGGTAATCATAGTTAAGTTTTCTGATATGATCTTCAAGAATTCACATTGCCTATTCCACTTCTTATTCTTATTAGTCTCTTCTGAATTTTTAATATTCTCTCACATTTTTTGGCCCCAAAATGTTATTCCATATTTTAGTGGAAAATGAGCAAAAATGTTTTTCATTCTAATGCATTTAATATACATTTTAAACATTTAAGAATGTACCAAATAGAATTAAGTTTAGTTGCTAAATAGTAAATATGAGTATCCCATTTTTCCTCCATGTATATACCCAAACATTTTCTTAGTCTTTCCATCATAAGTAATTTGAAGTTTCTTCTTTCTCTGTTTACTCTCCTTGTATGGAGGACTTACACCCCAGGATTTACAAGTGGGCACCTGGATCCGATGCCTGCTGAGGAGCAGATAAACTCTGGATCAGAAAGAGTAGCCAGGATGGGCGATCAGCCCAAAGCCTGTTTTTGAGAGTGAGGGAGGAGATGATATGAAATGAGAGAAAAATGAATGATAGGAAAGGTGATGGTGTGATGGTAGAGAAGTTGGTAGAATGAATGGCAAGGGAAACAGAACCCAGAGAAAACCTGCCTGGACACCGCTTTCTCCACAGCTCCCACATACACTCCCCTGGGATCGAACCTGGGTTGCTCTGGTGAGAGGCAAGTGATTTAACCATAAGGCCACAGCATCACCAATTTGAGGTTTCTTTGTTTGTAATTTGTTATAAACCGTTTGCAAAGATTTTCCATCTTCACATTTACTGCATTTTGCAATATAACTTATTTTCTGCATTTACTCGACTGTATTATCTAAAAAAACAGAAAAAACTACATCAGCATGTTCAAGCATGTAGCTACAGTGAATGCTTCCCTTGGTCTTTGACTGTAATACTCGGCCTTACAGTAGAAAATAGATATCATTTTTTCTTTGTGTTATTTCTTTTAAAATGTGTTAATGGTTATGTTTAATGATTTCATTTCCCTATATTATATTTTTGCTATAATTTGCAAATGAAACCAGTCAAATGAAACTGCAGTTTTCTTTACCGGTTCCATATTATGTGTACATGTTATGCAGAGTATAAGTGTATTTCTTAAAGCAAATTCAGTGTAGTTATATTCTTTGACAATTACCATGTGATTTTCCTGGTTGAGGTTAGAATAATGATATCAGCTAAAAAAACTAGTTAAAAGATATGAATGCTTCCTAGTAGAAACTCTAATATGAATTTAAGTGCAATGCATGCCTTTCTCCCAGGTCAGTAAGCAATGGTAGCAATTTTATGCCAATGGAAATTGCAGCATCAAAAACTAGTACAAAAAGCATTTAGAATGGTTTAAAACTACATTGAAACCAAAGTGGGTAAAAATATGTTATCATTGATTAAAGATCAATCAGACAGCAACAAAAATACTGTTTACTTCTTGAGGCAGTTGATTTGCAAACCTTCCAAATAAAGCCAAATATAGTAGCTTTGGAAATAATATTATCACACACCATAAAATAAAGTGCCATAATATAAAATCTCAAGTATAATTAACACTAATGTATGTTGAAAACTGTTTTCTACACAAAGTAAGCTTGCACGAGTATTTAATGATTTTTCTTCTCTAAACATTACTTCATTCCTTTTAAGTTTATTGATGTTCTGACCTATGTAAATTCTATTTAGTCATGCTTCCCAAATCTTTGGTGATTAGTCATTTACCACAACATTTGGACCATTTTCACATTAAATTAGTTATTTATAAAAGCTGGAGGTGTGTTCATTTTTCCATAGAATGCACATGGGCTTCACTGTTATCACTTGCACATATAAACAACTGCAGTTGGGCACAGCCTGACCATGAAAACTGCCTCACTGCAGACAGCCAACAAGCATCATATGAATGCTAAAAACACTATCACTCCACATCTGCAGCTCAGTTTGAGAAGAAGCAAAACATGTTATACTGCACCTTGACCTTGTATCTGCACACACTTGCAAGACAATGCTTCTCTAGTTTGCAGAGTACTACATTACGTTGCTTTCGATTCTTGCTTCTAGTGGCAGTTACCTGCACATTTGATGACCGTGCTGTACTTCTGACATCATTCATACTCTGCGTACAGCTAACCTGTATCGCATGCAAGCACGTATACCACTGGCCTTTAGTTATTTATAATTATGTTAGTCAAAAATTTAACAGAAAACTCACATTCACTTATCTAATCAATCAGCACACACTTGATCTTTCATTTTAATAAATAAGAACTAGCTTCCTTTACCTTTCAAATGAAACACTATTTCTGTCAGTATTATGTACAAAAGATGGTTGGAAAATACCCTCTCCAGTTAAGCAGACGACTGAAATTTCAGTAATTTATTAGCCAAATTTACTCTAAACGTTTTGAGTTCATCTACCAACTTGATTCATAATTAGAGCTTTTGTCAACAAAGAAAACAAGTTATATTTCTTAAAATCTGCAATCTCACTGAGTATTTGGTTAAGGCAACTTATATTTCTGCTTCTCAGTTCTTAGAAAGAAGATTTTGGATTCTTCTCTCCTCTGATACTTGATTGTCATTGTGAAGCCTGTCTGGACACTAAGATTCAGGAACTCTTGCTCTACTGCTCATGCTGTGTGCTTCTGGAAACAACTTAAAAAGCAAATAATTGATGTGCCACAAAATAAAATGTTGTAATTGGAAATAATAATGATCCCTAGTGCAACAGCTCTTCGCGGGCCAAGGCTTTGCCACCATACTGTTGCTCCCCCACCTCTGCCCACCATGGGCATCATGAGAGGGGTGCAGAACTGGAGGGTGAGTGATGGTCAGCATCCCAAGCCCTTCCAGCAGGTTATGCTGACTTTGTGACCTGGGGTCGCTACTTCTTTATCAAGTAGCCCCTCTGGCACCTTATGAGGCCGAGTGCACCCCATGCCAGACCTCCCAGCAGTGGAAAAATCACCATACAGTACCAGGGATCGAACCTGGTTCCTCCACACCAGAGACAGGTGTGCTACCGAGGCTGTCTGTGGTTGGATATAACATGACTTTAATACCAGTTCAGTTTCTTGCTTACATGCTTGATCCAAAGAAAATTGGTTACATTGAATTGCTACAACTGATAAAATTTAGACTTTAAGGAGTGCAAGGGTTTAGTATGTGCAATTATGAGATATTGCATTTTGTATTACTAAGTTACCAGGTTTAATATTTTCAAGTTCATTTAAGCTTCCTAGTAGGCTTGCATTGAACAAGGTTTTAGGGCATATGTTGAAATGATTCTACAGCATTTTTAGCACTTTTTAACTACTACCATGTATTAAGAATAGTTTCTGGGAATATCTTTCCCATTGTCAATTTGGCAATCAAATGACAGTTCAGTGGATGATTTGGCCCTACTTGGATGTTGTGCTGCATGGGTTCTTCTTATTAATTGGATGATTTCATCAACAGCAGGGATTTAAAAATTCATAACTTTTCTTGACTTTTTTTTAAGATGTCTGGCAAGTGCTTAATAGAGCTAAACCGAGCATGGGAATGCCAGTCGACTGCAAAACTGACAATGGGGAAGACTAATCTTAATAGACAGTGGACAAGAAAGAATTTAAACGTTGTATACTCATTCTAACATATGTTATTATGGCAATCTGCTGTATACAATACTTCTTGTTTAGTTACATAATGGTTTACAGTATTCAAAATATATTTTCTGTCACATTCTCAGGACTTTCCCTTCCTATTATCGTTTATTTTTATATAGTTTCTACAAACTATTCTTCTGAAAACTTATTTTATACCCATTTCATGTTCATTGAAATAAACCTTTACAGAAATTCTTTCACAATACATTTTATTGCAGATACAAGGGGCTACAGAGAGCAGAATCAAATCAGCTGTTATATGTTGGCCTTGAAATTCCATACTCTTTCCACGATGTGATAAGCAACTGCAGCAGCACTAAAAATGACAAAGCATTGAAAAATGCAAACCGATAACGGATATCTTGCATATAGCTGATGCCTCATAGAAAGTTATTTGAAATACATTTTGTCATTTCGAGAGATTGCATTTTTGTAGTAAGTTTTCGTCTGTTTATGGTTTAACCTATATACAAAATTATATAAAATTCCTTCCAAATATAGCGGACTTCAAGGACTGTTCCCAGATACTCAAATTTTACCTTTTATTAGTCATCTAAATAGCTTAAATTTGACATTTTAATGAAAATCATTAAAATCATTTTTGATAAATTCAAAAATGTTGAAAACCTTTCTTTGTAAAGGGTGGGAGGGGACTTTTTTGGGGAGGATCTTCATGTCACATCTTTGGAAGAAACTGAGCCTAAATACTTAGTTTGGTGAAGGTTTGGCATTTAATTTTTTAGTTCTGCTGCTCACAGACAAACACATCAACAGACCTTTTCCTAAGAAGTGCTTTTTTGGAAGGTAATTCAGGTCTCAAAACATTTCTGTAACACTAGCAAGAGAGCATTTTCTTATGATGCAGTATAATAGGGGGAAATTCATTCTGAAAGAAAACAAGTAGCCTCTTAATGCTGTTGTGTAAACAAACAAAAATTTGTGTTGACTAATGACTTCTGCTGATGAATTTGTGTATAGCTTCTTGTGGAGTTCAAACAAGAGAAACTTTACTAAACTTTGTTGAAAATGTAAAGTTAATTTTCTAATTAATATTATTAAAACTAATATCTCTTTGAGAGGTAGAATTGGAACTGAAAAATTCAAGGCCACAGCTGAGATTTGAACCACAGTATTTGAACACATTGGTTCACTAGCCAATTTTCTGATCTTACACCTTGTAAGTTCTTTCTTTGGCATTACAGTGGAGCCACTGTCTAATTGCTGCTGTTGCCAGCTACACTAGTAGAACTTCAAGAATATATTGTTATTTTGAGGGCTATCCTGAAGCAGATGCTAAGAACACATAATGGCAGCTATGTGTCATGAAGGAAAATGGAACAAACCTGAACATGTTGGCTAATGCTGGATTTCTAATAACGAAATCGTTAATCCTCTTGCTCTCCAGTATTTTTCACTCTAGGATGCTGCATTGGTGATAGCTGGGCAGTATTGAAGATGATCTTGATCCATTTCCTCTTGAAGATCACATAAGTGGCAAAGAGGTGAAGCATAAATCCCAGTTTTATGGAGATGCTTTGTTAGACAATCATGGTATATGAATTGTCTAGAAATTGCAACTGCACTTTTTCTTGAATATTCAGGGATGTTTTGATATGTGATAAGTTCCAATCCTTCATCTTTTGAAATTTTTGGGTGATATTGTGTAATCATTTCTTGAAATTGTAGGTTTATAATTCTGTTTGTGTGGAATGATAGTTGTGTAACAGGTTTTTCTGTACTTCTACATTCTTTTTTGGCTAGATAATTGGTGTTGTCATTGTCGGACAGTCCATAATGTTCTTAAAGAAATGTGCTTGTGACCTTTGTATTTCTCTCATATTTTATGTATAATTCTGTGGAAAATACTCTACTTTGAAATTTGATTAATATGTTAAACATATGTTACTTACCCAGGTGAATCTGATTACATTGCATTAACTTTTTTTCTTCCTACCCTTGCAAGGTTGAGAAGCACTTTAAGGATCAGGCAGCTGCTGAGGCCGCAGCAGGCAACTTGGGTATGCCAGTAGCAGGAACTCCAACGACCCAACAGTAAAGTCATTGCCATCATCATCAGTCACCGTGGTGACTACTGCAGAGAGAGAAAGAGACCTCCTTTACAAATTTGCATTCCTTCATCAGTCTTGGAATAACATCAACTATTTAGTGGCCAGGATCCACACAATCAACGAGAGTGGTGAGGTGATACCATATAGAACTGGCAAGTAATTATTTTCAAGGTTGATAAAATTGTAGTGAGAAGATGAGAAATATCACTTTTCCTTTTGTACACACAGTCTTGACAAATGCAATACTTATACCTCTACATCACTAGATGTTTCCTATGTTTTCATAATTCTAAAAGTTAAATCCAATAAAAACAATGCAAATGAAGCATTTGCACTATGTATGTTCTGTATTTTTTCAGACACATGTTGTATAAGTAAGCATTGTATATATCTTTAGTGTAAGCAATTCTTTTGCCTTGGAGGAATGTAGTTTTATATATCAATATTTCCTGTATACCCTCTTGTTGTATTTTGAAGCTCTTTATTTATAAAAGATGCCTGGTGTGTGCTAAGCAACTTTTTTATACAGAAGGTTTCTATGAGGTTTTGTACTTTATTAGATGCATAAGTTAGGATGAAAAACTCTGGCATTAAGCACAAAAACTAATATGCACTATTTTTTTTATATCCCAGTGTTTGCTGAGGGAAAGAAATAGTGTCTTGTTGCCAGGGTATAATAATAAAATTTATAGTATGGACTTAATGATTTTTGTTTGAAATGCAAAAGTTGTAATAATGTAGCAGGAATGAACTCTCATTTCTCCTGTTGATGAAAGTGGTTGGAGATCTTGAGGCTGATGAAGGAATGTCATATTTAGTTTGTTTTTGTGCTGCACACTCTCCAGAATCTTTCAAGCTGAGATTGGCCTTTCCATTCAGTGCTTTTGGTGAAACTAAGAAAACCACATTATAATTTTCAGAACATATCAGTGAAAATACATTCAGTTGCAGAATTTAAAAGAATAGCTCCCAACATTAGAGCATGTGTAACATGGATAATTTTAAATTGGATTGCTATACTATAGGTTTGTGTAGTGCTTTGTATTGCAATCCTCTTTGTGCCATTTGCCAAATTAAAAAAATGCTGAAAGAAAGCTTGAAACGTCAGATTCTTGATTGAGTGCAGCACACATTACTTTTAGTATGGTGCAAGATTCCATGTACTGAGGATAACAAGACATAAGATTATGCTCATGTTCCCATTTCTTCCCCCTTCCCAGTCACAGAAGTAAAATTTGTTAAATGAGAAGAGTGAGAAAAGTCTTTGGGAGAGAGAAATATATTAATTGTTAAAAAAAAAAACTTTTAAAAAAATAACAATGTTAGCAGTCTGTTGCAAGGTTAACACATTTGTTTTCCTTTTAAATATATTGAAGCTGGTTTAGTAATGGCTTCAGAAATCAGTCAAATTGATGAAAGAAAGAAAAACCAACAAATGAAATAATCCTACATTATTTTTTGTTACAAATGTTTTGATTAAGTGAGAAAATAAAAAAGCAAATGTAATTTATTCTTGGCAGCATGTAAGATATTCTTGTCAGTTTTCACCAAAGTGAATTAAGATATTAAGTGGAAAATAATAAAAAAAAAAAGAAGGAAAAAAAAAGGGAAAAATTGAAGTATGCAAATAACAAAGCCTCTTTTTCTTGCTCCTTACAGCTACATATGAAACTCCATAATCTTTGAATCATAGACCTTAATACAAGGGCAGTGTCGTAATTATTGCTCAATAATCGGTAACTTCCTATTCAGGATTCGTAAGTTGGTATTGTAGGATAGTACTAACTTTGACCAATCAACATTGGCCATTTCAGCCATCAGGCTGCATCTTGGTATCAGTACATAAGCCAGTAAATGGCAGTGTTGTGTGATACCTGCTCAAAAATAGTATAACTGTGCTTTACGAAAACTCAGGTAGCTATAGCAAAAGTCCAATGCTATGTCACTACTATATGCTCTGAGGACTATGTTGCCTTATCCAACGGTATAAAGGCATGTACCTGAAATTTGATACAGTGCATGAGCACCTACAATGGTACAGCTCAATTATTTAGATCTGGCCCTGCAGAAACGCAGAGGAGGAGAAGGTAGAGAGGCTGGCAGTATTCTCCTTACCTGCTTTTGTTACCTGCATTGTGAACACACACTACTTGACTACCACAGACCCAAAACCCCTCCCAGAAGATAGTAGACTAGTCCAACTACTGCACCTACAGCTAAGCAGATTCAGGTCGAAAAACTCGTACTGTAACTTAATTGAATAACAGGATTTTGTTCATGTCGTACGATTGCACTGCTAATGCTGCATTTCTACATAGCTGAGTTGGTAGACGGGGACGTTCACGCTCTAGGGTTGAACATTCCTCCTATAGATAGGAATCCAGGTAGTAATAGGGTAAACATAGTACCATGTGCAGGTAAATTATGCTGCTGACAGTGTTTGGCGAGAGATAGTGTACAATTCAGAGACTAATGTAAGCAAATGGAAAGGCAAACATAGTTTTAATATTGTTGTTATATAATTATGATGCAGCCCTCATATTTTGAAAATATAATTATCTTCACTCACCTCTGTAGTGAACTTCTAAGATCATGTGACACATACATTCCAATTCCATTTCTATCATTGAACTGTGTTAGAGGTATGTGATTGCTTTCGATTGTTCATTTGTCAGCATATAAGATGCACTTTTTTCATTTGGAAATAGGCCCAAAAACTGGATGCGTCTTATGCTGGTAGCAAGTTAAGGTAGGTACTGGTAAGCTCCGTTTCTTAAATTACTTTGTTTCAGCTGGAAGCAATTCATTGTTAGCTTTCTTGCAAATTTTGAGTATTCCAGTTTTAAAGGGTTCAGTGGATGCACATGTGCTGTGGTAAACTATTTTTCATTCAAGCTTCATTTATCATTGTATTTAGTGTGTCATACCTATATTGTGGTTTTATTTGTTAACCATGACTGAAAAACGGCATTGCTATATGCTATTGCAGATGATTGTGCAGTCAAAAAGCATGAAAACAGGGCTGTAGAAAGGCACTTTGGGCCACCTCTAATTGAAAAAATGATAAGAACTAGGGGAATCAGGCAGATGTTTTAAAGAAAGCACCTCACAATAAACAATCTGAGAAGTAGAACTATTATACGGCTAAAACTTGAGATAGAGCTCAACACTTGGGATTTTAGAGAACAGACAAGCAGGAATGTTTCTACGAAAATGATCATTATCAAGCGAAAGAAATATCTACTAGGGACCGCCAATTTTATTGACTCAATAGAAGAGGTAATGGTTGTATGTGTGGACCAAGACAAAAGTATCACAGAAAATGCAAGCTAATACAAAGAACAAATTGTTGAAATTTGATTTGTCATCAACACATGGAAAGAGAAGATGTTGCTGAATGGATTAGTGTGTATTCTGGTTTCCTGTTCCATTCTTTGCAAAAATGGGAAAGTTGGAACAGAGGTATGACTGGATGCCTTATCTTGAAGCAGCCAGACTTTGTTTTGGTCTCTCATACAGAGTTGGTATTTCAGTGTGGTAAATTGGGGTGATAACTTCATCCTGATACTTGGAATGGATTTTGACCTTCTTAGCAACTCTATGAGTTATCAGTTTCCAATTGTGGTAGTAACCAGCAATGACAAATCCGGTGTTTGTTGCAGTCACTAAGATACACATATACCTCATCTAATGTGACCACAACTTCCATTTTTCTCCTGCCAGGTGCTTCTCATAGACCTTCCTGCTGTTACTGCGATGTCCTCCTTCTGATATGTAACGTAGTAACAATTTATGAACTTGACCTTTGTGATGTTTCTGCATATTTAAATGTTTGATTATTATGGTGTTAACAGTTTTGAGGTATACTCCTAATTAGCTTGCAATATCCCGTTGCATGGCTGAGGGCCTTGATCTTCCTTATCTCTGGAGATGTGTAGTAGTGGGTCTTAGGTTTGCCTGTTTGGAATTAATGCCTTGTGATCCTTTCGCTTTTTATTAAACCTGAGCAAATTCTGTACTTTGTGATACCGAAATTTAGATTTCAAATCGAATGGGCTTGATAAAGACACGTTTTAATTTAATTGCCGGATGTGAGATTTGCGATAAGTGTTAAGTAATAACATAAATAGATAATAGAGCAGGAAGTGTTTTAAGGTGAGCAAGATATGAGTAAATAATAGTCGTTAAATTTGTAGGATAAACGCATTATTGGTTTGAAATTAACGAGTCATGACGTCATACTACATAGTTTAAATACACGTTTGAAATTCAGGTCTGCCAATCTTAAAAGTCACGCGATATATTTAATAAAATATAAAGTAAACATCGTTTAATCCTAAAAAGGTAATTATATATTCGAAATTCATAAAAGAACATGTTATAATAGAAAGGGACATTTCTAAATTGCGGGAAAAGGAAATAGCATTTTGGATACGAGGCTTTCTTTTGGATGACGTCATGACATTTAAAATTGGAGAGAACGTTTTCTTAGCGTGGGGACGCCAGAAAGCGTCACTACTCACCCCAGACCAGTACTGCAAGTTATGGTGTGCAGACGTGAGTGCGATTCCTCTACATATAGAATCTGCATAACTCCCGAAAGTATATAAGAAGTAATAAACAATATACAAAGGTTTTCTTGGGTAGTCTATAACACCTGCGCGTACCCGAGATAAAGAAAGAGATCTCATCCTGACTAGCCGGAACGAACCAAATCAAAGGGCGACACAACGAGAGACCAACGACATTCCGCCACATTTGAGACAACAAAATTTTGCTTCTTGCATGCTTCAATAGTAGGAGAATAACTATACTGTGTCTTGGAAAGGGCAGTAATGTAGCATTCTGAGTATTGTTCAATTTGCTTAGACATAATGAGAACCACACGTGTTCTACTGCCATGAAAATAGCACAGTAACTGGTTTGTCTCACAAATGCTTGACCTTGCTGAATGTGCAGAAATGCAGCAATTACATTCACAATTTGTAATCAGAGATTGGAAACAATCCTCCGTAATTTTAATAAGTCATCATCAAAGTTCTTTAATGCTGAATTACATTGCCCGATGTTGCAATTCGTTAATGGAGGAACTGATATGTCAGCTATAGCATCCCTTCATTAGAAGAAAATATAAACCTTCTGCTTTCCCAAGCTGGCAAAATAAGAACAGGCTTGATTATACATCTGTTATTGCTTCACAGTCTGATAGTCCAGGCCTGGGCAACTCACAGGATACCTTGAGTGACCTCCATTTTTTTACCTGCTAAACATAGTTATCAGTGTAAGGCTTGCTCTGCGAGTATGGTGTAGTGAGTTAGGCATTTATTAATCAGCAAAGTTTATAAACTTTCTAGTTGTGATGTGGTGCTGAAAAGTAACATATCGACAGTTTTGAGTTCACTGGATTATTAAACATGCCCAAAGTGAAAAGTAGTGCAAGTTACCATTACTGTCAGCCATGTGGCAAAGTTATAACGTCAGACCAACATTCGCAAGTAACACAACATTTAAGTGGTAGCAAACATAATGCAGCTAATTTAATTTAAAAGGTGAGTCAATAACACTGAACAACACTTACAACATAGTTTTCCGGGACGCGTTTCGAAGGTTAACTTTCCTCCATTATCAGCTGGACAATAACTGGGTTTCAATGGTGTTTCATGGTGTGGAGGTGATGCTTCTTCTGATGTTTCTTCTGGTAACGGTTCATCTGCACCATAAAACACCATGGAAACCCAGTTATTGTGCAGTTGATAATGGAGGAAAGTTAACCTTCGAAACGCGTCTCGGAAAACTATGTTGTAAGTGTTGTTTAGTGTTATTAATTGACTCACCTTTTAAATTAAATTAATTACAGCAACACTGTTTTCAAACTTCTATGAAAGGAAGATAATGCAGCTATTTTACCTTCACAAAACAACAATCTTTAATTAATGATCCGACTATTGTCAGGTTATTTAATGAAACAATGCAGATATTGTGACCAGATGGTGTATGATATGATAGTGTTTTGTTATATGTGACTGATGCTGTACCATATATGAAAAAGGCAGCACTACTTGTAGTTGGTTATTGTAAAATGATTTCATGTCACGTATGTTATTCATGGATTGCAAACAATATGTGAAGAAATTAGTGGCATATTTCCCAACATTGACAAACAGATTTCAAATGGGGGAAAAAGTGTTCAAATCACCTAAAATGATTGAAATTTTTCGAAACAAAAATCTAAAGACTCCGCTTCCTCCTGCGCCTGTGTTGACTTGCTGGGGAACATGGTTAGCCACAGCTCAGCACTATGCAGAAACCCTGGTCAGTTTTGCTGCTGTCATAAATGAACTAAATTTTAAAGAAGCTAATTTGATTTAAGTTCTTCAAGTGACTATTAAGAAATGACTGCATACATTTTCGCAAATCTGTTCCCTCTGTGATTCCATAAAGAAATGGAATCAGTAAGAATGTCTTTGAGAGAAGCAATTCAAGTAATTCAGGATGTGGGAAAAACATTTAATGTAGTTTCTGATCCTGCAGCACACAACATAAAAAGAAAATGCAAGGAAGCATTGGAAAATAATAGTGGATTTAAGATCAAGTGTAAAACTTTAAATTATTGATAAGAGTTTGAGTGACATTCCACATTATAATTATGCCAAACTTACTCCTTGTGATGTGAAGTAATCATTTTTGAAATTCAAAGCACTTCTTTGTAACATTCATCAATTTTTCCAGTTGGAATATTTGAGGAAGCATGTGGTCATCTACTGTAACTATATAGTACTTCCAGGAATAATGGAAGCAATCAACATATGCTGATGGCAGCCAGGCTACCTTCCTTGTGGGTGGGCGGGAGGAGTCTAGAATTCACATACTGTAGAGAAACTTAGTTCCTTCCCAGTCAGTTTCTGCAGAAATTACAGTGCTGTTAAAAATTTAAATAAAGTAGGTAATGTGTTGTGAAGTGAACAATCAATGAAACAAAGAACATAACAGACTGAACAATAAAATTTGGTACCAGAATTCAATTCTGTTTCATTTGGACTGGAGTCAGCAAATTGGTGATCGCGATTACAGAATGCAATCCAACATGCACAAGTATAATGCTCAGTTCAAACACGGGGATTTCGAAAGCCACAGCGGCTTTTAACACACATCTGATGTTTAATACATATATACAGACTGAGAAGGCTTTAACATTAATTTTTCCTCTTCTTCTTCACTTTATCTAGAACTTTACAGTTTCTCATATATTTAACGTTAATTCACAGATACATATTGACGTCAACAGAGCATGTGGGGCTTCATCTGTCAATCACGATCTCCTCTTAGATTTTCTTAACTTCATTTCAGACAAAAAAATAGCTCACACACCTATATGTTGAACTAAACATTAGCACTAATTTACCCAGCATGTTACTAAGGACAGAAATTTTGCCATATCCAGTTGTCCAAAAAAATATAAAAAAAAAGCCTTATTTTATAATTGTGATTTTGGAATTTGTTTGTTGACATGTTGTGGCATGAACATTGGCAGACTGTTTTCTAGGGGGGGCCACATGTTGGAAGTTTGCAGTTGAACAATATTAATTCATTATTTTGTTGTCAAAAGTTATAGTATTTGTTAGGATAATTGTATTAATTTGTGCTAAATAAAAATTTATCTTTACTTTAAAATTATAGTCCATAATTAATTGCACATTAAGTTCATTCATTTTCAAGGAGGGCCACGAGCGCCCCGCCACTCACGATGCCCATGCATGGTAGAGTAATCTGTTGTCACATAGCGAAATAACTCAACATTGACACAAGTATAGTAAGAGTTGTCTAATGAATGACAAACAGCAAACATTTTTTATTTAAATGATACATATGTCTAAGATGTCACAGTCTGCATTATACAGACAACTCTAAAATATTTTCCAGACTGTGTGGATCTAGCTGTGAGGAGGAAGGCAAGATGTTTATTGAAAAGTTATGCCATATGTAGTCTCTAAGGTTGACTCGCTTAAGGTTTAGGGATCTATAGTAGCTACAAAACAAGAATGAACATGGGCCTAGCCAATACAATGATGTTGCTCTCTTGGCATTGCCAGTTTTATGCACAAGACAGTTTTGGTGTGACATACAGTCAAATCTTCCACCTTGTCGCTTGCTTGCTGGGCAGCTGGTAATGCCAAGAGAGCAACATCTATGTATTGCTAGGCTCATGTTTATTCTTGTTTTGCAGCTACTCTAATGTGGTTTCTACTAGTAAAAATATTCCAACACATTTTCCTTGAATTTGGCCAGAATATAATAGTAGTGAAAAGAAAACCATAATGGTTACAGTGACATAAGAGAGATGCAAACTAAATTTTTGGCTCAGTAAAATGTTGTTTCCGGTCTTCCTGACTGGAGCATCCTCAGAGGGATGTGACTGCTAACTAGTTAAGTGGCACTTTCCAGTTTGCAGTTTTCTTTATTAAAGGATTTGGTCTGGTACCAGTACGTTGGGCCCAAGTTACAGGCTAATTTTTATGAGCCTATATCTATTTACATCTTTTAGTCTTTCTGGTTGGGGAAAATCTCATACAGTGGCCATTTCTTAGGTCACTGGGAACAGTCTTATTTGGCATTGTTTTCTTGGTTCTTTCTGTGACTGTTTCTTATATATACTCGTGTATACAGGGTGTCCCAAAAAAAAAAAAAACCACTGACAACGCTTAGTATGCTATGTGAGATAGCAAACTGATAAGTTTTCAAATAGGAACCCATGTCCAAAAATGCACAGTTTGGATGCTGGAGAGCATCAAAGTTTGAGAACCAACTGTTGTGGCAATTTGTTAACATTCGACTTTGTATCTTAATACGTAAGGTATGCAACCCTTTAACCATCTGTGTACTGGAATGAGTGACCTGAGTATAATAACATTCCTGTGTATTTGCTAAATTCCTCCATTGAGTCCTCGGTGTGTATCCTCATTTGTCGGTCTGGGTGGCTCAGTTGGTTAGATGCTGGCCTACAGATCCCAAGGTCGCGGGTCAAATCCGACCCAGACTGGTGGTTTTTAAGTGTACTTAAAACAATATCTCCGTGTCAGTAGATTTACTGGCATGTAAAAGAACTCCTGTGAGATATTTCGGCCCACCAGTGACGCTAATGCAGTCCTGGCAAATGACAGCATCGTTAAACAACAATTTTTTTTTGTAATGGGAAACATGTGGTCTGCTACAGTTGGTGTGCCACAAGGAAGCGAGTGATTGCCCCCAGGTGCCCACAGTCTACCCAGGGGCAAATTCTCACTAGTGGAGACGTGAGACGACCGTACATCTCAAGCGCACACAGACAGCACCAAGAACACAGCAGGTGAATCCTCCCAGAGGGTCCTATGTCCAAGCATCACAGTGCCCCTCAAAGGCTCCTCAGAGGTCTCGAGTACAACACTCACTGCCAAAACACAGCACAAGCACTGGCCCAGACCAAACCTCCCACCGAGCCAGCTCCTAGACCGCAGAGGGATGGGAAGACTTGAGACCCCAATTCAGCACTCAGACTGGCGGAGAGGAGTGGAATTCCCACCCCTCGACGTCAACAGGGGGAAGATAGGGTTGAGGTCATTCCACCAGCACCTCTACCACCGCCAATTACTGCTAACCCAACCCCTGGCTTCGACTTCACCGACCTACTTAGGTGGGTGCAGCAATTGTTGCAGTCTCACATCTGCGAGCTTATTGCCAGATTGTTCATCCACCAGGGATGCAGCGGGAAAAACGCTGATCGCTATGGAGGGAATCGCATTCCTGACCACGATCTTCCCAAGCGCCCAGGATTGCCATTCGAACTAGGTCCCGCATCTTTTTTCAGTTTGCGTTCTGGAACGCGTGTGGGTTGACCGTCCAGGTGAGGAAGTTATCCCACTTTACCCGATCCTATGCCCTGGAGGCCATCTTAGTCGTTGAAACACATCTCCCTCCAAGCGTCCGTTTCCGCATTCCGGGCCACGTCTGCCATGGAACAGATGGTCAAGGTCACTCTGGGGGTGGAACTATGATGATTGTTAGGCAGAACGTGGTCGATCGCCCAGCCTAAATCCCACTTCTTCAAATCTTAGAGGGCACGGCAGTTACTTTGGACCTCGATGGCACAGACGTTTTGGTAGTCTCTGTGTATCGTCCTCCCGGTAGACACTTTGTATCCATCCTCTATGCTGCCCTATATACCAGTGTCATCATGGCCGGCGACTTCATTGCCAAGAACCAGAGCTGGCATTGTGGTCGACGGGAGATTCCTGAGGCAATGCGATCATTCGTCTTATTGCTGCGGACCCTGAACTTCGAGTGCAGGACCCGTGGCAACCCACACGCCATCCGAGAAGTCATCGATTTTGCGATCATCAAGCATTTCTCATTTCACTTCACCCTCGCATCAATCAACGCTCTTCTGTCTGACCACAATCCAGTGTTGACAGAGCTCAACATTCGGATTGCCAGTCACAATAGCTCGAATCAAACTCGAGCAACCGACTGGCCAGGCGTAAGCAATTGCCTCCGCACCTCCATTCCACCCAACCCCAAAATCACAGGCGGCGGCTTCATCCTTCACATCCATAGTGACAGAACTGCCTATAACCTGACAGTCTACGCTTCAGCACCTCTACACCCAGATGCCCTCCCATTAGACGACTCCACCAGCGACACCGCACCCCCAAAACAGAGCCCACTTGTGGCACTTACGCCGGCAGGTACGGGCCCGACTACGCGAGCATCAGGTGCAGGCATGGAAGGACAAAATAGCTAGTTTGGGCTTCGAAAGTGGGGACATGCGGAAGATCGCAAAAAGCCTTCACAACCGTCGAGGTCATTAGACCTCTCCAGGGCACAAGAGGCCTGGCCTATGAATCCCAAATCAAAGAAAATGTGTTTTCCGGCTACCTGGAACGTACCACGTGTCCAAGAGACGACCCCCAGAACGACCTATTCTCGGAACGTGTCCGCCGTTATGTCTGTCGATACTTTTGACGCCTCTCGGATGACGCGGAACGACTCTCGGTAATTTGCCCAAGCGAGCTCCACGACATACCACAGCGCCTCAAAACAAAAAAGATGGAGGGACGTGACGGGCTTATTCACCTCACGCTTCGCCACCTTCCCTTCAACGCCGTGCTCTTTTTCACTAGGTTGTTCAATATGCGTCTCGCTTTGGGATACTTTCTGCGAGAGTGGAGGAAAGCCTGAGAAAGACTTGGTAAACCCCTCCAGCTACCGATTCATCGGTCTCCCATCGATGTTCTGGAATGCGCTCGAGAGAATGGCCTTAAACCGATTGTCCCCTCTGCTGGGAGACCTTCAAGCTATCCCAAAACACCAGTTTAGGTTTCATCTTGGGCACTCAAAGCCTCAGCAGTTGCTGTGAGTGGTGGAGGCTGCCGCCCTGGGTTTTCAGGAAAGCGCTTTCATTTTTACGGCATCTCTGGACGTATAAGATGCCTTCTGAACAACCTGGCGCGTGGGGCCTCCTGTTTAAACTTGTCCAACTTGGACTACCTGCATCAGTTATCAACATTCTATACAGCTTACTCAGACACCGTACATTTAAAGTTACAGTCATGGGGAGAACATCCACACTCAAACTAATAAGAAGCGGTGTTACCGAAGGTGCTGTCTCCCACGCTATTCAGCATCTATATGGCAGATTTTTCAACGCAGCCTCATATCAATATAGCTCAATAGGCTGACGACGTGCTGCTATTCTGCACCAAGAAACACATCCTCAGAGCCTTCAACACCATGCAGCGACACCTCCGCCTCACCGAAGAGTGGTGCCGGCGTTGGCGAATGTGCTTTAATGCGGACAAGAGCTCCGTCATCCTTTTAACGAGGCTCCACAACCTCGCAGGCTGCCCTACATTTCAATTACAAGGTCGAAGAATCAAATGGAGGTATTCCATTACCTACCTAGTTAAGCTGGGCAAGGGTCTAACTTTACGTGAGCGCACCAGACATCTCTGCAAGGATGCAGGGAGCTATTGCCTCTCTGTAACCCATGCTGAGCCCGCCTTGGTAGCGTGATGGTTAGCGTGTCTGCCTCACGTTGAAGAGCTCGCGAGTTCGAATCTTGCTAAGATAAGTTATCCGGGTAAGGTTTTTTCCCAAGGTTTTCCCTTATCCTGGGAAGAAGAAGAAGAAGAAGAAGAAGAAGAAGAAGAAAAAAAAAAAAAGGATCCGTAGGTGCAATAGCGGTAGTGCTTCACCTTCCCTACCTCAATTATCTCCGGTGAATAGCACCTTCGGGAAAAAAAATTATTTTGTTGTTTAACGACGCTGTCAATTACCAGGATCACATCAGCGTCGCCGGTGTGCCGGAGTTTTGTCCCGCAAGAGTTCTTTAACATGCCAGTAAATCTACTGACATGGAACTGTCGTTTTTAAGCACACTTAAAAACCATCGGTCTGGGCCGGATTTGAACCCGCGACCTTGGGATCAGTAGGCCAGCGTCTAACCAACTGAGCCACCCAGACCGACAGCACCTTCGGGTGAGGCTCACACGCGTGGCTGTGCCAGCCCAGTACGAATGTGGTTGGTCCATAAATGGATTTTTCGTCCACCTGATAAAAAAGTAGTCTATTTCACTTTCATGTTGTTCTATGTGAGTAAATATGCTATTTTAAGCTTTATAAGTAACTAAGGCCCCAACATTTATTTGCAGCCCGTTAGCTACGCCAGTGTTCCACGGCACAAATTTCTTCGAGTACATGCAGCTAGTAAGTCCATATTCGGTTTTATATATTTTTGTGAAAAACTTTTTTCAGCCTTAAAACTTTGCAAATATAAATAAAAAATACCCGCATCTTTGTATGTAATGTAAATGCATTGTAATTCGTAAAACGGTATAAGATCTCTTGACGCTACTGAATCCCTACCACCTCCAATTGCAACTCACTACTCGTAGTGTCTGCGCGATTGACACTGGGTAAGCCTATTTCCTATTCGCCTGAGTACGCCTGCTCAATGTGTTCAATGCTAACGGCTTTTAATCACGTGCACTGCGATAGTCACTCGTCTGTGGTCACTCGCTTCAGCTCGATGTGAAGAACTTTCAAAGTGCCTTTTAATCCCTTCCAAAAGTCCCTCCGTAGCAATTTGATCACAGGTAGGGATATTAAACTGTAATCACTAGTTTGTGTTGGCCTCACTGTTTCGAATGTCATCACAGAACGTCTCACATGGCGGCAGCTGTGACATTTTGAAAAAAAAATGCCATTGTGGCATACTTTTAGGTTAAGTTCAAGTATAACTTTTGGCTAATGAATAAAACTTTAATAGTATAACGGTCTATGTAAATGAAATGTGACAAATAATGTGCCTGAATTGTCTGCTGTTTGATAATTAATGATGGATGTGGAATTATTACGCTCAGGATCATCAAGAACCTCTCACAACACGGTGCTGTGGTTCGAATTTTTGTTGAATCCAAGTCTTTTGGAAAATCACTTAAAACAGATAAATCCAGGTTGGTCACCTTTAATGCACATAAATAACCAAAGTGCAATAATAATGGTTCCAGTTTGAAAGGAATCTAATATATAAGGAATGTTTACACTAGAGAGCGCGGGGTATTTATTTGGTATCTACAATAAACCGAAGTAATTCGGGAGAGGTTAGTACCCAAGAAGGTCTCGTCCGAGCTATCGTGCAACTTGCTTTGCATTAAACTTAAAAATATCAGCTTAACAAAAATGCCCTAAGAGCGGCATATTTTGCTTACTTTCAGTCCTGGTGCGATATGAAACTATCCTTAGGGGTGATGAAGCATACAGCAAGCGTTTACATATTATAAAAAAGGGCCATGTGCATTATTTGTGATGTTGGGTCCTGTCATTCCTGTAGACCATTATTAAAAAGTGCTACTCTTGCTGGTGATTACTTATATTCTCTCTTGAGTCATCTTAAAGATAACTATGATAAATTCACAAACTTTTCTGTGTATGACAACAGTACAAATGTACTAGTTGTACACTTTATCTTTGAGCCCTGAAACTTTACGCTATGAACAATCTCAGTCAGGAAGCCCTGTGCTTCACCAAGGAGCATCATTATCCATATTTCATTGTTACCAGTTGGTATTTCATCATATCACATTACCTTTGTTGCTGTTCTCTTGCATTATAGTAGTTCACTTTTGTGTTTAACCAGCTCAAATAGTAATTTCAAGTACTAAATGTCTGAAGCAGACCTTGCATAGATACCACAAACTCCTGTAAAATGTAAAAGAAGCAGTCTTGTGTTTAATCTTTCATTTTATCTGTTGGCTAATGTGGAAAAAATAATTGCAGCAACTACAACTCATAGCCGCTTATAATATAAAATATGACTGTGTAAAAGACATGAAAAGTTCTGTGGTCTATGACATTGCCATTGGAGAGTTCAAGATAAAGTGTACAAGTAGCAGATGATTTGAACAAACCAGTAAGCAGCTTAAAATTGCTCCAAAAAGGATGTTACTATTCTGCAATAAAAATTTATAATAATCTTCCTAATCAACATAAAACCTTCAAGAAAGATTTGAAGTTACATATATTCTCACTCCCAATAGACCATGGGAATTCGATATCATCTCCTTAAAAGAAAAAAAATCTTGTTGTTTAGCGATGCTGTCAGTTGCCAAGAAGACACCAGCGTTACTGGTGTGCCAGAATTTTGTCCTGCAGGAATTCTTTTACATGCTAGTAAATCTACTGACACGGAGATATTGTTTTAAGCACACTTAAAAACCATCAGTCTGGGTCGGATTTGACCCGCGACCTTGGGATCAGTAGGCCAGCGTCTGACTAACTGAGCCACCCAGACCGACATCTCGTTCAACAGATAAATATTCAATGCGTAGGGCAAATTGCATATGATGGTTATTTACACTTATTCATTATTGTTGACCTACTGTAATGCATATTGGAAAGTTTACTCTTGAAATGGTGTACAAATTTTCATTTTTTCTTACATAATGCAAGATGGAGGAAAAATATGAAAGAAAGGAGCATTTTTGATAACAGGTATATTATTAGTAATACTGCATGTTCCATTATTGTGCTCAATGTTCAAGAACTTTGTTCACGATGGAACAAAATAAACATCTAAGGACGTAATATGCTGAGAACATATTTAGTGTAGACGTGATGTTGGTTTTCAGTATGCAAGCCCAGAAACCTAGTTATATCCTATTTTCTATGTTCATTTTGGGAGCTTTATGTGATTAACCTCATTACATTGGCTTTTTTTTTTTTCCTTTCTTTCTCAGGTGTAGTGAGAGTGTAGTAATATAATTTGCAGACCAGTATTTTGTGTGATGTTGTTTACATCAGGTTCATTTCCAAATTCGGCGGGATTATAGCATAAGTAGGATTTAATGCAAATGCAATGAAATACATTTCCTTGTCCTGTATTTAAATAAGTTATCAATAAATGAGGAAGTGATCAGAGCTTTTAATCATGGGGTCATGGCGATTGGAAACTTCTGTCATAACAACAAATGTGTCGCAAGGTAACTGAAAGGTGACCAAAAACAGTTGTAAACCTGTCACTATGGTGACATTGGGGTCTAGAACAATGAATGGACAGGGGAGGCGCAAGGCTGCAGGGCAACTAGTGACTGTATGTATGTGATCGAACAGTGCAATAATACTGTAGTGTTCAGAAGCTTCCAAGCGATTCTGCTGAGTCATTGCACATTTGTGGTTGGAAAGATCTTGAAGGAGGTTATGTGACATCAGCTCCAGTATAAATAGAATTGGCGAGAGCAGCCAGCCAGTCAGTCAGTTAGTTGACTTAGTGATAGAGTTTAGTTGTTTAGTTGGGTAAGTCGTGTGCAGTTAGTTTTTAGTTATGAGAGTCGGTTGGCCAGCATGTCAATCAGCACATGTGTGTCGTTGAATGATTGTATCATCGGTCAAGTTGTAAGAGATAGTAAAAGTGGAGAAAGACATTGGAAGACTGGGAAAGATTAACAGAACAATTGTGAATTGTAATAGCAGAAAAGACAATAAACTGTGTTAACAACGAGAAGGAAATTGTGCATTTGTAGTCAAATTTAGAGAACAATAAAGTGATAGGAAAATAACCGGATTTCGAATTTTGTAGTATTGTTACAATATAAATTTCTTATGACAGTTCTTGCATATAATGAAAACTGGCAATTTATGTATCATTCAGTTACATAATTAAATGTCTGAAAATAATTGATTGAAATGTAACTTAGGAACTGTAAAACATTCAAAAGGAAAAACTCTTACTATTACAAGGCATCAGCTTTGCTGATTTAGAGTGGCATTTTAGGGGAAATGTGTGCTTTTCTTCTTGATTCCCCGCACCCTGTTTCCAGGATGTACCATACACCAAACATTGTAGGACTCCCAGATTATGAAGTACTAGTACAACTAAGCCATAGCTCTTTAAGCACCTGATATTACCTAACAGTATCTTTAAAGGCCAGTGAAATGCTTGGATGAAAAGAATTATGTCAATAGACAGCATATGGAAGTGCTGCTTATAAGTCTTATATTCTGTAGTATGATATAGTTAAAGTTTTCATTTTTAAGCTCCCCTTTCATTAAATTAAATATTATCTCATTTACTTTCCTTTTACATTAAAATAAAAACATATTAAAATGGTTTATTGTGTCAGTGAGATCTGTCCATAATTATTTTTGTTGCAGATCCTTCACCAACAGATTTAATTGTAAAGTTTCTCTCCATTGCACCAGATTCAAAAGATGGGGATGCTAAAGGAAATGAAAATGAACCACAAGAAAGTGGTAGGAGTGAAAGCTTGGTGGCAAAAAGAAGCTACAAATATCTTGCTTTGAAAATATTAGCACTTAAAGTGGCAGCTTTTTTGAAATGGGATCTCGGGGTGCTGGAAAGCAAGTGAGTAATTGCACTTTATTGTTTTTAAGATATGTTATATGTTTTGAGTTACTTCATAGCTTCAGATGTGATTCACCTTTTTTATTATTCTTTATTTGTTTAATGTTTGTATCTTTTATTTGTATAGACCCATTAACTTCTATGGTCATATGGGGGGTTTTGACTCGTAAAACAACTCATTGACATGGGTTGTTGTAACATTGGATTTTAATCATTTACATCTTCAAACTCGTGTACATTCTCTAGCTGTAGCAAAAAGCTTTGCCAATCAAGACATTAAAAAGATTGAAAATTGGGCCAGAAAGGTACAAAATGAGTTTCAACAGCAAGAAATCAAAGAACCTTCTGGCAACAAGGAGAAGAAGAATTGAGAATAATGGTCAACTTAGAGTATATATGAATCACCAACTGCTAGAACAAGTTAGCACTTTGAAGTACTTGGGAGTCTTTCTAGACATAGTATGCGTGTTTGATCATGGCCAAGAGATAAAAAAGTGAATAGGGACTTTCCATATGAGAAATGCTTGAATTGCAAAACTTGCACAAATAACAAGGAATACCTCCAAAATGGTTCACTCCACAAAAATAAAAATAAAATTCATTTGGACATCACTTGTGTGCTCTAGCGAGATCTGCATTTCTTGTATGGAAGATTTGGTCTATCTCTTATGCTTTACCAGTTATGTAAAAGTCATCAAGAGTAAACAGGACTACAAGGGCTATAGCCACAAAATTCAAAATACACATTTCATTTGTCATAAAAATATCTTGAACATATGCCATTTTAATGAAAGCTGTGAGAGCCATTTTCAGGAAAATCAAAACGTTCAAGTTTTCCATGTAAAGGGTAGTTTATGGTGGAGGAATTTTCTTAAAAATTTTCATGTCGCATCCTTAAATACCAACTTTTCATATTTGAGTTATGCTATTCATACACACGAACACGTGTGCACCTTTTTCTAAAGGAGCTTTTTTTTTCTTTTGATTCAGAGGGCTTTGAAACATAATTTCTGGTGAAATTTTGACATAAACATGTTGGGTCGAATACAATACTTCCCCTATTTACTATACATAGTAGAGAAAGTGAAAAATGCACTCTGGTGGGCCCGCCAAGTTATTCTACCCTATTTATTTATCACTACTTTCCCATTATTATATAAATTGTGTTAATTTATGACTAATGGGAGATCTAAATTTATGTGGGCAGCCCCGATAGCACTAATGCCCTTCCTCCCAAATCTCAAGAGGTATGAGCTTTGGCACATAATCTCCTCAGTCTGTGCTGCTACCCAATATAGTTGTCAGAAAGAATCTGCACAAAGCAGTTTTACCATTTTGGTAAATCTTGGTAGATTTAAGAAAAACAATTCATAATTTGCCTTGGGCAAATAAAGGAAACTATAGAAACTAGTTTATTCATGACAGGCCCTTAGAGTTTACCAGGAGAAATACGAACTGGCTTGAGAATTTAATGCCATTCTGGCAGTTTGTCACAATAGCTTAGTGGTTAGAGCGTCCGCCCGGCAAGCGGAAGGTCTGTGGTTCAAATCCCAGTTGTGGCATTGAATTTTTAAGTTCCAGTTCTACCTCTTAAACTTTGCCCACACACGGCTTGTGTGTTTAAAAACACCAACAGTAAGTTTGTTGGCATAAATAAATAATATTTACCTGAATGTTAGCCATAAGCTCTTAACACCAGATCCTTATTATCCAACATATAAGCTTGCACAATTGCTTAGATTGGCAGCAGTTTGTGTTAAACTTTCGTTTGGTCTAAGTGTATCTTTAGCCTGCATTTAGTGTACAACTTTTTTGAAATTAGTGATATGTATTTTTAAGTTGTAAAACAGTGCATGTATTAGTGAGTGTGTTTCAGGTTGCCACTTCCAATGCAGTTGATGCTTCTACAGGATCTCTTGTATCTGACTTTGGAAAGAGATGTTGAAGTAGAATCACATTTAGACCTGGGATTAGGATCCTGTCCAGGTCATGTGCTTTTTGCTGTATCATTATATCACAGATGGGTTCTCCGAGCTGTCAAGGGCAGTCGCCTTGCTACCAAACAAGCACGTCAGCCCTATATTCCCATGTAAGTTTTACACTAAAATGATATTCTGGTATTAATTCATCCTCTCTGTGGCCTATACATAAAATGTTATTGTATTTAGTCCAGGGCTGCAAGATCCCACGTATGTTCCTCCTAATGTAAGTGAGGAGCTATTGAGGAGTCTGGAAGCCCAAGTAGCCAACAGTATTGCAGTGCTGAACCATATAATAGATCTGCGAATTGTACCAGTTGTTCCAATTCTTAGCACTTTTGTAATGTTAACTGAGGACAGCACAGATACCAAACAGAACTGGGATGAGGGAGTCTCCATTTCTCTTACAGAGTTCCTGTGCCAAGTAAGTCTGAAATTTGTCTTTGTGTGCTTGAAAGGTGTTCTTTGAAATACTTCGTAGTGCTCATATCATTGTGTTATAATTGTACGAGGGTTGTTCAGTGTATAATGCCCCACATTCTTTGTACGAGTGTTGTTCAGTGTATAATGCCCCACATTCTTTTTTTCTATGAAAAATATTTATTCCTAAGTGTCAGAATTTGGGAACAATATACGTAATTTTTTTCTATGTCCTATTTTTTACTTTCTGTACTGCATATAGTACAATAGAGGAAGTATTGTATTCCACCCAAAAATTCGATGTTGAGATTTCAGTGTAAATATATGTTTTGAGGCCCCCTGAATCCAAAAAAAAGCATTTTAGGAAAAGGTCTCTGTGCGCGTGTGTGTGTGTGTGTGTGTGTGTGTGCGCGTGCGTCTGTCTGTGGACAGTACAACTCAAAAATGAAAAGTAGGTTAAAAACCAAATTTGGTATATAAGTTTAATGTCTTTCAAGGATGCAACTCAAAGATTTTAAAGAAAATTCCTCCACCCTAAACTACGCTTTAAATAGAAAATTTTTCGAAAATTTGAATTTCTTGAACATGGCTGTAACGATTTTGATCAAAATACCATGTTTGAGATATTTTTATGACAAATGAAATGTATATCTTGAATTTTCTCGCTATAGCCCCTGTAAGTGTATTTACTCTAGAGGACTTTTGCTAAGTGGTAAACCGTTAGAGATAGACCAAATCTTAGTATACAAAAAATGTAGAACTTGCTAAAATATACAATTTATGTCTAAATAACATTTTTTATAGAGTGAGCCATTTTGGATATATGCCTTGTTATTTGTGTGAATTTTGGACTTGTACTTCTGTCAAATGGAACATGTTATTCAATTTTTTTATGTTAACCATGTAAAGAGAATGGAATTTGAAAGCTTTAAAACATTTAACTATTACTTAAAGCCTATTGTATTCCCATATTCTCCTTCCACCTACAAGGAAATAACAAAATAAGATAATTCATACAAATGTTTATCTCAACTAACACGAAGAAGATATAGGGATGAGAGTTTGTAGGAATGGTTAGTACAAGAGTAGAGAAAGTCATGTGAGTGCAACACATCAATTTTTCTACATAGTCTCCATCATGGACTATGGCTTTATGCCAACGTTGAGTCAGAGTATTTATTCCCTGATGGTAAAAGCCCTTGTCATGTACGAGTAGCCATGTTTTCACTGCATGAATTGCTCTCTCATCATCTTCAAAGAGTGTCCCATGTAGAGAATCTTCAAGTGACCCAAAGAGATGGAAGTCTGACATTTGAAATAAAATGACCTTTCTTTGAATCTGATGTGAGCATTCATGCAATCGTTGTGAGCACATCTTTGAATATCTGAGAGTCTTGATCATTACACATGCACTTCCAATGCTGACTGATAGCTGTAGAGCCAATTGTCAAGTTGCGATGTGCCAGGCTGCATGAGTAATGGCATCCGCGCGATTCAGCATATCTGGAGCAGTGGCTGTGACAGGATGCCCTGAGCATGGTTGATCATGGAGCTCTTTTCTGCATTTCCTGATGCTTTAAGTTTCTTACCCATCGCCCAAGTGAACTCCTATGAACTGTATCATTACTATCTATTGCACACAAACATTTATTTATGTTCACCACAATGTCTTTTTCCACACACAAAAATTCAATAATAGCACGTTGCTTGTAACAGGAGTCATAGGTAGGTGGCCTGCCTCGGTAGCGTGATGGTTAGCGTGTCTGCCTCACATTCAAGAGGTCGCGAGTTCAAATCTCGCTTAGGGTAAGTTATCTGGGTAAGGTTTTTTTCCGAGGTTTTCCCTACCCTGAGAAGATGAATGTCGGGTATCTTAAAGCTCCATGGACCTCGGGCTGATTTGAGCATCATTTCACCCATTTCATTTCATTTATTTGACCGATATGACACAATGTTGGCGCATGTTAATTAAAAAAAGAAAAAAGAGTCATAGGTAGAGGCCATTTTGATGCTGTACTGTGGCTCTACCATCTGCCGAAATGGTTTGAAATTTCATAGGCATGCAGAAGGAATTTGAAATGTGAAGCACCTACAAGAATATTTGTCTATATGTATATTAATGCCTTTTTTAAAAAAGGTGGGCCATTATGTATTGCACAACCCTCGTGTTTATTTCCAATTAAGCATGCACTCTCTTATGACTGAAAATTCTTGTATTTGCAACTCATATGAAAAAGGCATAAAAAGCTCTTCTGTAATTTACAAGGGTTATAATTTAAGACATGTATGCTTGGTTATGAGAAAACTTATATAAATTCCTATTTTAGTTTTAGTTATCCTATCTCATTGAATAGCAGATTGTTTCAGATACCTCATTTAATATCCATTAACTATTTTTTCTTCAAAGACAAATGACTATAAAATTTCTGAGGAAACATATGTAGCTAGCTCCCATAGTTCCTTTGTGAAACACTATAAAGGACCAAAAAAAATTTAATTTTTTGTCTGTTTTTATAACATGAAATAATACTTGTTATTTTTTTATGACAACCAACGTGCTGCTAGTGTTTTTAAGCACACAAGCCATGTGTGGTCAATGTTTGATGGGTAGAATCAGGACTTAAAAATTCAATGCCATCGTCTGGATTTGAACCACAGATATTCCAGTTGGGGAGTGTAATGTCATACTGGCAAGTTGCCATGGTAGCTTAGTGGTTAGAGCAGCCCCACTTGAAGTGGAAGATCCATGGTTCAAATTCCGACAATGGCACTGAATTATTCAGTCCTGATTTTACCTCTCAGAAAGCAATATGTTTATAATGACTAAAACTGTCAAGAAGCGGCAAATGTCTATATGAAAGAAGTATTGCAATCTCACTGAATTTAAAAGCATAGCATAAAGATATTGCTGAAAATAAGATTACAAACAAAATACATAGTAATTTTAATGCCCATCAAGATTCTAGTACCTGTTTTCTTTTGTTCATTTTCTTTCTGGGGCTCTAATGACCTAGCTGTCGATGGGCCCTTAAACCCTACTCACTCACTTGTTCATTTTCTTATGTTAACTTTTGGATAAATATTTGTTCCATGTGGTTAGATTTTTATAATCTGTGCAACAGTCCTGAGGTACACTAGCTGATTAATTTAATAGCAAGAAAACACTCACAAACATGCCCATATGAAAACACCATACTTAAATTCATAACAGTACTGCATATAGGTGTGTTACATATGTTCACAAGAAATATGGATCTGATTTTATTATACAGGATTCTTCATTTAAAACCTAATAGGTGCAAGGCATTTCGCCTGTGCACGATTGCATGTGCCACAGTCACCTTTGATCCTACATAAACTCTGCACGTAAAGCATGTATAACACTCATACCTTATATCTCTCTTGTATAAAAGTTGTTATAAATGGAAATCACCAAGCCATGTTCGCACAGCTTATATTCAAACGTTCTGGCCTCCTCCCAGATTTACAATTCACAAGATTGTGAATAAATTCGAAACCACTGGTTCTGTGACAAACAAAAAAACAAAAGCAGAAACGTACAGTTTTAACAGAGGAAAAGTTGACGAATTAGGCACATGTTTTAAATGTTCACCACCCAAATCCATCCCAAAAATAGCACAACAGATGGGAATTTCAGAGTCTTCTGTGCATAGTGCAACTAAATTCTTAAAACTAAAACCATATAAGTGTATAAGTGTTCATGCTTTAGAACAAGGTGACCCAGTATCACAAATGCATTATTGTGAATGGTTTCTTTCATCAGTGATTGACGGTTTAATTGGTCCACAGCTTGTTCTATTCAGACGAAACGTGGTTCCACCTAAATGGTTGTGTCAACACTCCTAACAGTATTGGGCCTCTGAAAATCCACATCACATTCCAGAAATCCCTCATTGTGATCGGAAAGTTGAAGTTTGGTGTGCTGTTAGCGCTAGATGCATAATCGGTCCAATATTCTGAAAGCAAACTAAATGGAGAGAGGCACTGAAATGACATTTTAATCCCATTTTATCATGAACTGACAATAGAAGAGAAATCACATGGGTAGTGTCAACAAGATTCTGCTATTGCCCATACAGCAGAGAAGTCCATGAATAAATTAGGGAAGGAGTGATTAGTGCTGTTGTATGGCCCTCTCACTCCCCCCGATCTAACAGTTTGTGAGTTTTACTTGTGTGGTAAACTGAAAGACAAACTTTATAAGACAAATCCTCATACATTCGAAGAACTAAAGCCAAATATTAGAAATGAAATTGGAAACATTACAGTGGCCCAACTTAAACGTGTGAATCAAATGTGTTCTCAGGATATAATGCTTGTTCAGCAGAGGGTTGATGACATTTCCAACACCTTCTATAAGGTAAGAGTGTCACACATGCTTCATGCGTGGAGTTTATGTAGAAGCAAAGCCCTTGTGGACACCCAATTGCACACCGGCAAAATGCTGTGTCCCATTAGGTTTTAAATGAAGAACCCTGTATAAGAGGAGATACTTTACAATACCAATAGAATAATAGATTTTACAATCGGTACTAATCAATACAGCCAGTATGTGTGAGGGACCAACAGCGTTTAACAAATCAATAAACAGATCCTTATAATTATTATTTATGCCAACAAACTTACTGTTGGTGTTTTTAAACACATAAACCGTGTGTGGGCAATGTTTGAGAGGTAGAACTGGAACTTAAAAATTTAATGCCATAGCTGGAATTTGAACCACAGACCCTCCGCTTACTAGGCAGGTGCTCTAACCATTACGCTACTGCGACAACCTGCCAGAATGATATTGAATTCTCAATACAAACTGGTTTATAATTATTATTATTATTATTATTATTATTATTATTATTATTATTATTATTATTATTATTATTATTATTATTATTATTATTATTATTATTATTATTATTGTTGTTGTTGTTGTTGTTGTTTTTGTTGTTGTTGTAAGAAAAACTGTCTAACAAAGAAGGGTAACAAGGAATGGTACACATATCAGCCAGCTAAACTGAAACAAAATGTATTGATGTAGGTATTTAAATCTGTATAGGAAAGATAACTCTGAAACATTTAAGATGTCATTCATGAGGGCTAGAGAGGAATATAAACAAGCAATATATGAAACAAAAAAGTTGTATAATATCAATAAAATCGAAACAGATAATAATAAATGTAAAGAAGCCTGGAACATAATATATGCAATAACTAAGGTAAGGAAAAGGGAAGTAGAATTACATCCAACAGAACTTAATAATCTTCTTGTAAAGTCTGTTTAAAGAGATTAGAAATAATATAGTACAACCAATTGAAACAGTCTCTGATATAATGGATAGGTACATGGGGAGAAATATTCAGGAAAGTTTTGTTTTTCATTCTGTAATACCCAAACATATATTAACCATTGTAAATAGTCTTAAATCATCTGAAAGTACTGATATCTATTACCTATCTCTGAACTTGTTAAAAAAATTATTGATTGTATTATAGTTCCATTTACATATTGTATAAACGGATGTTTGACTGAAAGTATGTTTCTGGATCCACTAAAACTCACTAGAGTAATACCAGACAGACAGAAAACATCCAGCCAGTTGACAACCAATGTCACTTGTTCCAGTATTCTCTAAACTGTTAGAAAAGATTAGGTATCTTCAGTTATGTAATTATCTTGAACGAGCGAGCATACTCAGTAAATTATGGTTTGGGTTTCATAATAGGTAGATCCACAGTAGACGCCAATGTCTCCCTTCTTAAAGAAGTTTTGCAAGCTCTTGAAAATAAAACAGTAGCGAGAGCAAGCTTTTGTAACCTAAGCAAGGCGTTTGATTGCGTGGAGCATCCCCATTAATTAAATAAACTCAAACATTATGGTATAGAAGATATACCCGTAAAAACAATAAAATCGTTTCTTGACCATAGTGTGTATCGGAAAGGAAAAATCAAAATCCTAGAAATAAAATATGGTTTTCCACAGGGCTTGATTCTTGGACCACTGCTATTCACAGTAGTCATTAATGATCTGCCTTCTTTCATAGATACACATACTGTTTTATATGCTGATGACACAACTTTTCTCAATATCAACTCAATATATCAAACTCAGAAATGGCAGAAAATACCCTGGCTCAAGCTGATGTATGGTCCAGAGCAATAGGTTTCTACTTAATAAGAGTAAAACACTGTAAATCATATTCGGTTTAAAGGATATACCACCCATATCCTGTGGTATAAATGTAAAATTCCTAGGTATAACTGTTGGCATATTAAACTGGGCCTCGCACATTAGGTGTATTGTCTAGTCATTTACCTAATAAAAATTTAAAATACCAAGTACCAGATTTGTATATAAAGTTTGCATATTTTGCCTTTTTTCACAGCATAATATTCTTTGGCATTGTGATGAAATTTGCCTAAAGATGTCCCCACCCGGAGATCCGATTGGGGGACAGTTTTAACTCCGGAATGTTTATCTTTAGGACTCATATTCATGTATGTGGCTTTCATGTAACTGTTTTCTTAACGGGCACCAGTTTTACAATGTGGCAGTTACATCACCCGACTTAAACCCCCATTTTGCAAGGGGGACCACACCTATCGTTGATCAACGGGTCCATCGGACCTAGCCGGGAGGACTAAATAGATGATATTTAGATCCACCGACCTTCCCCTCATGTGCCTCTGAGGGACGCTGTTGTGCTGTGATAGGCCAGCACATATGTAAATGACATTTCCTCCATTTTAGATGAAACAGTTATACCGCTGTGATTCGGTCCCCAGAGCCTCATCTGTTAAAAGCAGGGTGCACCACGGGCAGGATGAGGATGGGAATTGGGTAGGAGAGGCTATAGGAGGCGCATCACTACCCCTTACTACCAAGGGATGGATCCTCGAAGGAAAACCTTACTGGAGCTGGAGTTACGTGTTCACATTTTTCCTTTTATCATTCTGTTGGCAGAGACACAACAAATTATGATGGAGAAATAGAGGCTATATACATTGCTCTCCGACAATTATTAAATCTTCCCTTAAATAAATTTAACAAGGCAGTAATTCTTTCAGATTCTAAAGCTGCAATTCAGGGAATATGTTCAAATACTACAAAGAAGTCAACAAAAATTAGAGAATGCTACAAAATGTTAACACAACTCCAAAAAGTTAATAAGACTGTTCATCTCCAATGGATTCCAGCACACTGTGGAGTCATGGGGAACGAAGCTGCAGACTCACTTGCAAAGAAAGGCACAACAATAAAACAAAAGTCTAAATTCAATTTCTCATATTCCTCAATAAAACGCTTGATCATAAAAAATTTTTGTCATTCATATCTACAAGAAATAGAAACAAATGCCAAAGATAAAAAATGGATTACACTACTTTCCAATCCAGATATAATCCCCCAGAGACCAAGGAAAACAGCTGTTGCAGCCTTCCGACTATTGACAAATCATGACTGCTTGGCAAGTCATCTCTACAGAATAGGTATCTCAGCCTCACCAATATGTGTCCTGTGTAACGATCCAGCAGAAATGAACGAAGACCACTTGAAGACCTGTGAAGCATTAAGATCAGAAGAAACTACAGTTCAAAAGTATTGGAAAGCACGAATGCTAATGGCTTCATTGCCAGATGCAAGGCACTAGAAAACAACAACAACATATTCTTTGGCATTCAATTATGGGGAAGTAGCAGCCATGTGACTGAAGTACTGTTATTACAAAAACAGATTATCCATATAATCTCAAATGCTGACAAACGAGGATACTGTAACCTTTATTTATTAAACTAGGTATTTTGACAGTGATAAACATGCATTTATACTGCAGTTAACTGTGCAGTTAATTGTACATCTACATGAGATGAATTATAGACAGGATATATATGGACGTCATATTTTTCAACTAAAGACTACAGACACATGTAAGCCACTCTTTAAAAATAATAAAATATTGACAATAGTTGCTATTTATGTATACAAAGTAATTATACTGATTCAAAACAAATCACCCACTAAAAACACAGATATCCATACATATAATACCAGAGGGAATGAAAATTACCATAGAATGCACTTGAATAAGGCTTCAACCTAAAAGGATCCGATTGTAATGGGAATGATATTATATAATGCCCTACCAAGAACTATAAAAGAGCACTCAAGAAAAAACTCCTTTGCTAAAGAGTTAAAGAATTATCTAATTGAAAAGTGCCCATACAGGTTAGAAGAGATGTTAAATTAATGTGTACTGTTTAACGTATTTTTGCATATTCAATATTCCATGTTTGTATTCCATAAGTCTAATTATTATGTGCCATGATGTACTTTTTATTCATGTATTAGCGTTTGACAATGCTCCATTATTGTATTACAAGTTTTATGAGCAATAAAAATTTGAAATCAGAAATAGTAACAAAATTAACATCCCATATCATAGACTTACACAACAGCAAAGAGTTTTAAAGTGATAGGATTAAAATTGTGTAGTAGTGTTCCATAGAAAATAGCAATTCTACCTGCTGCAAAATTTAATCAGAAAACATATGGCTAGTTGGTTGCAACATATTATTCCAGGGTTTTGTGAAGTCAATAAGACTAGGACTTTGAACAGATAGATTCCATGTACATGTAAACGGTGATCCAGAAGACTCCGAACTGGCTGCACTGTGTTTTGCCTGTATGCATCCTTGGCGGTCGCTGTCAATTGCTGCTGTCATAAAACCACAGCATAGAACAGTGCAGATGAAACCATACAACATTTTTAAAACTACTTTTAAAGGCTTTACTTATCAATGTTGTTAAAGGAGATGCTGAAGCTGGCCAGCGTCGTCCATACATACATTTTTGGCACCTTTTTAGGAAATATCCATTTCTCGCTGTAGTTCAAGTTGACAAATGCTGGCAATTTCCTGGCAGATATTTTGTTTTAATTCTTCCAGGGTCTGTGGGTTTGTCTTGTACACTTTATGCTTTAAGTTACCCCAGAGAAGAAATCGTAGATCACCTGGAAATCTTTCTGCAAATCATACTTTCACTTGGCGAGCGGACTGAGTTAACACATACAAATCATAAATAAATACATGCTGTGCAGTAGAAAACAATGCTTTACTATAATACACTTTGTGACTAAGTACAGGACAAAATAATAAAGCACACTGGTAATAACTCAATCACACATTATCACGTCAGTTCAATACTGCACTTTCAGTGCAAAGAAAAACAAGTCAACGCCTGCCCTTGTGTACAGCAGCTGCGTTATCATCTTTCTATGTGCGCAGTGGAAAAACACTGTAGAGCGGTTTGGATGTTTTTGGGTCTCTCTGTTACACCAGTAACCTTTAGTGTATACCTATAAATCAATGGTAATTTATATTTATTAATATTGTACTTTAATTGTATCTAATTTGGCATTGTTTAGTGTACATCTGTAAATCAGGTAATTTATATTTACTGTATTTATCATTTGACAGTTACTGTTGTAATTAAATATGTTAAACATATTGCACTGTTCAAACCCTAATGACAATAACGTATTTATTTATTTAATAATTATTATTACTACTATTATTAATTAATTAATTTATTTTTCAATTGTACAATATATTGAAAATGCAAACATGTTTATTGTAGATCTTGTCAAAATTGTCAAGATAGTATACAGTAATTACAACAATAGGAGTAACAATTGTAACAATATTATGTACCATTAAAAATATCGGTCATATCTACACTGTGAATAATTAAAAATAAATTATATACATAGCATACCACACAAAAATTACTATTGGATTTCGTTAAATTTTGGGGCATAAAAACAACCAGGTTGATAATGTCTAGGCCTAGTAGGTCAGCTACATTAAAGAGGATTGAAGTTAGGCACATTCGTAGTGCATGCAATGGCACAGTGTGGCGAACTGGTTCTGCCAGTCTGCTCTACAGACAGAATCTGTATAACTTCATGCTTTTGGTAGCTGATGTACTAAGCCTAATAATATCTAATGACAGTTTATGCTGTGGCTTAAAAATTCTTTGGAATTATAAAAGCAATGTGTTAATAAATAATATTTAAGTTTGTCTTTTGCTAGACGTTTCCCTTAGATCAGTTGGTAGTGAGTTAAAATATTTAGAACCTGCATGAATGATATTTTTATTTCCAGATGTACCACTGTATGAATTTAGGAAAAATGTGTAAAATATTTGCTTAATTGAGGGGATTCACTAGACCTTATGACACATGTAATGACATAATTTATGTAAATACAAAATAATGGAAGTATTTTAAGTTGCTTAAATTCTGGCCTACAAGATTTCAAACTAATAATTCTCGCTAAAACTCTTGCAGCTCTTTTCTGTAGTAGAAAGATTTGCATGAGATATATTTTAGGCATAACATTGCTCCATATTCTAAAAGTGAATGAAATAATGCAAAGTATGCAGTGCTAACCATTTGAAGAGGTAACATATTGACAAGTTGATGTAGGAGATATATGGACTTATTGAGTTTGGAAAGAAAATGTTAATAGTTGCTTTTGCTTCATAGTTACATTTTGATATGGGAAGCTTCCATTTCTTCCAAGAAGTGTATTCAGTTGCTGCAGAGCATATAAGTAAAGCAACAGAGCTGCGAAACAAGTTGGCAGAGTCACATATGCTCTTATACTGCATAGTTTCACCAGAGGAACTAAAGGGTTATAATGAAGCTTGTGATATTGTTGCCTCATCTACTGCTACACATAACTTGACATACCAATTGCATCACTCAATAAGAGATCAGTATATGGTAAGTTTCACCTATGCTTTAAAATAGAAATAACTTAAATCTTTGTTTTGGTATGTATTTACAGTTTGTTTACTACAAAACTTGGCCATTAGGTGCACAGCCCATCTCCTGGACACGTATTGCACACTTGGCTAGCAGTCGTACAGCTCATCTCCCGAACAGTTGTGCATGCACTTCAGATCAATCTCAAATCACGTTATCAATTACCAGAATAAACACAAAACATGACTTATCACAGCAGATAGTGGAAGTGCCACCCATAGCATTACAATGCTACCTTTATAGGAAGAAATGGTATTGTACGCTGTCCAAAAATTTGATATCAATACCACATTATTTCAAGTCCCTTGAATCTAAAACAAAGATTATCTTCAGAAAAATGGGTACATGAGAGGGGTGGAGGAGAAAGGAAGGGGAGGGGAGGGATGGAAGGGAAAGAGAGAGAGGTGGAAAGATTTATATTCTCAAAATGGCTATTCTGTTTTCTTTTTTTCCCTCCACGCACTAGCTTGTTACTGCAAATAAACATTTGAATGCTGTTTTCACATCATGAATAACATGAAATGGATAACTATAATGAAATTCAAACCACATTGACACATTACCAATGAATGGTTGTTGTTGTTGTAGTGTTTAACGCCTGCTTTTACTACTACTGCACCGCAGGCGGTGACACTGATGACACATGGAATGAAGATGGAGCACCGGTGGAATGAGATGGCGGGGGAAACCGGAGCACCCGGAGAAAACCCGCCCTGACGCCGCTTCGTCCACCACGAATACCACATGCGGGTCCCTGGGATCGAACCCGGGCCACCTAGGTGGTAGGCGAGTGTGCTAACTGATGAATGGGTGAAACTATTTTAGGAATTTATACAATGTTAGTCTAGTATTTTAAAATTTTATTTGAATTGTAATTTGGTAATGCATGTTATTTACTTATGATTGAAAACTTACATTTAAAACTAGTATCTCTTAAGGAAAGAAGGCAAAGAATTTCATAGAAATTCCCCTACTCCAAAGTGCCCTTTATGGGAAAAGTGTTATTCTTTATTTTCATTAAAATGTTTGAGGTAAAACTATGGCAAATTGACTTAAAAGTTCTCTTCTTCTCAGGAATTTTATATGTACAATTATATTTTCTTTTGTTTTTTCACATAAAAGTCAGTTTGTGAATAAACAGTTGTGCATTTGCAAATTTTATGTGTAAGCAATACTATATATCCCAAATTGAAGCCATTTCTAGACAAACATTTGTTTTTATTAACAAAGTGGATGGCATAATGATGTGAAAAGTGTAATGTATATATGTAATTATTATTTATTTATGCCAACAAACTTACTGTTGGTGTTTTTAAACACACAAGCCGTGTGTGGGCAAAGTTTGAGAGGTAGAACTGGAACTTAAAAATTCAATGCCACAACTGGGATTTGAACCACAGACCGCACACACACGGCTTGTGTGTTTAAAAACACCAACAGTAAGTTTGTTGGCATAAATAAATAATAATTACCATCTGAAGGTTATTTAATCCTGGGATATAAAGTACTTACAATAGTAAGTCACCATTGGGGTAATTTGTCTCTGATGTGAGACTGCCTTTGTGGTTTACCAGGAGAAATACGAACTGGTTTGAGAATTTAATGCCATTCTGGCAGTTTGTCACAATAGCTCAGTGGTAGAGCAGCCGCCCGGTAAGCGGAAGGTCTGTGGTTCAAATCCCAGTTGTGGCATTGAATTTTTAAGTTCCAGTTCTACCTCTCAAGTATATATGTAAATTGATAATAGCTTCAGGAAGTTGTTTGCTGTTACATGAGGTTTCTTAAAGTGCCTTCATAGTGAATTGGCACTATGAGTCAGTGTAGTGACACAATTAGAGCTGGTGCAATGTTAGCTTGCCAATATGCAGGATGCACAGAAGACTTTCCGTACCCTACCGTTGCATCTGTCGCACGGTGAGAGTATCCCTATTATGGGCCCCAGTGTCCAACAACGTCTTGAGGTATGTATATTGCAGTGAATGAGCAGAATGGGAGTCGAAAGGAGGAACAGCAGGTACAATGCTGGTAGTGGAAGTGCCATTTCTAAACCCCAGCGCAACAGCCCACGAAGGGCCAAGGCCTACCGCCCAGCTGCTGCATCGCCCACCTCTGCCCACTACAGGCGTCAATGGCCCTCAATTAAGCGAGGTAACCTGACTTTATCTGAGTACTACCCGAAGTCTCGTACAGCTCCTGTTGACAAGCTTTTATTGCGTTACCTCTACTGGTTTAAAACAAAAACAAAAAAAAATAGGAAGGCGTTTGCTTTCAGCTTCGGCCATGATTTGACTGGCATTTTTGTTTTCATGTGTGCAGCTAGTAGATGGTGTGATGAACTTGTTGAATGTCAGGTGGAATAACTTCAAATTTATGAATTACTAAAACTTGTGAGTTACGCTGTAGAGTCCTCCAAATGGGAAAATATTTGTTTTAGAATGAACAAACACTAAGTCATGAATTTTGAGGTTCTGACACATGACATACATATTTGGCAATTTTATCATGCCATTTACAGCTACACACATGACATTTCATTCCGTGTTTGCCATTAGTTTACTAAGAAATATTTCTACTTCCACTCTAGCACTATCCATTTTCTCTTTATACTGCTCAAAATGAACACAAAAGCTTTTTAAACATGTCGTGTCTTTTAAACAGATGAAATAATTGTGCCACTACATTGACTAATACTGGGAGAACAAGAAACTTATGAACCAGCTGCACCGTGTTTTGCCTGTTTTCATCCAAGGCGCTCATTGCCATCTGCCACTATCATAGAGAGGCATGGAGAAACAATACAGCATTTGTAAAACTACTTTTAAAGGCTTTACTCACCAACTTTATGAAAGAAGATGCTGAAATTGGCCACTGTCATCCATACATTTTTGGCACCTTTTTAGGAAACTATCCATCATTTACCATAGTTCACGTTGAGAAATGCTGCCAGTTTCCTGGCAGATATTTTGTTTTAATTCTTCCAGGGTGTGTGGGTTTGTCTTGTATACTTTGTTTTAAGTTACCCCAGAGATAGAAATCTCTTATTGGAGCTCCAAGAAACCTTTCTCTACTAATGGCACACCATATACCAATTTTTTTTTGTCATGAAGAGGTACTTCATGAACAATATTAGGTTCTGAGATATAGGGCCAATGTTTTTTGAGTCAACAGTTGATACTCATACATATGTGAACACAATTTTGCCCCCCTTTTTTATAGAATTAACAGACAGGAAGCATGATTTTGCCATTTTTCAATAAGACTCTGCAACAATACGGCCAATCTTTAGATGAGAACAATTGAAAGTGTTCCACTTAATGTATACAAAGTGATATAAACTGTGAGACTTTTCAAATGTTTTAGAAGTATATGAGTCGACCTATAGACACTTATAGTTTCACTTACACTTATTTTTGTCTGGGCGTATTTCGAACACCAGCATCTTCATTCTCAACTGTTTCTTGATGGGCAGTTGAAGAGGAAACATCTGTTGTGGTATTGACTATGCTGCTATCTGTGTTGCTGGATATAAACTTCATTATGCCGTCTGCTTATGGTATATCAAAATTGATGGCCATGTGAACATTCTTTATAATATTTATTTTCTCCCAAATTATCAGTTTCACTGTTGTTTTTGCATGTTTTAGTAATTTAATATCCTGTTATATGGTGTGCTGAGTTGGCCAGAACTGTGCAAAAACAACAGTGGAACTGATAATTTGGGGGAAGATACATATTATGAAGAATGTTCACATAGCCATGAATTTTGATATACCACAAGTAGACGACATAATGAAGTTTATATCCAGCAACCCAGATAGCAGCACAGTCACTTCCACACAGAGTTGAGAATGAAGACGCTGGTCTTCAAAATGTATCTGGATGTTGGAGGACGTTAAAAAAAAAATTTATCTGGACAAAAATAAGTATAAGTGTAACTATAAGTGTCTATAGATCAACTCATATACTTCTAAAACAATTGCAATTGTGTTTCAGGTGTGTATGGTCACCTCGGTCCCCTGACCTAACCCCATGCAATTTCTATCTCTGGTGTAATTTAAAACATAAAGTGTACAAGACAAATGCACATACCCTGGAAGAATATCTGCCAAGAAATTGCCAGCATTTCTCAACATGAACTACAGCAAGTAATGAATAGTTTCCTAAAGGGGTGCCAAAAATGTATGGACAATGACAGTGGCCAGTTTTAGCATCTTCTCTCATAAAGTTGGTAAGTAAAGCTTTTAAAAGTAGTTTTAAAAATGTTATATGGTTTCATCTGCACCTTTCTATGATACCAGCAGATGGCAAAGAGCACCAAGGATGCAGATAGGCAAAACACAGCACAGCCAGTTCTGAAGTTTTTGTTCTCCCGTTAGTTATGATTAGTGCCCTGCTTCAGTGTCATAAGCTTCTGTCAGTAAAATTATATCTTCATGTGCTGTGTCAACATTTACCACAAGTATGTGATTATTTCACAGAATTTGAATGTATCCTTTTTCTAGGGCATAGTCTCTATTCTTCAAGCTGATAACCTCTGCAAAGAAATTCCTCAGGTGTACAGAGATACTCTGGAATTGGACATACAGGGAGCAATGTCAAGCCGCAAGTTCACTGTTGCCAGAGACCTGTTGCTGCAGGTTCAGACATTAAATGTTGTCAGAAGAGTTATCACTGGTACAGTGACTTACGGTGATTACATTCACAAGCTTATTGGCAGTGGCAACAAAGCAGTAGACTTACTGATAAATGTAAGTGCTTGTTATAATGTATCATTTATATCAATTGTGTTATATTCGCTTTCTTTACTTTCATCAATTGTAGTACATAAGCGTATATTCTGTTAAAATCCATGAATCCTATGAGTATCTCCTACAGGATGAGTCAGAACAGCACCAAATAATTTTAACACATGATTCAGGGGTTATTTTTAAATATTTTCTTGTCAGCAATGTATGTTTGTAAACATCTTGTTATCAAGCTAGAGGACATTGCATTTTTCAAATGCAGCATCAGATTAGATGAAATTCTGTTGTCACGTATTCCTTGTTTCCCCTTCAGCAAGCATTAGAATATCTTTTTTTTTTTTTTTTTTTTTTTTTTTTTCATAATGGAATTGTTGCTTGTATTCTGTTTTTAACTTTGTTTATGTCACTATTAACCTAAAACTTGCTTTTTGTCACTTAAATGTTAAGGGATTCCATTGCATATTATGTAGCTTTTTGAGACTTTGTGATTCTGGTTATCAATTTCAGCTATCAGCATATACTAAAGTGCCCTGTTTACTGGAAGGGCTTTCAGATTTACAGCCTTGTATAAAAATGTTCCTCTTTACTTATGCAGAACTAGCATAAATGCATTGCATTTATGGTGCTGCTTGAAGAAATGTAAAAAGGGCACGAGATTTTACCCACAGACATTTGCCTCATCACAGCACCTTTACTGCTGCACGTCAGAGACTTTGAGAAACAGCAACTTTCCAAAAAAAAAAAAGCGCATTGTGGGACGGGTTGGGTTGGATACATAAACTAATAAATCATTCCAAAATGGTTAGCTGTTCTATTTCCAAACTTCATAATAATTTTGTACATTATTTACACTTTATCTCTATGGATCCCAGCATTTTCTTTGATTTTCTTGAAAATGGCTCTAACAATTTTGATTAAAATGTCATATACTTGAGATATTTTTATGACAAATGAAATGTGTATTTTGAATTTTCTGGCTATTGCCCCTGTAGTCGCATTTACTCTGGGCAACTGTTGCATAACTGGTAAACCATTAGAGATAGGCCAAATTATACTATACAAAAAATGTTGTTGTTAGCTAATGCTGGATTTCTGACAATGAAGTCATTAATCCTCTTGCTCTCCAATATTGAAGAGAGCATTAGCAGTAAATGTAACCTACAAAAAATGTAGGTGTTGCTAAAATACACAATTTATGTCCAAATAAATTTTCTTGTAGGGTGAATCATTTTGGAGACATTCCTTGTTATGTGTGTGACTTTCGGAAAACTTATAACTTTCATGAAATGGAACATTGTTCATGCTTTTATTTTAAGTGTGCAAAGAGAACAGAATCTCAAAGCTTTAAAAGATTTGACTATCACTCAAAGCCTACTGTATTCTAATATTCCCTTTGCACCTACAAGGAAATAAGCAATAAGATAATTTGTACAAAGGTTTATCTTATACTAACATGACAAAGATATAGGAATAAGAGTTTGTAAGAATGGTTAGTACAAGAGTAGAGAAAGTCATGTGAGTGTAACGTATCAGATTTTTGTTCATGTTTAAAACTGTCTTATTTCTGTACAGATTTATTAGCAGGCTATGTCTTCATGACAACCCTAAAATGGGACAGCTATTCAACTCTGGATTTTCTCTCTCCATGAAAATTGTTTGAAAAAATGGATGTTTAGAAAAATACAGCTCATTTAAAATTTGGAATTAAAAATTCATATTAATTTACATCCAATGCCTGCCTATTAAGTTGCTGCTGATTATCCTTTAATTGGCCTATAATGTTCTTTATTTATGTTTGGATTTGCAGGCTTTGAGGCAGATATTGTCACAATGTAGTGCAGTAGAGAGAGAACGAGTGAAGCTGTTCCTTCTCCAGCTTGTAGAGTGTGGGGATATTGTAAATCTGCCAGAGCGGCTTCTCTCATGCGGTGCAATTGTGGAGCTTTTTTCTGCAGTGGAGCTTGATGAGATATCCAGCAAAACAGAAGGTGCTGGAAAAAGTGATCTGGATATTCCTGAATCACTTCTAAAAGCTGGTTGGGACATGCCAGACTTCATACTTAAAAGTAAGTAAATTACTAACATTTCACTTTCGTGTGTATAGTGGTGCTGTTTTTATAAAGATTATTACATAGCAGCAGGAATAATGTTCTTACTGAAAGATGAAATACTGTGATAGCAGACGCGATTCCTATCTTCAGGGTCGTGGTTACAGAATGGAATGCATAAATCAATGTTCCTTTATCACAACTTATTTATTCATTAACATTTCGTTATTTTACACTCTCAGCACCATATTAAATAATCAAAGGCTTTCACAATCATGATTTAGTAGAATCTACACAGGATAAAAGTTTGGGTGAAAGTTCCATGTTCACACGCTACCAAAAAACATGTCCTTTCATCTTGAGCACACAGACGCTAATGAAAATAGTCCTTGGCGTCTCTCTGACGCAACACCGCCATTCTTTTGTATTCATCCGCGCAAATAGTTTTTATTGGTTGAACACAAAGTGACAAGAAAACATTGGCTATCTTGAATATTAAAAATAAGTCCCTGATACACCCAAACAAGAACTAGAAATTTATACACTTTTAAAAAAATATTTACATGAACGATTTTCTATTGGTCAATATTCTGTCTCAATAGATAAGTTTTATTTGCTTTTCACTTCATAGAATTCATTGTAATGACATGTAGTTTTATCTACTGACACAAGGATTGAAACTGCATTTTCTTGCACTTTGCTTTTTGTATGGAGAATTTGTTTTATTTTGAGTCTGTAACCACGATCTCTTATGTAAACTAAAACACAAGGACAGCATATAGTAGGATGTTTGTTCAAGAGAATCTCATCTCAAAGTCTGCTTATTGGACAATGAATACTGCTTTTATTGGTGGATATTTTAAACCACTGGAATAACATGGGCTCTTTATTTATTAAACCATCATATTATTTAAAAACAAAAAAATTCACTATTAAAACAATTTTACACTATTGCCATAATAATCAATGATGCTTTAGCTCATAGTTATTGGGCAACAAAAGCTATACTATATTCTAAGAAAACACAAAACACACTATCGAAACATTGGCACAGTTTTTGTATAAGGTGTTTGCTATGATGATAAGACTTGTTATCATGGGTTGTGCTACAGAGTGAGATGAATTATTGGACTTGATATTCATGTTTGCTGAATTTTGTAGTTGCACCTTTATAGATTATTATAATTTTTTAAATTGTAGCACAATTTAAAGATATTTAGTATCACCGATTCATATTTCTTAGCACGATCGAGATTTTATATGGAAAGGTTTAGCAAAATTTTGCTAAATGCATCGTCTATCTTGAAATACATATAAAACAACCCTTAGTTACATAAATACAATTAAAATATAACACCAGCATTAAGTTTGTTGGCATATATAAATATTAATTACCATCTAAAGGTTACTTAAGCCCGGGACATAAAATACTTACTATGTAAGTCGCCCTTAGGGTATTTATCTCTGATGTGATGTGGTCTAATTGGGAAAGTGCGAATTGGTTGGGGAATTTAATGTGATACTTGCAAGTTGGCCATGGTAGCTTGGTGTTTAGAGTAGTCGCTCAATAAGCAGATCCATGGTTCAAATCCCAGTTATGGCATTGAATTTTTCAGTACTGATTCTACCTCTTAAAATATAACATTTAACCAAATTATCATCCTTATAAATAGACAATCTTCTTGGCAATGTAAGAATGATATGGGACAACCAGAGTCAAATACATATATGAATAAAGTCAAGTTCATGGTTAATTTGATTATCTCCAGCACAAAATACAGGTTCAACAAAACGTAAAATATACTTTAATGATGGGTTATCTATATCTTATTTTTCTTGATAGTAATATGCATTAAAGCAAAAATTTTCTCCCCTAATTGATGGTTATTGTAAGATGACAATCATTACAATTTGTAATACTTATTGGGGGCACATTTTCTCTATTATCAAAAGTATTGTTTTCATTTACGTCTGCTTCATTACTCAAATAGCAGTTCTTGAATTTTGTAAAATTATTACATATATAATGTTTCTTTGACTTTTCTGGAAGTATAGTAATAGTTGCATCTTGGACTGTTTTTAAAATTTTTCTTGATGAACTGTGAAAATCAACTTCTTCACTCATTTTTACTTTAAATTCATATATGAAACTGGCATCCAAAACTGCAGAATATAATGACATAAGGTGAGGTCACCTGATGATGACACGTATTGGATGTCGAAACGATCATTGTGGAAAATATTGAGTGTAACTCAATTTATTATAGTGAAGTGTGAGTCTCTAATTACTTTGTGTGTTATTTGTGGATATAATTACATGTTTGATAATATATTGTGTCCTTTTTTTCCCAAAATCTACATTACTCTTTTTCTAAACATATTTCTGCAATAAATACATTTCATTAGATGTACTAAATATACAGAATACACTGAAATACTCTGAACATAGATAAAATATTGTGGACAACATATTACAAAATTAGGATTAGTAACATGCAACTGTTAGAACACTCGCTTTGGTCATGTTCTAACTTGAGCCTCTCGTTACTAAACCTCTACTTTTGTAACCAATACTCTAAACATTTGACCGACTCCGTAGCACAGTGGCACACTGGGGTTCAATCCCTGCTACTGGCATGGAGATTTTTTTTCCTCCACTTTAAGGTCTGGCATGGAATGCACTCAGCCTCGTTAGGTCCCTGAAGGGCCTGTTGAGGAGCTATTTGATTGAAAAATAGTGGCACCTGGTCGAGAAGACTGCATAACCTGCCGGGAGGGACTGGGGGACAGACCACATCCCACCACCAGTACTGTACCACACTCATGATGCCTGTGGTGGGGGATCCAGTGCTCGGGCAGTAGGTCTTGGCCCAGATGGGCTGTTGTGTCACGAGGTTGCTCTAAATATGTATTATAGGCATGGCTATCTCTGTATGCATAAGTCTTATGTTCCCTTCCCATCTTTATCCTACCAAGTTGTTTAAAGCTTAAGTGATGCTTAAATAATCAAAGTTAAAAATAAGAATACCTTGCTCCAGAATTAGCTGTGGTCTACAAAGTATAATATATGCATAATGTCTGTTAGAAACTGTGTGCCTCCAATATTGTGTCTTATTTTACTTACATGCATGGCATGGCATTTGTTGGTGATCAGCTCTTTATTTCAGGGTTATATTAAGCGGGTAACAATAAAAATGGTGATACCTAATGTTATTTCAATTAAAGTCTGGATTCTGCCCAAATTTATTTTATTTAAATTCGGATAACATATATTTGCAAATTGTCACACTTTTTAAATATGCTTTTTGAAGATAATATCCAAAACTATTCAGGATTTCGTCTTGATAAATTTTCTTTTCAATAAGCATCTTATGTGAAGTTCAAAATGGCTTCACTTGTAATTATAAGCATCGGTTATCACTATACGATCTCTATCGTGTTATGTAATATTCCTTTTTAAAATTGCGGATTACCAACGTATTTCCAATTGGTATGTTGTGCACTTGCTATTACTTGTATGGAATTATACTTCTTTACAGTTTGACGTCTATTTTGCAACTGTACTGTAACAGGTGCTTTATTTATTCTTCTTGGTTACAGAATTCAGCAACTATTGTCTTTCCTTTGTCCTTTTTCAAGATTTTCACTCACAATCAATGCTGGTCATGTTCCATATTACTGAAGGATTTCAGATACAGTAATATATTTTACAAAAATATATGTGACATTCACATAACAGGAAATCAACCCATTTGTGGTAGACACAAGTAAATATAATAAATATCAACTTGAATCATCCTATTACTTCAGATTAAATTTCCTGGGCACATAATTTCTGCTAGATATGATATGAGGAAAATCTAAGATTCAAACAAATGGGAAACTGATCAATAATGTAACATTTCTACCCAATACTGTCAGGATGAAGTATATTTAGGAGCAGAAATCGAACTCATAGGCTTGGTAGTATGGGAGGGAATGTACATACAGAATGCACTTTATTCAATTTTGAGATAAAAAATATTAGACCAAAATAGGCCATATTGTATGACATTGCTGTTGAATGTATTTGATAGAGGCAAGTGCTTCTGAAGTATTCTCTGTGTACAAACTAAGGCTGATTTAGTTCATGATTGGGATGTGTGAGTTTTTACATGCTTATCGTCTTTGTAGGAAATCGACGTCTGGAAATGGGAAATCTTGAACAGCAGCTTATTGTCAGCTATAGTCCATTAGAAATCAAGCAGATTCTGGAGAAGCTGATAATTGCTAATCCAATGAAGCCACAGTGGTGTGTCAATAACAAGGTAAATATGAACTGAGTATGCCATTATCATTTACATTCTATGTTGACACTTGAGCTACTTTGTATTAATGAGTTTCAACAATTAGACTACTATAGCTCAGGTAATTTTATTCTTGGTAATGGTATAAAATGCAGTTTTATTCTGTATACTTCACGTTAATGCTTTATTAACTCGGAGTTTATCCATTGCACTTTAACTGATTAGCAAATGAGAAATTAGCATTAGAGTTTAAGTGAGAAACTTTATGGAAACTAAAGGTGTATAACCTATATACAGGGTTACTATAAATTATTAATTTGTTTTCAAAGTGCTATATTTTCTAAAATATTATACGTACACTATGATTGATACATCTTTTATTTCAATATTTTCTACTCCTGATCTTAATTTAATGTACACTTCAATACTATTGTCAACAGTGGGATATTCCAATACCACTACAAGGAGTGGTGATGAATCTACCTCGAGGCTTCGTCCAGGACTTTATATACATCTTGCTGTCCAAGTCACAAGAACTCACCAGCTTAAAGGTAAATGTGTATCAGAAGCAGGGTGCCTATAGTTGTTAACTATATGAATTGAATTAAATAGGTTGGAAAGAGAGTTCCAGCACTAGCTTGTGTCAAAATGTTGAATGAAATAGAGGTGTGGAGACATATTCTAAGAAATTGATTTTATTTGTGAAATACTTTTTAAATTGATTTTAGGGCTGTTGATAATAACATGATTATTAGCAACAGTTAAAATGGTAAGCATAGTGAAAGAGCAAAAGTTGGCATCAATTCAAAATAAAGACAACCATTACACTTCTATTGCTACAATTAAGGAAAATTGAAGATATTAACAGTGAAGCAACAAGATTCTAAAGTAAGAACAAATTAGAAACTAAAAACTTCGCTTTGGTAACGAATTTGTTTGTATAGCTTTGAGAATGAGTTGGAGTCAACTTGAAACTCAAGTCAGTGTTTGAAAAAATAACTTGCAACATTACTAAGATAAGTGAAGTTTTTAGTTTCTAATTTGTTCTTACTTTAGACTATTGCTACAAGCTCTGCAATGCAACGAATGCAGCAATATAATTCTACATATTCGCAGTAAACGTGTTGATTGTTGACCATGATACTCAATTTGGATATCATTACTGCTTTATTTCAATTACACTAGCGACAGAAAGTTTCAACTTGCCAACTGTATTTGATTTGTGTGTTTTGTTATTGATTCTACTAAAATTATTAATTCTGAATTAATATATTCTTTTAAATATTTGAAGTCATGTTACTGTATGTTTCATTATAAGTGGTTGGAAACTTTTCACAATTTTTTTATATAGAATTTAACTTATGAAATCATATAAATGCATGACAGTAACATGCTTCTGAATTAATTAAGGAAATTGAAACTATTAACAGTGAAGCAACAAGGTTCTAAAGTCAGCTTTGCACCAAAGAACTTGCAATATTACTAAGATAAGCGAAGTTTTTAGTTCCTAATTTGTTCTTACTCTAGAATGCTTCTGAATGTTATCTTTTGGTGCCATGTTTGTGTTGAAGGATATTTCCTGGTGTCATGTTAACATAAACACATTATTAATTACAGCTTCACGGGTGATCAGCCATGTGAGGTTTAAAAACATTGAGCTTTTGGCCATTGTAGACTCTATGGCCTTCATCAGAATGAAAAATTACCGTTAGCTTTCCGCTCCCCATATATATATATACAATGTTAGGTGGGAGGGGGTTGCGTTTCCCTGGCCAATGAGCGGGTGACGATTTGTGATTGGGCCTGCTGTTTCGGGCTATGTTTGTCACCGGCCACAGTGTTTTCTTGAGAGTCAGTACTTGGTCCAGAATCACTGTAGTTGCTGTTGTGGATGTGTTTGATGGCTATTGTCCAGGCAGGGCTTAGTTGAAGTCCGCGGTCCCTGTTGTAAGTTCTAGAACACTCAGAAAATTACTGGGACAGACTCATCAAGGAGACCATTCACATCAAATTACACCCCAACAATTACAACAGAGATGGTGGACTCAAACTAAGCTCCGGATGGACAACAACTATCAGAAACACCTACAAAAACAACACCATTGACCACGAACAAAATGTGTACCCGTGGGAATTTTTTTTTTCTTTTTTTTTTTTACCGTGGAGGGGAAAAACCCGTTACAGGCGGAGGCCGACATGCTGAGGCCAACAGTGTGAGGGTCCCTGCACCCTGAAGGGGGAGGGTTACTCACTAAAAAACCCCTCCACGTGTTAGTTCGTACAATGCTAAAGGTTTCGTGCATCATCGTGCGTTAGTCGGGTCCTGCATAGCACCCCGGTTAGTAATTGAAAGCTTTAAGCTGGCATGAATTTCATGCGAGCGAGTCAAATGTTGCTTTTTGGTAATGCCCATGAAACCTGGACATGACCAAGAGAGATAAAATGCATTGTTAAATTTGTGTTGATATTAGACGCAGTTACGCTTACTTATGATTAGGTTGCACAGGCATAGGCCTGTTAGTCATGATGTAATTTGTGTGATGCTTAAGTCTAGGGTTGCACAGGTATTTACCTGCAAGTCGTTATGATATCTGCTAATGTTACTGCTAGCATACCTGAGGTTATTCGTGCAATTTGAGCTTATATCTAGTGTTTCACAGGTGTTTACCTGCCAGTCATTATAATATTTGCTAATGTTAAGAGTTAGTGTAACTGAGGTTAATTGTGCAATATTTGAGCTTATATCTAGCGATGCACAGGTGAAAACCTGCAAGTCGTTGTGGGATAAGCTAATGTTAGTGTTAGAGTAAAAAGATATTTTCGTGCAATATTTAGGCTTATGTCTAGTGTTGCACAGGTATGTACCTGCAAGTCGTTAGAATCAGCTAATGGTCTGTGATTTTTTACGCATGCTTAATATAAATGTTATCGTGCTTGATTTCTTCTTTGTCTGCCCTAGACAGGCAGGTCTTGTATAAGCGTTTGTCCTGGTCTCGCCGTGTCGTCGGAGTGTCCTACTCCATCATACGGTGGCCCGCTTTCACCGCGCACGTAGGACACCGTTGGGAGGCCCTAGTTCTCCCGGTCCGCCTCGGCATCGCCGAGGGCTTGTAGGACTCTGTGGCAGGCTGCGGTCTGAAACAGGGAATAAGGAAGGTTTAGCTGTGTGGTGAGAGGGAACAGTCCTCTGTCAAAGTTTCATTTAGTCGTGTAGTAGGTTGTTCAAGAATTCCTCTACTTCCATGTTATTTGAAGTTAAATTTCTGTCGAAAAGCGCTAGCGGCCTAGCGTGTTTATAAATTTCCATAGTTACCGAGGTTCGTTACTAAAGGGTTGTGATGTTTATGCAAGTGTTTATATGTATCGTGTGATAGCTTTTTAATGAATTGCTCTATCGTGTGCATTTTTAGTTCGTCGTGTAATAAGTCCCCCGTGGGAAGACACCCCAACCGGCAACCCCGGACAAAGTTCGTACCTGCAGGAAAACACATCAGCCCAGGATACACATCACGACAGCAGGCCCAATCACGGACCATCACCCGCTCATTGGCTAGGACAACACAATTCACATCCTCCAAACCATAGGATATATTTGGAAAACTGAAGAGATTTTTTCATCCTGAAGATGGCCATGGAGTCTACAATGGCCGAAAGCTCGAGGTTACAATACATAAATGTGCCTCACCGTCAAGCCAAATGTTTACGAACTGTGAGACAAGAGTTCTATGATTAGTAATTTCTCCAATGTTATTGGTGCTATAAGCTACACCAAATGACCTAGTTGTCGACGGGCCCCTAAACTCCATCCATCCATCCATCCATCCTATAAGCTACAGTTATACAAAAATTCAAAGTCCTGGTGAAATGTTCAGAAACAGGGCAAGTTACCTTTTTACTAATTAATTACTTTTCTATTGAAGTACAAGCAGTCTGCATTCTGAGGACATTGCTCCACATTACCAACTTTCTTACATTTGTAATTGCGCCTGTGAGCTTATTTTATACTATTCTTATTTTCTGAAATTAATGCTGACAATATGCTGTTCCTTTAAGAGAAAAATTTACTTTTATTCCTTTTGTTCTACATTTTGGCTTGCAGAAAACATGAAATGACTTTGTCAACAAAATCAGAAGTGCAATCCTGGACATGTGGCAGTTGTCTCTTGCATCATCTTACAAGATGACTATGTATGCAGACTACATTGACTCTGCAGGATTGCTGCTTCTCTTCTCAAAGAACAGAATAGTTAACCGATCATAAAATGTCGTTCTTGCAAGTGCCTGAAGTTAGAGACTTCCTTAATTTACCCAGTCTTTTAACTAAAGAAGGGAGTAGCTACTTACGTGGCAGTTTTCTTGCAACCAGGCATTGATGCCGTGGAGCTGTTGCTTTTAAGCACACTTAAAAGCTATTGGTCCAGGTTTGAACCTGCAATGTCTATAAGATTTGCTGGCTAACATGTATGTGTTCATAGCTATTTTTTTTTTTTCTACTAACAAAATTTTTATTTTAACAGGATTTCAACACAGCAGCTGAATTTTTACATATAGTGGAGCAACAAGCAAGAGGAGCAAGTGGAATAGCATCAAATGTATTAGTGAAGCTCTGTCGGTTACTGTCTTGGGAAACACTTTTGATTCGCATCACACAATACCTCACAGAGTGGCCAAATTACAAACTCAGTAAGTCCCATATTAGCTAAAATTATGTATACTGGGTGTCCCAAAAAACACTGACAACACTTAGAATGTTGTTTGGGATGGCAAAGTGATCATTTATCAAATAGAACCCATGTCTGGAAATGCATGGTTTGGACACTGGAGAGCGTCAAAGTGAGGACGAATGATTTATGACAATTTGTTAACATTCATTTTGGTATCTTAATACAGAAGATACACAACCCTTTAGCCATCTGTGTGCTGGGATGAATGACCTGCGCATGTGTTAAATTCCTTCATGGAGTCCTTGATGCACATCCTACTGTGTTACTTGTGTAGTTTCCAGTACAGTAACTTTTTTTATCAGCAATGGGACATGTACAAGTATATAGCTGCAGAAATGGCCGACTTGAGCTCCAGCACACTTCAATGTAAATGTGCGGAATCACCTCAACGTTGCATATTCAAGTCAGTGGATTGGTAGGGGTGGAATAGTTCCATGGCCAGCGGGTCGCCAGATCCGACACTTCTTGACTATTCTCTGTGGGGTTGTATGGTGTATGGCACCCCTGTAACGCCAGCGGAGGATCTTATGGCTCAAGTCCATGAAGCAATTGAGAATCTTCAAAGGCAATCACATGTATTGGGTCATGGGCATGAGACTCACCGCTACCAAAATAGGCTCTGCAACAACTTAGGAGGTACACAGCTCAAAGCCCATTTATAATGTAGAACAACTTGATGTTGGGTTTATTGATGAAATAGGAATGCACACCCATCTCACACTTCGATGTGCTACAGTGTCCAAACTGTGAGTTTCCGGAGAGGGGTTCCAATTTGAAAACCTACCAATTTGCCGTCCCGCACAACATACATACTAAGCATTGTCAGTGTTTTTTTTTGGGGGGGGGGGGGCACCCTATATATTAGTAGAGGTTGTGACATTTATGAAGTACTGCGATGTAAGTTCATATTTACCCTATTCTGGTTTTATTGTTTCTAAGAAGTAATCTATTGCTCTGCTGTACGCATGTGTATGTGTTTGAGCAGATGCTTGAGGTTATGCCAAGCTTTGAATGTAGGAAAAGGTGACTCAAAGTGGCAGACCTATTGTTATTGTAGTAAAACAGCAGAAAGGAATGGAACACAGAAAACCATAACACCGGAGATAGTTCACTATTATGTATATGGATGATGTTTCAAAAATAATTTAAATAATGCTCCAAGTGCTCAATGGAATAGATTCACTTTGTTATGATTTCATTGAATATAATTGTTGCATAAATCCTGACTTGATGGTACTGCTGATTTGGAAACTGAATTGGGCCCAAATTTGGACATTTTGGTGAATAGTAACCCAGATGTCTCCACGAATATTATTGTTTGAAATCAAATCGTAGTTATTGGAAAATTAGCACATATTGTGAAAAGGAATGAATAGGTAAGAAAACAGAGTTACAAGTCCACTTTTTTACTTTTGAAAAAACATTTAAGTTAGGATTAGGTTAACAAAAGGCGCAAAAATGCAGAAGTGTGCTTTCAAATATATTTTCCAAAAGTAACTAATATGCTATACTATGGACATTTTTCCATTTCTAACCTAAATTTTGCTCTGTTTACTTCTGCAGTAGGTGATGGTTCTCTTCAGCATTTACTTCTGTTGTAATTTACTCTTGGAGTATGCAAAAGGAATAAAATGCTTCAGAAATAGTTTACTCTCATATGGAAGTTGCCAAATGTTAACTTTAATAGTAGTTTACTGTAGCATTGGAACTAACTCTTGGTTGGCGCACCCTCCCTATAGTGTAATTTGAGATTTTTAGTAACTGGATTCTCACCTAATATTCTGTTGCTTTTGTTAAGCTGAATCCATGAAAATAAATCGTTACCCCATTGCACAACAGACCATCTGGGCAAAGGCCTACCACCCAACTGCTGTGCCCCCCACCTTTGCCCACTATAAGTGTCATGAATGGGATGCAGTACTGGAGGTGGGATGTGGTCAGTGCTCCAGTTCCTCCTGGCCAGTTATGCGTTCTTCTGGACCAGGGCCCACTACTTTTCAATCAAGTAGCTCCTCAATTGGCCCTTCAGATACCTAACAAGGCTGAGTGCACTCCATGTCAGACCTCCTAGCAGGGAAAAAATCTTCATACCGGCACCGGGGATCAAACCGGGTCCTCCCTGCCAGAAGCAGGCGCAATACCACTGTGCTACAGAGGAGGTCATCCATGAAAATATTTTTATTTTTAATTTATTTTAAAATATATAGGATAGAGTAATGGGGGAGGGTAGGAGTGGATGGAGTTTTGCTCGCCTTAGTCATTTCAGCCCCAAAAGGCTTGTTGTGCAACTCCATTGAAAAGAATGCTTTCAGTTCTGGACCGTTACCAGAAGAAGCATCACCATCCGCACCATGAAATACCATGGAAACCCAGTTATTGTCCGGTTGATATTGGAGGAAAGTTAACCTCCGAAACACGTTCCGGAAAATTATAATGTAAGTGTTGTTTAGTGTTATTAATTGACTTACCTTTTAAATTAAATTGCAACACTGTTTTCAAACTTCTTTGAAAGGAAGATAATGCTTTCATTGTTTCCCAAAATCTGCTCCCTGAACAAGTTTCAGTATCCTGGTTCTAATGCCTTAAATTTTAAAATTATATAAATACAACCCTTTGACCTCACCTTTAGTATATATTGTGACAAATGACAAATCCAGTTACTTTTAATGTCACTCTATTCTAAAACAGAATCACAAAACACTGTTCTCTGTTTTATCGTTAACATAAATTACAATTTGTCATGACGTTGCAACACACAGCTGTTCTGCTCTATCATAACCTTGGTACAAATACTGATCAACTCTGCTACACTCAAACCAAAAACTAACTCACTTAATACTGACTCCGACAGGCTCTACGCTGACACTGACTGTGCGTCCTACTTGCTTATATAGCCGAGAATTAGGTACCAGTGATTTCTCTGGAGATACGTTTTCTCAGAGCTTTTCATGCTATTTAGAACTGGCTTTTGCTCTGCCCACTCATTGTCATTCTTATTTACTGACCGGCACTAACAAGCAGTGTTGTGAGGTAGCTAACACTTGGTATCTCCTTAACCCGTTTGGCCACCACTACATTATATAGACAGTGGTGGGGAAAAAATTTTTAAAATGGATTAATTATCTAAGAAATATTTTACTGAGTTAGAATTACAAGTTAAATTTTTGGAAAGTAATCAGTAACATGATTATCATTACTTTACAAAATGTTTCTACTTTCTTGCTTTGATCAAATTTCTTAACTTCTTTGCCAACACATCTTTCCTTTGGTTTCATTATCATTTATATGCAAATTCTCAACTCAAAAAATCATCATTGCACATGATTATTTAAATCATTTAGTAACCACAACAATTAAAAATGTATCATTTGTAGAACTGCTAGTCTCAGGGCAGTACTTGTCTCTTCATAAGAAGACAAGAAATGTTGTGAAGTTACAAGAATTAGATGGTGAGCAGTAAAGTTTCACTTGTTTGTGATTTTAAAAACACAGAAGCATTAACATTTTCTACAAAATGGATGGAACTGAAATACAAGCTGTAATAAGGTACTTCGTTTTGATGTATTTAACCCTAACGGAATTAATACAGAAGGAGTTAGATTTGATATTAAAAGATTCTTTCCCATTGTTTTTAGTGGTTAAAAAGTGGACTACTAAATTGAAGCATAATCATACATTCATTCAAGTTTGTGTGCTGAGGTATGAGTAGGCGCAATGTTTGTTATTAGTGTACCAAAAATGCATTCAAAGGCAGCAGTGTATCATTTGCAGGTTCCAAGCAAATTAGTTAGCCTAACATCAAAAGTTCAAGAAAATAATTACACAAATATTGAAGTCAATCAATGAAAAAGTAAGTCTATTTCATGCAAGTTTCCCACTTTTCCCAACTCTTCAATTTAGCAAATGATCATATCTTAAATGACCTGTCGGAGAAATCTTTCACCTTTGCTTAGGGTTATAATCTAGTATTTCGTCTGCCTCCAGTTATAGTTCTCAGATTTGCAGATGATACTGTTTTTGATAGCAAAGGAGCACCCATCTGCTTTGGAATTAACACAAGTGACTGAGGTGTTAAAGAGATTGGACTATCAATCCACTACAATAAATGTATCGCAATTAACATCTCTAAACGGAAATTGATACAGAAATCTTTATACATCTTGGACTACTTACTCATTCCGTATATAACACCTGCTGAATGTTTATTTGGGTATCAGTTTTTCTGACTCGTTTATATTTGACCCAAAAGTCACCATCAGTGCACTTAAAATCTAACTCAATTTGCCGACTTCTTTACCATTGCTACACCCAGATCAAAGGTTTAAAATTCATTGATTTGTCTATCTTTGATTTATGCATCAAACCACACCTCCAGAAAATATCCTAGTCATTCCTCACTAGTGATAAGAGGTATCCCAAATGAAATACTGCAACTACCAATGGACGTACCCAATCCTATGGTATATGCACATTGAAACAAACTAATGGGAGAGCAACAAAATTATGAGCTGGCTACACAGTGTTCTGCTTGTTTGCATTCTCAGTGCTCATTGCCATCTCTGCTATCATAGAAAGGTGCAGATGAAACAATATGACATTTTTAAAACTACTTTTAAAGATAATTATTATTTATTTATGCCAACAAACTTACTGTTGGTGTTTTTAAACACACAAGCCGTGTGTGGGCAAAGTTTAAGAGGTAGAACTGGAACTTAAAAATTCAATGCCACAACTGGGATTTGAACCACAGACCTTCCGCTTGCCGGGCGGACGCTCTAACCACTGAGCTATTGTGACAAACTGCCAGAATGGCACTAAATTCTCAAGCCAGTTCGTATTTCTCCTGGTAAACCACAAAGGCAGTCTCACATCAGAAACAATTACCCCAATGGTGACTTACTATTGTAGGTACTTTATATCCCAGGATTAAATAACCTTCACATGGTAATTATTATTTATTTATGCCAACAAACTTACTGTTGGTGTTTTTAAACACACAAGCCGTGTGTGGGCAAAGTTTAAGAGGTAGAACTGGAACTTAAAAATTCAATGCCACAACTGGGATTTGAACCACAGACCTTCCGCTTGCCGGGCGGACGCTCTAACCACTGAGCTATTGTGACAAACTGCCAGAATGGTTTACCAGGAGAAATACGAACTGGCTTGAGAATTTAGTGCCATTCTGGCAGTTTGTCACAATAGCTCAGTGGTTAGAGCGTCCGCCCGGCAAGCGGAAGGTCTGTGGTTCAAATCCCAGTTGTGGCATTGAATTTTTAAGTTCCAGTTCTACCTCTTAAACTTTGCCCACACACGGCTTGTGTGTTTAAAAACACCAACAGTAAGTTTGTTGGCATAAATAAATAATAATTATCATGTGAAGGTTATTTAATCCTGGGATATAAAGTACTTACAATAGTAAGTCACCATTGGGGTAATTGTTTCTGATGTGAGACTGCCTTTGTGGTTTACCTGGAGAAATACGAACTGGCTTGAGAATTTAGTGCCATTCTGGCAGTTTGTCACAATAGCTCAGTGGTTAGAGCGTCCGCCTGGCAAGCGGAAGGTCTGTGGTTCAAATCCCAGTTGTGGCATTGAATTTTTAAGTTCCAGTTCTACCTCTTATACTTTTAAAGACTTTACTTACCAACTTTAGGAAAGGAGATATTAAAACTGGCCACCGTCATTGTCCATATATTTTTGGCATCATTTTAGGAAACTTCATCACTCACCACAGTTCATGTTGAAAAATACTGACAATTTCCTGGTAGATATTTTGTTTTAATGCTTCCAGGGGTATGGGTTTGTCCTGTACACTTAGTTTTAAGTTACCCCAAAGATAGAAACCGCTTATCAGAGCTCTGAGAAACCTTTTTCCACTAATGGCGCACCATACACCAAATTTTTTGCCATGAAGGGGTACTTCGCGAACAATATTAGGTTCTGAGTCATAGGACCAACTTTTTTCGAGTCAGTGGTTGACGCCCTATATATCTGAATGGAGTATTGCCCCCCTTCCCTTTCTTTTTGTAGAGGATTAACAGACAGGGAGTGTGATTTTACCTTTTTTTCAGCAAGACTCTGCAGCAGCTATTATAGCCAATCTTTTGTTGAGAACAATTGAAAATGTGCTTCAGGACGTAGTTATTAGTAGAGATTTGTGGCCCCCTCGGTCCCCCGATCTAACTTCTTGCAATGTATATGTCTGGGGTAATTTAAAAAATAAAGTGTACAAGACAAACACACACATCCTGGAAGAATTAAAACAAAATATCCACCAGGAAATTGCCAGCACTTCTCAACATGAACTACAGTGATTGATGGATGGTTTCTTAAAGAGGTGCCAAAAGTCTATTCAGCATTTCTTCTCATAAAATTGGTAAGGCCTTTAAAAGTAGTTTTAAAAATGTTGTAATGTTTCATCTGCACCTTCCTATGATAGTGCCAGATGGCAATGAGTGCTGAGGGTTGGATGGGCAAAATACCACACAGCTGGTTCATAATTTTTTGACGCTCTTGGATCTTGGATTATTCGAAGCTCAGTGGAAAGTGCTAGCCCATCAGCTCAACAGCTTAGACAGTTTAGCAAAAGCTGAAGCCATACATCTTAAAAATCCCTTAATAATTAAAGGATCAGTTAATTCTACATCAATTACAAATAATACCTTCACCAAATGCATTAATCCTAAAAAGTGCTACATTGACCATCTAAGACATGATAAGCAGTACAAACAATGGTGTTAGCTACCTCACAAAGGCAAGGGTGTCATTCTATATAAGGAATATACTGATAACAATTGGATTTTACTCTGCAATGGGCTATCCAGCATTGCATGGAAGGTAGCCTTAAAGATAACAGGTAATATTGCTGTAGTGTGAGCTGTACCAGGTCAAAGTCAGGATGATAGTGCTGTTAGCATTGCTGCAGCAACTTTGAAATGCTTTCACACGTTTTTGATTTTTATCTCTATGGTCAAGAACCCAGGTATATTTGCCACCACACACGCAATTTGGCGCAGGTTTGCTAATTCTCTCCAGAAGGTTGGATGTGCAACTGTCAAAGAGATCTCCGGAAGTGTTACACAAGGGAGAACATGATGTGATATAATTGCCCTCAAATCTAGTTCACGTATCTGTTGCACATTAGATCAAGTTTGTTGTACTGCGACTAGTTTCAAGTTATATCCAACTTGATACTAGTCAGCAGTACAACTTGCAATATTAATAAGATAAGTGGAGCTTTTAGTTTCTAATTTGTTCTTAATTTAGATTCTGTTGCTTCACTGTTAATAGCATCAACTTTCCTTAACATGCATTGCAGTTAAATTCCTCACAGATTTTCTCCCAGGATATATCCCTTCTTTATTTTAAGTTTGTCTAATATTTTTGCACACTTAATCATTTGTGTGTACTTAGTGACCAGTTCTATAATTAGCTCCTTTTCAAATGATGGAGATTAGTTCCTCATCGTCTAGATTTCTCATTGACATTGCAATTCTAACGTTAAACAATCAGGAAAGTCACATTGCAATCATCTATGAACACACCTAGTTGTCAATTACTGAAACAGATGGCACTGCAATGCTTCGACAAAAGTACATCAGAGCGCTCTAGAAGTCATGTAGTTTGGTCGCTGTTTTTTGCAGTTGTCTTTCAACTACAAATTATCTTGCACTCCAGGATTGTCAGCACTGGGATATGGCCCTCTCATAGGTGCAACCTGAGAACCTGTGGTTTTTGTGTATTAGAAAACCTGAAAAACTGAATGTACACGAATAACATGCATACAATAGATGCTGTAAAATAAGATACCACGAAAGAACCACACTTGCAGAGCTTATGGATGTTTACAGGAGTTTCATATGCAGATATCAAAAGCTTATTACAGTAGTTAGTTTTAATAAAATCTGTAAATTACATAAATATAGCTTTACAGTATCTTTTCTATATCTCTGTGTCCTGCAGAGAAGCAAAATGAAGATAAACATTTTTTATTCCAATAATTCTTGTGCTAAATTTGAGCTGTTGGTGGCTTGAAATTTGATTTCATAGGATTTCTTTCATATGTCAGTAAAGCTATGGCAACAAGGACATCACTTTTAAACACACTTAAGTGCCATCATTCTGAGCCAAGATCATATTGACAACCTTGGATACAGAGAGCCAGCATTCAACTTACCGAACTTTAGAGATAATTGCATGTGCTGTTATTGTATTTACTGTATATGGGAAATAATAAATAAGCAAATAGCTTACAATATTAAAGCTATTCAGTACTTATAATAAATAATGAAGTTTATATTTCTTACAAAATTAATTTAAGGGCTCATTATTTCTTACATGGATAATCATTAGCTACAAATTTTGTACAAAGCAGTGAGAAGACTGTGGTGAAGAGCAAGTGCTTATATTTCAGAACATTACTAATTTTTAAGGCAGTACTTAATGGAATCCTCCCTCCCCTCAATAAAACATTTACTGATGATTGTTGCTATTCTTACAGATACAGCCAACCTAATGGCAGACTGCAAGCAGTGTTTAGCAGCTCTGCAGAGTGGGGATTCCGTTATTCCTCGCTTGGAAATAAGGGAACACTGTGCAATATGTTTGTTGAATCTTGGAGAATGGGATTACCTTACTGCCCTAGAAAAACGTTGGAATTTCTTTGAACTTGCAGCTGCCATTGCTTGTGCATGCCAAGATATTGTGAAGTACAAAGGAAGCAAAAAGGTCTCAAGAGATGCTTGGGATATAGGTATGTTATAACAAAAATAAATAATAGATAAAAAAATAATTTCCAACAATACATCCTGTTTCACAAGTCAAGTAGTAAACACAATAGCATTTAAAATATTTACAGCTAATATTTAAAAATGTTTGCAGTTCCCTATAATATCAGGATATTTGATGAATAAGTAGAAATAGGGTGATGTGCAGTAATTATGAATTATTTCATGTTTAATGAATTGAAACCCAGAACATTTTGTATGGATAACCCTCAAATTCATGAGTAACTGCAGCAAAATTTCTAGATGAACTGGCAAAATTCCAGAGCAACAGCTGTAATTAGTTAAATGTTACAACTAGCCGGTGGAAGAAGCAGGTTGTTTGTCTAAACCAGGCCTGACTAACACTGCTTACCAGGTGTGAAGATATTCCTCTACTTCCCCTTTCTTTGTGGTGATCAAAGTGGAAAACTGATCAAAAACAAAGTGAAAAACTGGTTCTACTTAACCCATGTTACTGCAGCCTTCACACCTTCGAAGTAATGTTTGACAGGCCTGATCTAAACATTGCCTTTGGCATAATTTCAGGCATTTGTCTATATATGCATTTTATGTCCTGGACATTTATAAAAGAGTAAGAGGACACCATATGTTGGAATTGTTTAATTATAACCTGCTTAGAGGAAGATAGCTGGGTTGTCAAGTCCACTGGTGTGGGCTACCAGTGGACTGTAGCAAATGACAGAAAAATCTTAGACTAAGGGCAAATATTGAAACTTTCAAGAAACTTGAAACATCATGTAAGGTGTGTATAAGTGAACAGATATGATGATGATTATGATCATTATGATCATTATGATCATTATTATTATGGGTCTTGTTTTTGTTGGTGTTGGTAGTATTATCATTATCATTATTATAAACAAGTTTCAAAATAAAAAAAAAAGTTTTTAAATTAGAAATCTCTAGAAAGGGAAATTTTTCAAATGGGGCACCATAAATGAGTTAATGACAGCAGGTGGCAGTGATATAATTGCTTCAGAGGACTTGAAGTAGATGAGTAAAGCATGCAGTAAGTAGTGTTGCTCTAAGCGTTAATTGGCATGGAATGATACAGAAGTGGGACATTATTGTGTTTGAGTCCCAAGAAATCGCAAAAAAAGATCCAAGGATCCTATGCCTTCAAGTGCACAATATCCTTGGACAAAGACAAAAGGTTAAGAGACTACAAAGAATAATTATGCTGTTTAACGTTCCATAAAAGTGCACTCCTGTAGTAATTTTTTTATTCCTCTTTGCATTGGACCTCACCTGTATACTTCATCTATAATGACATTGCCAAGTAGACTTGCTAAATATTGTAAGTGGACCAAAATAAAAATAAGCATAAATTATTATTTATTTATGCCAACAAACTTACTGTTGGTGTTTTTAATTACCATCTGAAGGTTATTTAATCCTGGGATATAAAGTACTTACAATAGTAAGTCACCATTGGGGTAATTTGTCTCTGATGTGAGACTGCCTTTGTGGTTTACCAGGAGAAATACGAGCTGGTTTGAGAATTTAATGCCATTCTGGCAGTTTTGTCACAATAGCTCAGTTGGTTAGAGCAGCCGCCCGGTAAGCAGAAGGTCTGTGGTTCAAACCCAGTTGTGGCATTGAATTTTTAAGTTCCGGTTCTACCTTTCAAGCATAAATTATTTTGTTAAGCTTCTTAATGTTTTATTATGTACAATAGCCCCCAGTAGGACTAAACAGCATTCAATTCTTTTAAAATGTTGGCAATGATCCCCAGAAGGAGGATGCCAAATGTAAAGTGTTAACTCATAATTATATGTATTCACACAGTATTAAAGGGTTAAACATTCTATTTTTCTCAGTCTAATATGTGCAATATATTTTTTCTGCTAGTGCTACCAGTGTTTGGGCCATCACCACAACAGAAACGCACATCATCAGGAGCAACAACAGTTATCCAGCGTGATTCACCAACAAACAGTGGCTCCACTCATACTCGCTCCAGTTTATCTCAATTCTTGGCTAAGCTGAGAGATAGTACTAGTCTTAATGTCATGATTTCACTTTTAGTTAGGCTTCACAATGTTCTCCGAGATGAGCCAAGTTTGGAACTAAGTATGGACTATGCCAGCTTGTGGCCAGCAGTTGTTAGCAAGTAAGTGTTGCAGTAAAAGTTTGGAAATAATAATCCCAATAACTGATAATCTTTCTTGGCAATTCTACTGTTCCTTCTGTAGGTTTCTGGAAGACAAGGTCAAGTTTTAACTCTGTTGAATACAAACAGATGCTGATGAAATCATTAGTAGGCATATTGAAATATAATTTTTAATAGTTATAAGAAACTAGCTAACACTGCTGCTTACCAAGTGGGGGACCCAGGTTCGATTCCTTGTATCAGCGTGAAGATTTTCTTCCACTGGGAGATCTGGCCCAGGTGCACTCAGCCTTGTTAGTCCCTGAGGGACCAATTGAGAAGTTACATGATTGAAAATTAGTGGCCCCTGGTCTAGAAGACTGCATAACTGGCTTGGAGGGACCAGGACACTGACCACGACCCACTTCCAGTACTGCACTCACTCATGACACCTGTGGTGGGCAGAGGTAGGGGATGCAGTGATCGGGCAGTAGGCCTTGGCCTTGATGGACCAATGTGCCATGGGGTTACATTTTTATAAGAAACACAAGAAAATGAAGTACAGTATTACCCCTCTTTTACACTTTTCAGGGGACTAGAGGAACAGTGGTGTAAATTGGGGGAAATGGGCAACAACTCAACAATTTTGTAATATGTTATGGTTATAAAAATATTGACTGAAATGTATTGTACTTCGTAAAACACTTACCTATTCACTGCTTATTCAGATAGTAACATGGCACATAGATACCATTAACGAGTAACCAGTTTTATTGTTTTGCTACTGATGAAAGAGTATGGATTTATTATAGTTACACACACCATACATTAAAAATTTTGCATTTTGTCAGTAGGAGAACCAAAAGGTTTATTTTTTGCATAATGATAGGAAACTTAACTACTGAACATGGATCACTTTATTTATTTAACTATTATACAGTTCAATTAAGAACACCTAACTCTTCTTGAAGTAGTCCAAAATTGATTTTTGTTTTGATCTTTTTGATCTAATTTCCTCTATTTGGTTTTCAAGTTCATAAAGTTTTTCAAAGTTTTTTCACCCCTTCTGCTGATGAAAAATATTTTCGCAGCACTCCCAAAGCTGCACTCGCTTCAGCACTTGTTAGCACCATGCTGTCATTTTCATCTTCATCATTGCTGTCTGAGTCCACCTCAGTATGCTGATTAATAAAGGACTTCTCCTTGGGGGTTACCAGTGCATCGTCAACTGCCATGAAGTCCTCAACACTACAGTCTGGCTGCAAAGCATACCATGTGGTCAAAAGGGAGTTGATATCTTCCTCCTCTTCTTCAGGCTGTGCATTTTCTTTTTTTGAAGAACCCTCCTTTGTGAAAGCAGTTGGCAATTGTAAATTGCATGTTGTCTTTCCATGCTTTCCCAATGTAGTGGAGGGCATCAAACAGAAACTCTGAAGGCAGAAAGGTCTTTACCAGCATCCATTGCATTCATTATGTGCTGCACCATACTCTTTCTATAGGCTGATTTGAAAGAATGAATAATTCCTAGATCTAGGGGTTGCAGTTTACTGGTGCAGCTTGCAGGCAGGAACTCCAACTGCACATTTCTCAAATGCATGTCAACAGGATGAGCAGGACAGCAGTCAATGAAGAGTAGAATCTTCCTGTTCTGTGCACCCATTCTGGTATCAAGTGCAGAAAGCTGCTTCCGGAATATATCGGAGGTCATCCATGCCTTCTTAATTGCATCACATGATGTAGGCAGGGAACAGACATTTTTGAAGCATCAAGGTTTTCTTGATTTACCAATTACAAATGGTTGAAGCCTTTCAGAGCCATGTGCATTGGCTTCCAGCATAACAGTAAGCCTCAATTTGCTGTGCTTACCGCCATGACATTTGTCTCCTTTAAATGCCAGCGTCTTGTTGGGCAGAACGTTAAAAAACAACCCAGTTTCATCTATGTTGAATACGTCCTTAGGATCCTAATTCTTTAACAGTTCTGGAAGCTTTCGATTGATCCACTGCTCAACACTATCGTTACAGATGGAACCAGACTCACCACACACAGTTTTTATGTTAATTGTAACATTTCCTGAAGTGATCCAACCACCCATTTGACACAGTAAAATCGTCTATTCCCAGCATAGTTGCCATATGAAGTGCCTTCTCCCGTAACAGCACTTCACTGATTGGAATATTTGCTGCTCTCGTCGTTTCAAACCAGCTTCTCACTATTTCCTCGAGTATGTTGTACTTTGAGTAACTGACGTACTTCCTCTTCTTTGCATGAGCTCCACACTCCAAAGCACTTGCTGATGTAGAATGTCTGTTTCTTATTATAGTGTTCAATGCCAAGACACTTACGTTTAACTCCCGTGCTAGCCCAACATGTGTTTCACGAAAGAGGTCAGCTTTTTCCAGAATTTTAAGGTTTTCTTTTGAGACAGAATATATCGTTAGACCCAAAAGGAAATCATTTATGTAAATATTAATTGCAAGTGTAATTTATTTCTCATGTTGGTAAGAATTAGTTGAGTAACGAAAACGTGTTGCTATTTTTTCATTGTTGTGAAAAATAGAATTGCTTAAAAACGTCATAAATGTTAAGTTTCATGTTTAAATTTAATATGTATAAGTATAAGAACCATATACATTTAATGTTAAAAGTGAAGGGAGAATGGATAAAGATCGCTTCCCTAACAATACAGGAACTGTTTAACGTAGGAAAATATAAAATGAGTGCATACGCGCATGAATATAAAAAAAAGAGTTGGTACTGTTTTTATAATAATAATAATAATAATTTTATAATAATAATAAGGAATGTGCTGAGCTATGAGGTTCTTTTTCTATCCCAGGTCGTGGCACTAGATGGAATGAACAAACACTCGGCGTTTATTTCACTATATTACTTTATTTACACTTTTTCTCGGCTCTACACTTAAATTTCCTTTCGTCGCACCAATTTATATCATATAGATAGTCTTTCTAGTTTTTAACAACTTTAGAACAAAAGCTTCATGAAAGTTTAGTCAATTTTCTACTCACATCCAAGAGCACTATAAAAACACGTCTTTTCATACCAAAGACACGGACGCTATTCACTAAACAATTGGCGCCTCTTCACATGATGCTACCTTCTTTTTGTGTACATCCGCGTTTGCATTCATCAAATAGTTCCCGTATTGTTAGGGAAGCGATCTTTAGCTATTCTCCCTTCGCTTTCAATATTGAACACATATAATTCTTTTATTTATACATATATATTAAATTTAAATATGGAAATATTTATGACGTCTTTAAACAAACTTAATTGTTTGTAACAATGAACAATAGCAACACGTTTTCGTCACTCAACCAACTCGTACCAACACCAAAAACAAATTACACTCTTAACAAATATTCACATAAATGATTTTCTTTTGGGGTCTTACAATATTCTGTCTCAATGTAAAGAAGTGCCAATTTTGTCATTAGTGTCTGTGTGTTTGAAAGGTGAAGATGTGTTTCTGTAACGCGCGTGGATGTGGGTCTAAGACTTTATAAAAGTGGAAATACTATCAAGAAAATACAAATAGGTGCAACGAAAGTCAATTCAATTATAGCAAGTGTAATAAGGGACGAAAAAAGTGTTAATAAACTGATATATAGTGAAGTACATTGAGTGTTCATTAATTTCACCCAGTACCTCGCCCAGAGAGAAAGAATAGAGTCTCATAGCTCAATATGAAGCTTCCCATTATTAAAAATACAGCACCACTTTAATGGAAAAAGACTTCCTTTCCCTTTTCTTCTCCATTTCAGTGACTGTGATAGAACGGAACTTGAATTGAATTGCAACTGGTAATGCGAGATAGTGCAAATATCGGCATTTCCAGCATTACCACACCCACAGATATCAAGTAACTATGGCTGAGGTCGAGACTAAGGTTCTTTGAATGTCATGACTTCGTCATGACTAACCATCGTATAGTCTAATGCCATATTGCTTTGTGTTAGAATTCGATGGGACATGGTGTAAACGGCGGGAAATTCAAATTTCACAAACGTAAATGCCGGGATTCTAATACATTGTGAGTATAGGAAGATTGAAAGGACCTTAAAAAATTGTTGTAAATGGTGGGAAAATGTAATCAGCGGAGATATAAAAGCAGGGTAATACTGTATTTAATACAAATGTGTTTATATTAAACATAACCCACAAAATCTTTTGTACAGAATTTCACATTTTCAGCAAGCAGTTATTCTCTCAGATTCCAGGGCAGCAATTATAGCAATTACTTCCAAGTTGTCACCAAAAAACCAAACTATTATAGAATGTTGGAAGATGCTTAGCCATCTAACAGCACTTCAAAAACACCTAGTCTTCCAATGGATACCGGCTCACTGTATACTGAGTGGTAATGAGAAAGCTGATTTTCTTGCAAAAAAGGGTACCAGCGGTGTACAAAAATCTATAGTTAATCTACCATTTTATGCAGCTAAAAGATTAGTCAACTCTGAATTCAAAAAAATTATTGCAAAATATTACTATGAAAAATCAAAGAATAAAAGATGGGAACTACAAAACATTCAAACAGTGATTCCTGAGTATCCTCAAAAAACAGCAGTTGCAACCTTCAGGTTGATTACAGGACATGATTGTCTGGCAAAACATTTAAACAGAATTGGGATATATTCTTCACCACTCTGTCCTCTATGTGATCTGCAAGAGGAAATGGATCGAGACCACCTTCAAATATGCCCGGCCACTTCTAGTGCCCCATCCATCAGTGAAAAATATTAGAGAGCAAGAGGATTAATGACTTCATTGTCAGAAATCCAGCATTAGCTAACAACAACAATATTAAACATAAACGTAAAGAAATATAAAATTCAAAAGTAACCTAATTTGAGAAAGAAATCACAGTATAGAAAATTAAACAAAATGAATAAAAAGTTACCTGTCCAAAACATTTGTGAGATGGAAGGTTTTTTAAGGCTTTCTGTATATCATGTGTCAGTTGTTTCCTAAGTGAAGTCCTCAGAATACCATAATACTTAAAATTGATAGGGACTTTGTCTCTATGTTTCTTCAGCATAAGATAAGAGAGTAGTGTTCAGGTTTTTAATAGCCTTGATATCTAAAACAAAAATAACAATGCTGTAGCTTCAATGGTTTAAGATAGTTAAATACACATTTTTAAAAAATTATATTACGTTCAGATATTTACTAGCAATTCATTAAATTTCTCAGTTGAACAGAATTGATTTAAAAGCAGAATTTAAGTCAGTTTAATTTTTTGTTTGTTTGTTATAGTACCTTGTTCCTTAAGTATGGAGGTAAATCGTTATGTGATTTTAGACTATTATATTTAAAATACTTATGTATCAACAAATATAATAAATATTTAGAGACTAAGCTTCACTTACCTTTAGTGTAAATACAACTTACACCAAAGATAAATGAAGCTTAGTTTCTAAATATTTATTATTTTTGTTGATTTATATTGCTCCACTGTTAATAGCTTCTGTTTTGTCATTAACTTATTCTATAATTTATTTTTATCTGTTTTATTCCATGTAATATTAGCACAACCTTTTTAGTTTATGGTAAAAACATTAAGACTTAATTATATTAGGATTTTTTTTCGTGTATACACAGGGCAAAAGCAACATATCAATGTTTTAAAAGAGTTTCCTGCAAGTTTCTTTATTTGAATCACCTACCGTCATGATCTCAGGGATATATATATATATATATATATATATATAGATATCTATAACCTTTTAACCAATCTACAGTATTTGTCATTGTCAATAACATATGCAAAATGCTACCATTAATGGTCAAATTTTTTCCACTATTAAAGGCTTCAAACATCAGTTAAAATAAACGAAGCAAGAGTGCAACAGGTGCATAAGTTTCAGAGGTAGAATCATTGCCCACACACAGCTTGTGTGTTTAGAAACACCAGCAGTAAGTTGGTGGGCATAAAAAGATAATTACCATCTAATGGTTATTTAAACCTGGGACATAAAGTACTTAAGATTGTAAGTCTCCCTTGGGGTGTTCATATCTGGTGTGAGATTCCCTAGTGGTCTACCAGGAAAATACAAATCAGTTGGGGAATTTAGTGTCATACTGGCAAGTTGCGATGGTAGCTCAGTGATTAGAGCAGCCATGCATGAAGCGGAAGATCCATGGTTCAAATCCCGGCTATGGCATTGCATTTTTCAGTCCTGATTCAACCTCTCAAACACTCCCCACACATGGCCTACGTGTTTAAAAATACCAACAGTAAGTTGGTTGGCATAAAAAGATAACAATTTAGGGAAAGTTAACCATAATTACAGAATTTTTATAATACAAAAAAAGGGCAATCAAATAAATGTTAAACCCATTCAGCAGTTAAAGTTGTAGACCTTATTTCAAATTATTAAACATTTTAAGTACCATCAATTTACATATATGAAATGCTGGTGATAACATATAAGCAATTAAATAGTTTTAACAAACAACAGCACACCTATCATACACAACAATAAAATATTAACAAATGATACAGCCATAGCCGAAACATTCAATAAATATTATGCTAATTCACATAAAGTAACAAGAAATAATAAAAAGGAACATAAAGAATTTAAGAAAGATTTGAAACAAGAAAGAGAATGTGATCCTAACACTCAGTGCAATATCTTTTTTCAAAATTTTAATATGCAAGAACTAAATGTTGCAATAAATAATCTAAAAAACAAAAAGTCTCCTGGACCTGATCACATACATGCAGAGTTCATAAAAAACCTTGGAAAAACAGCAAAACAACAACTACTAAAACTCTACAATCTATCCTGGAAAACCACTGCACCTGCTGAATGGCGAAAGGCAATAATTGTCCCACTCTTGAAGAAAGACAAAACAGCGTCAGAAATAAAAAATTATAGACCAATAGCTCTTACTAGCATAATAGCAAAAGTGATGGAAAGAATGGTGTCAAACAGGTTAAATTGGTTTCTAGAATCAAAAAATTTAATTTCCCCATGTCAAGCTGGATTCAGAGAGTTCCACTCTACAAATGAAAAAGTCTTACTTCTCAGTCAAGAAATCAAAGACTCCTTCAATAGAAAAGAAGATAATTTATCAGTTTTTATTGATTTCCAAAGTGCATATGATTCTATATGCAGAACAAAACTACTAAAGAAAGTAAAAAAAAATAGGGATACAAGGTCCAATGTTTTCATGGCTATGTCATTTCCCAACACAACGCTTTATTGCAACCAGATATGGAAGAAACATATCTAAATACAAACAAGTACACCGTGGCTTACCACAAGGCGCAGTGCTCAGCACAACACTTTTTAATATATTTATTAACGATCTGCCACAACAAATACAAGAATCAGGTGTGAAGTGTGCACTGTTTGCTGATGACTTAGTAATGTGGACTTCAAAACCAAAAAACAAAGGTACAGAACTAGAAAAAGCCATGCAACAATGTTTTCATGGCTATGTCATTTCCCAACACAACGCTTTATTGCAACCAGATATGGAAGAAACATATCTAAATACAAACAAGTACACCGTGGCTTACCACAAGGCGCAGTGCTCAGCACAACACTTTTTAATATATTTATTAACGATCTGTCACAACAAATACAAGAATCAGGTGTGAAGTGTGCACTATTTGCTGATGACTTAGTAATGTCGACTTCAAAACCAAAAAACAAAGGTACAGAACTAGAAAAAGCCATGCAACAATCCTTAAACAACCTACAAAAGTGGACCAAATTTAATGACTGTTAATACAACAAAATCAAACTACCAAATCTTTTCACTAAGAAAAAAGCCACTAAAAATAAAACTAAATTTTGAGGGTCAACAATTACCAGAAACAAAGGAAGCAAAATATTTAGGAGTTACATTTGATACTAAACTTACATGGACCAAACAAATAGAAAATGTAATACAAAGAGCAGAGAGGCGCCTTTCACTGTTAAAACGTCTAACAGGAATGAAGTGGGGATGTTCCAGAGCAACTCTTAACACAACATATAATGTATATATAAAGCCATTATTTACTTACTGCAGCGAAGTTCTTGTAACAGCAAACACAAAAAAGATTCAAATCTTTCAAAACCAAAGTCTGAGATTAATTACAGGTGCTATCAAAACCACACCAATAGCAGCTATGGAAATACTAACCAACCAATGCCCCGTTGAATATGAAATAGAAAAAAGCGGCTCTTATTCAACATGAAAAGTTGATCAGACTCCCATTCAATACATGGCACAAGAGAAATTTTACACATACACTAAAGACTTAGGAGAGCTTTCTTTCCAAAATTCAAGACATCAAGAAGAATGTGTACCTTCCTAATTCAAAGGAAAACTTCATATCTAAAGTCAATCCGACACAAACATTAGACATCACATATTATTTACACCTGACAGAAGAAGTTAAGAAAAGTGATACTCCAACTAGTGTTCTCAAATTATTGGCATTAGAGACAATCCATACTAGATTTCCAGAACACGAATGGCTCCATATTTATACTGATGGATCATTAATATCAAACCAAGATGGAGCAGGTGCTGGAGTCACATGTCACCTCTTTTCCTATTACAAATCTTTAAGTTATGGAACTACGAACTTTGATGGAGAAATTGAAGCAATTTGAATGGCCCTACAAAATCTTTTGTACAGAATTTCACATTTTCAGCAAGCAGTTATTCTCTCTGATTCCAGGGCAGCAATTATAGCAATTACTTCCAAGTTGTCACCAAAAAACCAAACCATTATAGAATGTTGGAAAATCCTTACCCATCTAACAGCGCTTCAAAAACACCTAGTCTTCCAATGGATACCAGCTCACTGTGGACTGAGTGGTAATGAGAAAGCTGATTTTCTTGCAAAAAAGGGTACCGGCAATGTGCAGAAATCTATAGTTAATCTACCATTTTATGCAGCTAAAAGATTAGTCAACTCTGAATTCAAAAAAATTATTGAAAAATATTACTATGAAAAATCAAAAAATAAAAGATGGGAACTACCAAACATTCAAACAGTAATTCCTGAGTATCCTCGAAAAACAGCAGTTGCAACCTTCAGGTTAATTACAGGACATGATTGTCTGGCAAAACATTTAAACAGAATTGGGATATATTCTTCACCACTCTGTCCTCTATGTGATCTGCAAGAGGAAATGGATCGAGACCACCCTCAAATATGCCCGGCCGCTTCTAATGCCCCATCCATCAGTGAAAAATATTGGAGAGCAAGAGGATTAATGACTTCATTGTCAGAAATCCAGCATTAGCTAACAACAAATAGTTTTAACATCAATGCAGACATTCATGATGACATACCACCCAGCCACTGCATCCTCCACCTCTGTCCACTACAGGTATTATGAGTGGTGTATAGTACTGGTGGGCTAGTTGTCAGCACCCTAAATCCCTGCCGGCCAGTATAGATGGTCTTTGTAACCAGGGGCTGTTACTTCTCAATCATGTAGCTCCTCAGTTGGTCCCTGTGGAACATACTAAGGCTGAGTGCACCCTGGACCAGGTCTCCCAGGTGGAAAAAATCCTCACATCAGTACTGGGAATTGAACTCGGGTGTCTCGCTTCTTAAGCATTAGCGCTACCACCGTGCTAAGATGATGACCGATCTTTGCTATAGTGGTATTTAATTCTACAATAAACTCCTCCATTTTTTAAAAAATCAATAAGCTTAATAATATTTAAGGATGAACAGAAGAAATGTTTAATATAGGTTTGTTTTTTTCAGTGTACGAACATTCTGAAAGGATATAGTTTTTGAGTGTTAGTGTTCAATATGTATTATGTCCGTATTTTTCAATTTTGGTCATTTGGTCATTGCATGTAGACACTACTTTTTTATATCTATTCATTATTTATTATCTATTGTAAAACCTGTCTATTTGTATATGTTTCAATATTCATTGTGTATGTTTTAGTTATTCTCTATTTTTCAATTCTCTACAGGTGAAGAGTTTAAATTTAACGAAGCCAATGTTTGTGTATTAGAAATCATATGTTGAATAAAATTGAGTATATTATCAGCTAATTATCTACAGCCGACATTGGGTAAACTTCTAGTGTGGGAACTCTGTGCACTACTGATGGAGGATTGTTGAACTTGTAATCTTAACCAGTTGTTCATCACAGTTCTCCCACTGAAGATTTACCCAATATTAGTGGTAAGAATTAATGATGATAAACTTAATGATCCAGGGAACCTGTCCTAATATTTACCTATATATTAGGTAAATGAAGCAGTAAGAATATTCAAAGTTGTCTAAATTCCAAATCAGTACTTCCAGTGGATGCTACATGAGTGCCAGACTAAGCACTGGTCTTTGGCACAAAGAAGTACACCATATATGAAATGTTCTAAATTTTGACAAAATGTCAGATCTCAATTTACATAGTAGCATTCAAACATTAACATTCATCCTTGTTTTGTTTAAGGTAAGACTTGTATGATCTACATATGTTATGTGGGGATGTTGAAATTTGTGTTTCATTTTGTTGAAACTATGTTATTTTTAATTTCAGTGCAAATTCCTATAGCCTTCGATCAGTTGGTGAAGTTCTGTCACAGTTGCTGCTGCAAGCTTTGCAATTTCACCCCAAAAATGTTTCATGGCTTAAAGTAATGGGGGATTTGAACTTTGGTAAGTGTGTGTGTTTTGTTGGCATAGATAATTTTCTTTCAACTTCAGTAATGAAATTATTTTCAGATTGATGATATTTGTTTCTTTATAATTTTCAATTTATGGTGCATTAATTTTGCATTATCATTGTCTTTTGGGTAAGTTTCTTCTTCAACTTCAACTCCTTTATTATTTTTAATGGAACTAATACAGCTATCTGACATAGTCATGGTTATCATACAGTTGTTAATTACAAAATTATAAATATACAGTTACAAAATTATAAAATCATACATTAACCCCATGGCACAACAGCCCATCCAGGCCAAAGCCTACTGCCCAACTGCTGCACGTCCACCTCTGCTCACCACAGGTGCCATGAGTGGGGTGCAGTACTGGAGGTGGAATGTTGTCAACATCCAGTCCCTCTTGGCTGGTTATGCAGTCTTTTCGACCAGGAAAATTATAGAGTAACAATTACAAAATTATAAGTGATAGGAAATTAGGAGTGCATAAATATTGGTTGCAAACTTTTTGATGGATCTTCTTTATTGGAAGTTTGAAAACAGTGTTGTAACAATCAGTTTAAACCAAAAACGTAAGTAGATTAATAACACTTCACAACCTTACTTATATTTTACCGAAAATATCCAGTTGATAATGAAGGAAAGTCAGCCTTCGAAACATGTTCTGGTATAATATAAGTGTTGTATAGTGTTATTAGTCTACTAACCTTTTTGGTTTAAATTTTTTGATGGATGCCCAACTGTTTTTGCACATAATTTTTCTTAAACCATTCTGAGAATATGTTCATAAAATTGTAAAAAAAACACTCATTGATAAAAGTGGATTTTGCAGGAATAGGACAATTATAACATAGTTACAGAAAAGCTTTGAAATGCATTTTGTTATTAGTTACAAAAATAAGAGTTTCATAAGTTTGTGCACAGTAGCAGATAATTTATTTTGGCCAGTAAATGCATCATACAGTGGGATAAAACAAACTTGTGCCCTGATCTTACATTGTCAGATAAACATGTTCAAAATTATCCAACAGCATTTTTATCTGAAAATCACTTTGAAAATGCATACTACCATTTTCCTATATTCACAATCTGCAGAAAAATATTATGAAAAACAAAGATAATTGTGGTCATAATGTATTAATAAGCTACAAGATCAACCAAAAATACATTTTTTTAGTGTCTCGCTTGTTAAGCATTAGCGCTACCACCGTGCTAAGATGATGACCGATCTTTGCTATAGTGGTATTTAATTGTACAATAAACCCCTCCATTTTTTAAAAAATCAATAAGCTTAATAATATTTAAGGATGAACAGAAGAAATGTTTAATATAGGTTTGTTTTTATTCAGTGTATGAACATTCTGAAAGGATATAGTTTTTGAGTGTTAGTGTTCAATATGTATTATGTCCTTATTTTTCAATTTTGGTCATTTGGCCATTGCGTGTAGACACTTTCAAAAAAGTAAACTCATGTTTGAGGTCATTTTAAGCCACTTTTTTACACTCACCTTCACTTAAATTGTTTTTAAAACAGGAAACATTTTCAAGACCATTTGGTCACATCATCATGTCCCCCTCTCTGCTACTATCATTGTGCTGCCATCTTGTGTTAGGAGCGCAGGGCTTTAACACTTCATTTAAAGCTGGAATTTCGAAATTAATCATTTTGTGGTTGTTTTTGATTATGTAAATTTTTTTCCAAATGTGCAGTTCTGTTGGTGAATTTAGAGATTTTAACAATTTTATATTGAGGCCAATGTTGTGGTTTTCATTCCAAAAGTGGTGTGCCACAGCAGACTTTTCCGTTTGTTTTAATTTCATGTTCCTTTGATGTTCCTTTAGTCTGATATCCAAATTTCTTTTTGTTTTTCCTATATATCTTTTTTTGCAACTATTGCAGTTGATTTGATAAATGCCAGGTTTTAGATTGTAAGGGATGGTATTGCTAAGTGGCTTGTTCAGCAGATTTTTTAAACTGTATTTGTTTTGTAGTACCAGTTTTATGTTTAGCTTTTTGAAGATTCAAATTTCCTGAAGGCCCAGGAATGGTAGGTGAATTATCTAAATTTCAAGTTATTTGTGAGTGGTGTTAACGTAGTAGTTTGCAAAATTATCTTGAGCTTTTCTACATTTTTTAACATTGAGACAGGATATTGTAAGACCCCAAAAGAAAATCGTTTATGTGAATATTTGTTAAGAGTGTAATTTGTTTTTGGTGTTGGTATGAGTTGGTTAAATGACGAAAACATGTTACTAATGTTCATTGTTACAATCAATTAAGTTTGTTTAAAGACGTCATAAATATTTCCATATTTAATTTTAATATATATGTATAAATAAAAGAATTATATGTTTGAGAGGTAGAACTGGAACTTAAAAACAATGCCACAACTGGGATTTGAACCACAGACCTTCCGCTTACCGGGCGGCTGCTCTAACCACTGAGCTATTGTGACAAACTGCCAGAATGGCATTAAATTCTCAAACCAGTTCGTATTTCTCCTGGTAAACCACAAAGGCAGTCAAATCCCAGTTCAAATCCCAGTTGTGGCATTGAATTTTTAAGTTCCAGTTCTACCTCTCAAACTTTGCCCACACACGGCTTGTGTGTTTAAAAACACCAACAGTAAGTTTGTTGGCATAAATAAATAATAATTATCATCTGAAGGTTATTTAATCCTGGGATATAAAGTACTTACAATAGTAAGTCACCATTGGGGTAATTTGTCTCTGATGTGAGACTGCCTTTGTGGTTTACGAGGAGAAATACGAACTGGTTTGAGAATTTAATGCCATTCTGGCAGTTTGTCACAATAGCTCAGTGGTTAGAGCAGCCGCCCGGTAAGCGGAAGGTCTGTGGTTCAAATCCCAGTTGTGGCATTGAATTTTTAAGTTCCAATTCTACCTCTCAAACTTTGCCCACACACGGCTTGTATGTTTAAAAACACCAACAGTAAGTTTGTTGGCATAAATAAATAAGAATTATATGTGTTCAATATTGAAAGCGAAGGGAGAATGGCTAAGGATCGCTTCCCTAACAATGCGGGAACTATTTGATGAACGCATACGCGGATGTGCACATGGCAGTCGGAATGCTAGACTCGCAACCAAAAGAATTTGTGAATAGCGTCCGTGTCTTTGGTATAGATGGACGCATTTTTATGTGTGCACGTCATAAAATAGTGAAAGTAAAATTACTAAGTGTTTAAAGACCGTTAATTTGAGTAAAATAAGTGAAACATTAGCTAACTTTAATAAGTTGGTTAATAGAAGTGTGCAATTAAATGAAAGGACGTAAAATAGACGAAGTGTAAAGTGATAGAAAACACATTTAGGGAAATATCGCTAAATTTTCAGACATTAAATCTCGGCGATGCTAGGGAAGTCGATCTACTGAAATAAAAGACTTGCTATTGTGATACGATTTAAATACTGTGAACAAGAAGGTGCGAATAAAATATTTCACTAAAGTTAACCCCGAGTCATCAGAATAAACCATGTTTGCAACTTTTCCTTACCCATGTTTCGTAACTCCGTTTGTTTCTTTGTTGAAATACATACATATACTTTCCTGCTTGTAGCTGAAGTGAGAAGTGGTATAAAAAGGTATTTTTGCACCAACTGGATGTAACCATATACAATTGTTTGGTAATTTGGAGAGCTCTAAACCCACACAAGACAATGACCTACCTGGACTTCCGACTATCAATAGCTCACAGCCTAATTGAACAATACCATGTTGAGAGGCTTCTTCATACTGGGGGTAGAAAATCCAGAACCCCTGCACCCCTCAGACTTCAAGGAAAACATTATCCTAAAAGAATACTGCCAAAAGCAAAGAAGTCCCGCCCATCTCGAAAGTGTTTCGTGTGCCGCAAGAAGGGAATTCGCTAATGTGGAGATGTACCCTTGTGTGTTTATCCTTGTTTTGAGGGTTATCACTGCAGAACGAACATATTAAGGTAAGCCAGTAAAGTATATAGGCTTTATTTAAATATTTCATAAAGGGAAAGTTAAAATAAGTTGAGATAGATAAGGGATAAATAAGAGTTAAATGCACAAACGCACAGGACATGTATACACGCCCATAACGCTCATCCGTCATTTTAAGCGCTCAAGAGGTTAAAAGTGTGGAAAAAATTAAGCATTTTGCTTAGAAATCCAGGCTTTAGTCATTAGTCTATTACATATGTACATGCACTCGCTTTGCACAGCATATGGTTTGCTAGCTGTGGGACAAGTGGAAGACTTACTTTATGGATGTGTCTCATAGTTGATTAAGATTTCCAATATACGTGGACACACCAATTCTCTTTCATTGTGGTACTATTGTAGACTCATTGTAAGTCAGGGAAAGTCACATGGCTGGCTCGGTGTATTAACCTGCTTTATAGCTAAGAACAGGGAGCCTTGACATCATAGAGCATCTAGTTAAAAATAACTATCACTATAATAGTTAATAATATAGTGAATAATAACTATAAAATAGCTACAACTGATATTGTTAATAAAATATTTGGGATACTACTTTTTTCTTAAGGGACACTGGAGTGAATTTTTGAGCAAAATTGGTCAAAAATTCAAAAACTTTTTTTTTCCTGCAAATGATTCTGTGAATGTTTGGGCATCCACAGAGAGTGAAAATTTGCAGTTGCCCCCCTCTGTTCAGTCACTACAGCCATTTAAAGACCCCCATGCATATGGCATTTTGTCCCTTTAAAATCAGTAAGCCACACCTCCCTGCATCATGTCCCTAGAAATGACTTCGTTTTTTCACGTTTTCTGTGAATCTCAAAGCAAAGTTTCCACTTATAATGATTCATTGCTACTTTATGGTATCCTCTTTGGCATATTTTAGCAGCTAACCATGTGACATGCGTGTATGGAATCAGACGTAAAAAGAAAATGTATTAAACTTGTTATTTTGCTGTATTTGTGTTGGATTCATTATATGGTGATTTTTATAAATAGAGATTTGTTTTATACAGGGAGAGTTAGCTCCAATTTCTAAATATTTTGGCTGGCCACAGGTAAATGCAAAAGTTCTGCATATATATGTCAATGCATTGCACGGGCTCCAGGCCATTTACATTTGGTGCTTCTATAATAGAATGATAGCTCACAATGAGACTCTGCAGAGCCATTACAAGTTGTCTGTTCAGTTCAGTGATAGTGTGGTTAGAAACATTATTCCTATTATATCAGAGGGTAGCTTGCCCTGAACTATGTGTTGTGTCAGTGGGGGACACAAAATACAAATGAACACATCAAAGACTTCAAATTAACAGAAGAGAACACCCTTGTCTCCTTTGACGTAAAGTCACTATTTCCCAGTATACCAATAGAAAAACTCCCATCACTGATCAAAAATTGGCTCAAATCACTTGGAATGTCATCGTCAGAAATTGCAGAATACATAGAACTCGCCAAATTATGCACAGAACAAAATTTCTTCCAGTTCCAAACAAAGTATTTCCGACAAACTTCAGGTTTAGCAATGGGCAACCCTCTCTCGCCATTCTTAGCAGATATTTACATGAGTTCATTGGAAATAAGGATCACAAAAGGTTTCCCGTGGATGTTCAAACTCTGGCAGCGATATGTAGATGACATATTTGCAATAGTTCCAAAAAGACACATCAGTAACGCATTAAACTTCTGAACATACAGGACAAAAGTATAAATTTCGCAGTGGAAGTAGAAAAAGATAATAAATTACCATTTTTAGATCTAAAATTAATCAAAAACAAGGATAGAATAAATTTCGGTATTCACAGAAAACCAACGCAGACAGACAACTACATAAAAGCTAATAGTTACAATCCAAGAAGCCACAAACAAGCAATTTTCAATAGTTTAACGCATAGATTGGTGAACATCCCTCTTTCAGCAGAAGAATATAAAACAGAATATTACAAAATAATTGAAATAGCACAAAAAAATGGCTTCCCCAAAGAATTAGTAGATAAAAAGGTAAAACAAGCAGAAAAGAAAAAATTATTAAAAGAAACTACAACTCTCACAGCAGCAAAAATCAAAAATGATATTCAAAAAATTCACATATCATCCATGGGCCTTTGATAAATTTAAAAAGGTGTTCAAGGAATACAACATTCAGCTAGCAGCAGTAAACCATTACTCCATAAAAAACCTACTACTTTGAAACATCAAAGATGCTATTCCACCTAACAAAAAATCTGGTATATACCAAATTGAATGCAGTGATTGTAATGAAATATACATAGGAAAAACCAAAAGAAATTTAGAAATCAGATCCAAGGAACACGTTAGAAACATTAAGAGTAAACAATTAGAAAAATCAGCGGTTGCATTTCACTTTTGGACAAAAAATCATGACATAAAGCTAGAACCGAAACTTCTCAAACACATAACTGGAAAACAATGGGAACAAATCTTTATTTTAAAAAATAGAAACCGAGTATTTAATTTCGACATTCCTCAGAGAGACATTTTCAGTAAGTTCATTGAACCGCCACCAGAAGAAACACCAGAAGAAGCATCACCATCTGCACCATGAAACACCATGGAAACCCAGTTATTGTCCGGTTGATAATGGAGGAAAGTTAACCTTCGAAATGCGTCCCGGAAAAATATGTTGTAAGTGTTGTTCAGTGTAATTAATTAACTCACCTTTTAAATTAAATTAATTACAGCAACACTGTTTTCAAACTTCTATGAAAGGAAGATACAAATGAAAGTGTTCACTCATTGGGAAAAACTGTCCCAAAGAAATGTTTATTTCTAAGAAGCTGCTAGAAATTGGGGCATTAAATGTCGTTTCTGCTCTTAATATGGACTGTTCAGCTTCTCAGGAGCTGAGATCTATGGTAAAGGATAAGGAATATTCAGCAACTGCTTCAAAGATCAGTCAGAAATGGGAGACAACTCTACTTTATGAAAGCAGGTCAACTGCTACAAACAGGAAGGGGTCTGCAGCTGGTAAAAGGACACAAAAGTATAGAAGAGGGACACGAAAGAAAGTAAAAACACACAGGACCAAATCAGGAGGGTTTTGATACCTAAAGAATAAAATTCGCTGTTTTCCAGCATATTATTTTATAAATCAGCATTTTTTTTCTTCAAAATTTCATTTTCACACATTCCAAATGTTCTACGTGTTTCAAGTTGTGTTTAAATACAACTAAAATTTCCCAAAATGAGTCAAAGTATCCCTGTAATATTCTATTTTGCAAAATATATGCTAACACTAGTAATAATTTTTTTAAAAAATGTTTTCATGGAAAAAAATTAATCTTAGAGATTAAAATTTTGAACATATTACAAAAATCATAATTCACCAATAAAATTTATTGAAACAATCAAACATAGAATTTTTATTTATGGCCCAAGTTCCATTTAAAAAAAATACTAACCCATTTTCTCAACTTTTGAGGCATGTGCAACATTTTGAATGTGGTACTTTTATAAAAAAAAAATCTGAAATAATTTATAGCTCCGAAAGCATTCATCCAATTTGAATGAAATTTGATATGCATACTAATTTAATAGCAATGCAGGCACAATAACATTTTCAGAAACATCCATACAAAACTATGGAAATTTGAAATTTCCTCCCAGTGTCCCCACTACTTTTTTCTTAAGTGATAAAAGCCAAATTTTTAATACATTATGTTTGAGTAAGGAAAGTGACATTCCGCTATTTTGTTTTGCAGTACAGGGTCATCATGCAACATCATTAAAATATTACCTAGAAGGAGCAATTGTGGTGAGTGACTTCTTTAGCCAACCTGTACCCAAAGCAGCAATTGATGACCACATATATAAGAGAATGATCAAGTGCTGCTCACATTTGCAGTGCCACACACAGGTAATTAATATCAACTATAGTTCCATTCACAGTATCTATCAGTTTCTCTTGTTTAGTTCTGAATCTGCTTTCAGTGAAGGATAATTTATGATTTTCAGTACCATGCTGTAAGTAAAGCAATTGAACTGATCAAAAATAGGTTTCATCCAGGATGAAAAATCATAAGAATTCCTGAGAATTCCTACTCAGATAGTTGGATGTTTCCCTTCCATAAATAGCTTTGGCAGAACATCTTTTTTAATATTGCAGAAACTGATTTATTTTAATATTTTATAATTAAGGACATATGTAAACAAATTATAGAATTATGCCAAGAGCTCTTTATTTTCGTGTAGTAACATTCAATTCCATAACAGATTATTCCACTTAAATGTACAAAGTGATATAAACAGTGATACCCAAAGACAATAGAAGAACTTAGCCAGCTAATAAGCTTATATATAACACAAACATCTTCATGTTCAATGGCAGTGTTTACAAACAGACCTCAGAACTTGCAAGGGAAACTCTTTATCACCATTGTTAGCCCATTTGTTTATGGAGTGACATAGAAATGCAAGTAACAGAAGCCTTCCATACATATTCAAGATTTGGGTGAGATATGTCTTTAACATCATACCAAAGAAGCTCTCGGAGGATGCCCTGAAACTACTTAACCTACAGAACACAGCTATAAAATTCACTCTAGAAACAGAAAAAGAAAGTTGGCTACCATTTCTGGATCTGAAAGTCATTAGGCAAAACAACAAAATAGAAAAAGGTTATAACAAATCTTAGAGACTTTAAGTTTCACTTATTTTAATATCTGCTGAAAGTTCTTTAAATCCAACACAGACTACGTTGTTTCACATTAAATCTAGTGCATCATCAGTACAAATCTTGTTTATACTTGAGTATAATTTGTTATAATCTTGAGAATTGTATTGCTTCACTGTTAATAGCTTCAGTTTTTTCATAACAAAATAGAATTGGTATTTACAGAAAACCCTCTAATACAGACAGCTACATCAAGGAAAACAACCCTAACCCAAGTCACATCAACATGCTGTACTCCACAGCTTAATACACAGGTTAATAAACATACCACTGTCAGAGGAAGAATTTAAAAAAGAACACCAACACATCAAGACAGTAGCAACAAAAGCAGATTCAAAACAGATTTAGTGGACAGTCGCAATAGAAAATATGAAAGACAAAAACAGATAAAAGACATCACAACACTGAACAACTGATCCAAGCCACAACTCACACACAATAAATTCACATTCCATTCACAAATGCACAACAAATTCCAGAAACTGTTCCAGGAGCATAACATTAAGCTAGCCCCTTACAACAAATTCAACCAGAAAAACCTATTAAACCATCCTTTAAAAGACACAATACCAGCTACTTCAAAATCTGGTGTACCAAATAAAATGTGAAGATTGCCCAAAAATATACATTGGCCAACCTAAAAGGAACCTGGAAACAAGACTGAAGGAACACATCATGAACATGAAACTTAATCAAATAGACGAATCAGCCATAGTCCATCAGTTCTGGTCAACGCAGCACACCATAAAACACGGTATCAAATTATTAAAATACATAAAAACTACAGCGGAACTGATAATTTGGGAAAAAATAATGTTCACATAGCCATGAATTTTGAAGCACCACAAGTATACGACATCCTGAAGTTTACATCCAGCAACCCAGATAGCACAATCACAACCACAACAGATTCTTCCTCTTCAAATACCAGTTGAGAAACCACTGATAATGAAGATGGTGGTCTTCAAAATGTGTCCGGATAAAAAGTAAGTTACGTGAAACTAAAAGTGTAAATACAAAACATTCATAACAGATGTTAAGAAATTGATTGATTATGCTTATATTGTGCATTGGTCTTATCAAACAAGCATTGTGAATAAGGCTGCCATAGGTTAAATGAATTTGATTTAATTTTGTTTTCATCCTTTTAAATAGATTTAAATGATTATAACTTGAATATTAAAAATAGAAGCACTATTGACAGTGAAGTATGACTCACCCAACGGCTGATGATGGGATCGAATGGTCCTGAAAACGTTTCCGCTTTAAAAAAGCAGTTAGTAGTGAAGGTGTGTGTAAATAAGTGACTCAAAATAACCTCAAACATGATTATAACTTCTTTGCATATTTATATGATACACAAATAGTTTTACACAGCTTTTCCAAACTTAAATTCATTTATGCTAATGCTAAGTTTGCAGGGGAAGAGGAAGTTTGTAATATGTGGTGAGTTCCTTATAAGCAGAGTGGACATTGTAATGTATAGAATAAGAATTGGTATGTTTTAGAAGTATATGAGTCGACCTATAGACACTATAGACACCATAGACACTTCTAGTTTCACTAACACTTATTTTTATTTAGACGCATTTTGAAGATCAGAATCCAAATAAAAATAAGTGTAAGTGAAACTATAAGTGTCTATAGGTCAACTCATATGCTTCTAAAACATTTGAAAAATCTTACTATCTATATCACTTTGTATATATTAAGTGGAAGAATTGGTATGTTTAGGTGAATGAACGTGCTACACATTTGGTAAAAAAATTTAAATTCTGATTACTGGAAGTGTGCTGTTTGTACTTCTAATAATAGGTGATATAGAGTTAAATCCTGGACCTATTGAGATGCAGGTGATAATGGAAAATCTCATGAAGAAATCGAATAGAATGGAAGGTATGGAACAATGGGTTGAATTAATTGAATACAATAGCTAAGGATGTTAAGATATCAGTCTGGGTGTAATGTCTAAGGTGAGAAGTAGAGCTGAAAGGAAGAATGAAAAGAATGGAGGATAGGAGTCAAAGATTCAGCCTAATTTTTATTGGTGTTCGAGGCAGGAGGGATGTTTGCCCCATGGCAGAAACATTGAAAGGAAGTCTGGAGATAGTACTACAAGGATGAGAAGTTGTTGAAATGTACTGCATTAGGAGGCATGCAGGCAAGAGGGTAATTGTGAGCCTAGCTATTTTGCAGCTGGTGTACGTGGTGCTCGAAAGAGCACACAAACCAAATGGACAGGTATACAGTTGAACCTGGTTTATTCGTATAGCAAGGGGAAGAGGGAAGATTACTTGTAATTCAGAATTACTTACAAATAAGATTTTGATAATGCATCATATTTATTTTAAAAGAAAGCAATTTAGTGGGCCAGCATATGTAAAATTTTACAAACAACAAATATATGTACAAAGAAAACATGTTGAACTTGGTCCTCCTTTAAAGAAATCAGTTAATTTGGCTTGTTTCACTTTCCTTGCATTAAGTGGATACACCTAATTTTGTCACTGATGTCTGTACATAATGTGGTATAAGCAATTCCTAAGTCCGAAACAGTTTTGGTTTTCTTTGCATTAAGTTCCACCTCTCGATTGGATTTTACTTTCTGATCCAGTGTATAACATTTCCTTTTTCTGTTCTCCTTGGCTGATTAAAAGCAATTGGGAACTGAAAGACAAAACCACTGTTCAACAATAAACACAGACACTGAAAATGTTTATGTGTGCTTCTCGTTTGTTGCTACAACATTGTCATAAGTCGCTGCCTCTATCAGAAACATCTTTGTCTTTCTTTCCAAAGCCACCCGCTCAGCTTGCATCTTTGTCAACAGAGATAAGCAAAATACTCCTCAAATTTCTTTTAAGATGTATATGGTGTATTTTCATAATAATTACATAAAATTCAGAAGTATTTTGCTGAAATTTAATACATATAACAGCGAATTACATATAAATAATGTTTTATTAACACTTTCTAAATTACATTTTGCTGGAACCTACAAAAATATATGTATAAATATGAATTACCTAGAACTGGGTTACATATAAAGCAGGTTCAACTATATTTATAGAGATGTATCATCAGATCATAGAATAATCCAGAAAGAAGTGATACAAAAGATTAAGGAAGTGAGAATGTCTGGAAGAACAGCTTACATAAAAAATCTACAGCTATGCATCAAAGGCCAAAGAGTCAATTATATGAACAAAAATGACCTAACAACCAGTAGGAATGACCAGAGAATCAAAATCAGCAGAAAATTAAAGAAGTCGTGATAACAGCAGATAAGGTCCCAGAAAGATATCCAAGGTCCGAAAAATGAGGTGAATTTTGTGGCAAATACGGCACATGTAGAAAAAGGAAGTGGAAATAGATTTGTCTGCCCTAACAACAGAGGTATGACCAAAGGATAGAAGAGGCAGCTTAGAAGGCATCAGGAAGCTGAGTGGGAGGAGCCAGTGGAGTGATGTCACCAGGTGAATAGTTCAGCACAGAAAGAGGAGAGAAACAGTGCATTGCTTAGCAGAGAGGGATAGGAAGGCATAGTGCCAGAGCATTGGTGGAAATTCATTTGAGGGAGAAAGGGAAAGTGTCATTTCATCAGAACATGGAAGTTTCATATCACAAAAACATAAGACATGGCAGCAGAAAAGGAATTGAATTAAGGAGTAAGAGGGTTTTATAGAAATTTAGGAGCACAACTGGTTCACAATATGACATGGAGAAAGTAATGAGATTAAGAAACTGGAACTGTGAGGGGCTAAAGAACAAATTATATGCAGGAAATCGTAAGCAGTTTCTGATAAAGTTTGATTATTTACCGGTAGAGAAACCATGATTAAGAGGTAGAAATAATAGGTTTGTCTGTATGAGGATCAAGAGAAGTTAGAAAGGAAAGACCTTCAGGAGAAATAGAATTCTTCATCAGGAAACATTCAAGTAAAGGAATTAAGAAAAAATTGGTCTAGGAGAAAAGAAGTCATGTGGGTTATATGGAAGACCAAGAGTCTAGACGGAAATATTATATAATGAAAACAAAAATAAAAGAAACTGAAGCTATTGACAGTGAAGCAGTATAAATCAACAAATATAAATAAATATTTAATGACTAAAATTCACTTATCTTTGATAACTATGAATTAACCCTGTATAGCATTAATTATTTTGCGGTATATGCCACTCTTCGTCTACTTCCTGAACTGGTATGGGTATCCCTGTTACAGGCACCTTAAAGGAAGTAATTTGAATAGCCATGGTTGTTAAATGCCAGACGAAATGGACTGGCCATCCATTCAAAGTAGAACATGACTTTAATCCGAAAGACTGCAATCTGCAATCAAATGTGGCTGTAGTAAAGGATGGGAAGGGTTCATGTAAAATAACCAGCGAGGATAATCCTGGATGATGACAGGGTTTCACTAGATTACAATTTTATGGATTTGGTTTTTGAAGAAGAAAAAGAAACTACAATACCGAAATAAATTGATACATTTATATATAAACAACTATCAATACCTTTATTTTATTGTTAAATGCCAATATAATATGAAAATAACAAAAGAACTGTTACAATATTCTAAAACTTCGATTAATCATCTTTGTTTCCAAATGGCAACACTAAGCAATTCTAGATCAGTTTCACAAGTCAGTTACTTGCATCCTCAGTAGGAATGTTTATAGTCATCATCGTTATGGCTGCTAGGTGACAGATTTTTTCCTATCATATTGCAAACTATTGAAAACAAAACAAATTTGTTGACAATCAGGTGATCTTTCAAAATTCATTACGTGATTCTTATTCTTCAAAATGAATCTTTCCCCAAACCATTAAATGTATGGGTCCATTTAATTGTTTTAATTATTTAACCTCTTAGGTTAAATTGGTTTCTAGAATCCCAAAATTTAATTTCCCCATGTCAAGCTGGATTCAGAGAGTTCCACTCTACAAATGAACAAGTCTTACTTATCAGTCAAGAAATCAAAGACTCCTTCAATAGAAAAGAAGATAATTTATCAGTTTTTATTGATTTCCAAAGTGCATATGATTCTATATGCAGAACAAAACTGCTAAAGAAATTAAAAAAAATAGGGATACAAGGTCCAATGTTTTCATGGCTATGTCATTTCCTAACACAATGCTTTATTGCTACCAGATATGGAAGAAATATATCTAAATACAAACAAGTACACCGTGGGTTACCACAAGGCACAGTGCTCAGCACAACACTTTTTAATATATTTATTAACGATCTGCCACAACAAATACAAGAATCAGGTGTGAAGTGTGCACTATTTGCTGATGACTTAGTAATGTGGACTTCAAAACCAAAAAACAAAGGTACAGAACTAGAAAAAGCCGTGCAACAATCCTTAAACAACCTACAAAAGTGGACCAAGAAAATTTAATGACTGTTAATACAACAAAATCAAACTACCAAATCTTTTCACTAAGAAAAAAACCACTAAAAATAAAACTAAATTTTGAGGGTCAACAATTACCAGAAACAAAGGAAGCAAAGTATTTAGGAGTTACATTTGATACCAAACTTACATGGACCAAACAAATAGAAAATGTAATACAAAGAACAGAGAGGCACCTTTCACTGTTAAAGCGGCTAACAGGAATGAAGTGGGGATGTTCCAGAGCAACTCTTAACACAACATACAATGTATATATAAAGCCATTATTTACTTACTGCAGCAAAGTTCTTGTAACAGCAAACACAAAAAAAATTCAAATCTTACAAAACCAAAGTCTGAGACTAATTACAGGTGCTATCAAAACCACACCAATAGCAGCTGTGGAAATACTAACCAACCAATACCCCATTAAATATGAAATAGAAAAAGTGGCTCTTATTCAACACGAAAAGTTGATCAGACTCCCATTCAATACATGGCACAAGAGAAATTTTACACATACACTAAAGACTCAGGAGAGCTTTCTTTCCAAAATTCAAGACATCAAGAAGGATGTACACCTTCCTAACTCAAAGGAAAACTTCATATCTAAAGTCAATCTGACACAAACATTAGACATCACATATTACTTACATCTGACAGAAGAAGTTAAGAAAAGTGATACTCCAACTAGTGTTCTAAAATTATTGGCATTAGAGACAATCCTTACTAGATTTCCAGAACACGAATGGCTCCATATTTATACTGATGAATCATTGATATCAAACCGAGATGGAGCAGGGGCTGGAGTCACGTGTCACCTCTTTTCCTATTACAAATCTTTGAGTTATGGAACTACAAACTTTGATGGAGAAATTGAAGCAATTCGAATGGCCCTACAAAATCTCTTGTATAGAATTTCACATTTTAATCAAGCAGTTATTCTCTCAGATTCCAGGGCAGCAATTATAGCAATTACTTCCAAGTTGTCACCAAAAAACCAAACAATTATAGAATGTTGGAAAATCCTTACCCATCTAACAGCACTTCAAAAACACCTTGTTTTCCAGTGGATACCAGCTCACTGTGGACTGAATGGTAATGAGGAAGCTGATTTTCTTGCTAAAAAGGGTACCGGCAATGTGCAGAAATCTATAGTTAATCTACCATTTTATGCAGCTAAAAGATTAGTCAACTCTGAATTCAAACAAATTATTGAAAAATATTACTATGAAAAATCAAAGAATAAAAGATGGGAACTACCAAACATTCAAACAGTGATTCCTGAGTATCCTCGAAAAACAGCAGTTGCAACCTTCAGGTTGATTACAGGACATGATTATCTGGCAAAACATTTAAACAGAATTGGGATATATTCTTCACCACTCTGCCCTCTATGTGATCTGCAAGAGGAAATGGACCGAGACCACCTTCAAATATGCCCGGCCACTCCTAGCGCCCCATTCATCAGTGAAAAATATTGGAGAGCAAGAGGATTTATGACTTCATTGTCAGAAATTCAGCATTAGCTAACAACAACAACACAATTTAACCTCTGGATTTATTTTATAATTATTGACCAAAACTGATGTGCCACAGCTGATTTATCAATCTTTTTATACTCAATATTTCTAAAACGTTTTTGTGCTTTGCAAAAAAAAATTTTGCAAGGTTCGTCAAGATGTACAATACTTAAAATATATATTTACAGAAATTTAACATTTTATTTACAGGAGAGGTATTATTTAACATGTGCAAAAATTCCTGCTTTATATTCTTCTACTGAATAGAAGACATTTTTGATAAGATACTGATAAGATGAGATTAAAAAATTAAGCTTTAGAAATGCTGCCATAATTTCTCTCTGGATGTTACAGGCAGCAGTCCTATGCCAGTTCCTAGATGATGTAGACTACACTGTAGCATTTAAATGCTTAGGGGACATCAAGACCAGCACTTGCAGTGATTCTATGGATTCATACTATTCCTGCATATGGGACACTACTATTCTGGAGTATCTTGTGCACCTGCATTCCAAGAGGGGTGAGCATCATCGGAAGCAGAAAGCAGTAAGTATTGGTAAACTGTCATCACCTTTTAATTTTGTTTTTGTTCCCTACCTCAGTGCAAGAGTTTATGCCATTCAAAATACTTAAGATGCACTTAAAGTTTTATAGTAATACAGTAAACCTGCCTAAAACAGAATGCGTTCTAGTAATACTTTTTCATTTTCACAGGTTTCTGTCTTACAAAGGGTTGTGCATATTTTAGTAAAAGAAAGTACAAAAAATATAATCGTTTAGAATTAAACTGAAGAATAATTTAAAATAAAAGTATGTAAATAAAAGTAGATTCAATTGTAATGTTTCTCTTTATTTTCAACTGACGTATCATACATAATTGCAGTTTCTCCATTAGTTTCTTTTTCCGCACATACCTGTCAAAGTGCACTATCACGATTCCTTCACAAGAGAACACTATGCTCTCCTTTGCATCCTGCATCAGCTCCAGGAGTTCTGGAACATTCTAGGAAGTTGCAAAATCCTAAAGGTCACTCACAACAGATAATTATTCTCTAAAAGTGCATATTTTTGGCTACCTTTTGTTGGCTTCGTCGTTGTCCATTCCTTCCATGATTTCACAATTGCTGTTTCCAGCAGCAATATCTGCTACACTTTGGATAGCTTCAGTCGTGGCAAGTGTGTTATGAAAGCACGTAGCTATGTATTAAGCATAATGAAAATCCATCTTAGGTTATTTGTGCAAATGGTTCTTGAAAAACTATTCTGTTTCTGCATTAGGCAGTTTTCCAGTTTAGAGTGTTATTTAACATAGGAAATAGCTCCGTTCCAAGATTTATTTTCAAGTTGTCCAGGTTTCCGGTATATAGGGGGTCTGGTTTAGTCAGGTTTTACTGTAGTATGTGAGTTACAAAGGTATGAAAGAAAGTAAGAAAGCAAAGCTCTAAAGAAGCTACACTTAAAAAACATGTCAAATTTTCCCAAATGCTTTTAATAAATTATCATAGTCTGCAATTCTAACTTGATTTTAGAGGATTTTAAAAAGTTGACCTTGCAGTAGTTTTTAATATTTATCCCAAAAACAATTGCCTCTTTTAACTCATATGAGGTTTCTACACAAAATAAAAGTTAATTTTCATGTGTTTTGTCTGTGCATGTGTCCATATTTTTTATGGATCTTTCATTAAGGCAGCATTCATATTTTATGACAGTCATCACATACTTGTTGAAGAGTTTAGCTGAAAACTTATTTTAATGCTGTTAACACTTGGTTGCTGTATGAGTGATGGTTCATATTCATTAAAATTGCTAGCTTCTCTTTGGAACATAGTATGTCCACAACTAGCAATTATGTAATACTCTTGATCTGGAATAATAATACATCCTTCATATCCATCAAACTCATGTTCTTCATCCACTGTTTAGTCCATTGTTATTTTGTTGGTACAATATAATTGATCTTCCAGATTTTGCACTTTTAAATTCATCAAAATCAATTGCAGATATGTAGTCTTCACTAGCAATAGTGTCCATTTTAAAATATGTTCTCAACAGTTTAGGTGTCAGTATATTTAAAATATTCTACATGTTTAGTTTTCTTCTTGTTCCTTTCCACAATCCTTTTGAGCAACTACTGGTGTACTGTATGTCCACGACAAGAAGGCTAGAGGGGAATGAAGAGCAGAGGGGGCTTTGTTTATCTGCTCCGGTAGCGTATCTGTTTACTAGGAAATGAGTGCATGAGAATGCATATGAGTCACCCACGTTGCCAGATCTAATGCGCTTTGCAGTATTACAGGTGCAGAAATTTTTTACTATTATGCATTATTTGGCTCTCGCTGCTAACACGCGCTACGGCGCTACAGTTATATACTCGTATTTTGTTAGTTTTATTCTTGGCTTAATATTTACATATGGCTGCAGTTCGAAAGAAGGGACGAAGTATTCACAGTGAAGCAAGGGAGGTAATTAGAAAAGTGATAGAAGTATGTGACGAAGAAGCGAAATCAGAACAATTGAAATGTTTATTATCACAAAGAAATTTACGTGTGGCAAATTATTGTGGGATATCTTAACATAGTGTAACAAGAATAAGAAGAGACGGTGTTAAAGCTGGTGAGAAATCACTTCATACTCCGGGGAAAAAGAGACCAAAGGCCGAGGAATGCAAATTTCATTGTGATGACTTTGACAGAACAGTAATTAAAAACGAAATTCGAGACTTTTATTTGGTTAAAAAACAAGTGCCCACTGTACCAAAGCTACTTGCAGCAATTAGGGGAAAAATAAATTTTCCTTGGGGAAGAGAAACTCTGTGGAAGCTATTGCACGATATGGGTTTCAAATGGAAGCGATGTGGAAGTAAGAGAAAATTACTTATTGAACGTCCAGATATAGTTAACTGGAGAGCTAAATGCCTAAGAGCTATAAATGGATACAGAAGTGCTGGGAGAAATATCATTTACATTGCTGAGTCCTGGGTGGACAATAATTTGACATTTGGGAAGTGCTGGCAGAGTGATGGTATCTACGGGATTACGACAAACACTAGCTCTTCAAACCGCCTGATTCTTGTAAATGCAGGCAGCAGCAAAGGTTTCATACCCGGAGCTTCTTTGATATTCAAAGCTGGACTTGCTAGCGGCGATTATCATGGCCAAATGAATGGAGAAAATTTCCAGAAATGGTTGGAGGAGAAACTATTACCTAATATACCCTGCAATAGTGTCATCGTGCTTGATAATGCTCCATACCACAGTGTACAAGAAAATAAGCCTCTGTCGAAATATGCTGTAAAGCAAGAAATGGTACAATGGTTGGAGAACAACAATATTTCATATTCTGCTGCAATGCGAAAGACCGACTTGTTTGATTTAATTCAAATACATAAACCAAAGGAAAAAATATACCATATCGACAGAATAATAGAAATGCATGGGCATACGGTTCTTAGATTACCTCCTTATATGTGCGAGTTGAACGCTATAGAATTGGCATGGGCAGCAATAAAACGACGTGTAAGAGAGCATAATGTAACCGGCGATCTACAGCAAGTGTGTGAAAGTGCAGTGAACTCTGTTACAACAGCTGATTGGGAGGGCTATGTTAGGCACGTTAAGAAACTTGAGGATGAGTTCAGGCAAAAGGATGGGCTAGTGGAAGATGCAATAGACAATTTTCTTATATCACTAGGAGGTCTGACGAAGATGCAGAAAGCGGTAGTGACAGCAGCGAAGGTGACGACTTCTCCCACTCGGATCTTGCACAACTGGACTTCTAGGTGAGTTATGTGACAACACTGTGTATTTTAAACGAACCTAGCATCCTTATCATACTCGGAAACTAGACATAAACACCGTGCGGAAAGCAAAACATGATTATGTTACACATTCCTAAGCCTTGCCTTCTTGTGCTGGGCATACAGTACCTGTCAACTGATGCATTGTGCTTAGTAAGCCATTGTAAGAATAGTTAGCATATCAGTAAGAAGGCATCATAAGATCAATATTTACAATGCATCACACAGACAAATGCCTGTGCCTGTTTTGCAGAGATGTACAGATGGACTGTGTACAAATTTTGGATTCAAAAGTTGTGTTTGAACTGAAATCCTTCTCTTATTAGTACTAACTTCTAAAACAAACAATAATAGGATAATATTATATTTTAAATTTTAATTAGCAAATGTGCAATTACATGATTCCCACCATTTTAATTCTTTTTCTGTCTGCAGATAAAAGTTATTGGCATGTTGGAGTTGAACGCAAACAACAATGAAGAAATACAAAGAGAAGCTGCCAATATTCGCAAATCTCGCTTTCTGAGAGCTATGGCAAGACAGTATGTGTGCTAAAGAAAAACATTTCACTTAAGGAATCAGAAAAGGAATGCAAGACAGTATTATAACAATACAAATGACATGTGATTAGAGTGTTAGCATTCCCAATATACATTGGTATATTTTATTGTGATGAGTATAATGTGTGCACTATTATTATTCAGTGACAGTTTACTGACTGTTCCTTTAATGCTCACCATCATTCTTTTAAAGTGATATTAAAAAAATTACATTTACATATTGTTTTGAGTTATTGACAGTCTTAAGTGCTCCTTTTTATTTCATTTCAACAAATTAAAATGCTGTATTGTACAGAAAGAATGGTAAAATATTGAAGTTACTTCAAGACATTATGTCATCAATAGGGAACAGATTTTTAGGTGCTAAAAAAGTTAAATTTATTTATTTTTTATGCATCAAAAATCAAGAAAATATTTGTTAAAAAGTTCAAAATATTTACTAAAACATCAAAATATTTTCTTTGGAAAAACTTGTAATAAAAAAGAACTGTTTTGATAACTCACCAGTGATGGATTATTGATATCACATGTCAATCGAAAATTCTTGGAGTTACAGTGTGCAACACATGCCTTCTCTAAATTGTCCATTAGAAATCTCTGCCAATTGTGACGGAGCACTGCCTGGCATTGGGGTATTCCACGTCACATGATGTCACTCTTGCATATTTCATAAGAGGCACGCTGTTAGTATTTACACTCTGAATGTCTACTTGATGGCTTTCTAGAACTCGGGGAACTTGTCTCATAATTTGAAATCCTGTATTTTTTCCAACATCGATTTGAACTTGTTTTTAAAGTTTGCATTTTTAAGCCTTCGAGTGAGTTGATTTTCGTTTCTACATTAACACTTTCTATCAAGAGATTATTTGTTGCTTCTAGTTTTTTAATGAAATCGCACAAGAAACTCAAATTAGCAGCAATATACGCTACATAATTTCTTAAACAACTGTCACTTAGCAGATTTTGAACGATTTCTATAGATGAAGCATCACCATTGTCCATTTCATCCACAACCGATTTAAAGCTATTAAAATGTTCCGCATAGTACACCACTGCTAGAAGACAAGTGCCCCAACGAGTAACAATTGGTGTTGGTGGTAATGGAACATTGCTGCAACTTTCTTCATGTAAGATGCTGCCGTCGGACAGGAAAGTAAGCACTTTATCGCACTTAACACCATTTGGCCATAACATGTGCATACTTTTATTGGAGAGCCTAGCAACATTAGTGTGATTTGTTGTCAACATTTCTTTGCAAGCTATAGGTCTACAAGTTAGAAAAGAACCTCGGAAGGTGTTGGTAGTCATGTGACTGAACTGGGAGGGGTAAGCAGCAGGCAGCAGCAGTCCGCTAGGCCGAGTTACACTAGTCCGCTTCCATTTCCGATTCTGAATCTAATTCAGAAGCTGTGTCGGTAACAGATTCTTCTGAGCCTGAGTGGTCTCAGCCATTAATGATGAAACTGTCGATGACATCATCCATTAGTCCATCTGATTCCCAGTATTTTGCTTCCACTTTTCGTACTTGATCAGAGCACTTTCTCCACTTATTCTGGAATATTCACGGAAAAGCTCCTCACAGAGCGTTTGCCCTGCACTTAAAGTTGCATTGGACAAATCTTGTGCAGCTTCTCCCTTTATTTCTCCCCATACCAACTCTATTGGATTTAGATTGGCGTGATATGGTGGAAGACGCAATACCTCATGACCACGTGCATTGAGGGTCTGATCGATTACGTACCTACGTCTTTTCTTTGGGCACTGACGTCACTAACTGCAAAAACTCTGGTTTATGCATATTGCTGCTGAACGACACATTGTTGTCCTTTAACCACTGCATTACATCCTTTTTCAGCGTCGTCATTGTTGGCCTTTTATTTTTCTGAACACTGTGATAGTTAGAATTGTCCATCACGACAACAGAGTTACTGGGCAAATTAGGAATAACTTACGTTTCTAACCATTTGTAAAATGTACAGCATTCATATAGCCATGATAATCGCCCGTTTTTTGTTTAGATTTGAACATTAGCAAAGCATTGTGCACAAACCCGTTTTCTCCTCCCGCATGGGCAATTATCAGTCTGGGTCCTTTACCCATAGGATTTGTAACCCCTAACTCATTTGGAGGCTGCCAACAAGAACTGACGGTATGACAAGCATTTATATATGTTTCGTCTAAATACACAATATTCCTCTTCTTTCACGGTACCTACGAATACTTCGCAGGTAATTAGCATGCCAGGACACAATTTCAGGCTTTTCGATTAGGAGCTGCCGTTTAGAAGCACATTTTTTCCATTTAAAGTCTAATCGCAAAACCAGTTTCCTCAGGTATTCCCTGCTGCATACCAAACTCCCATCACTCTGCAAATCATGCTTGAGCTTCTGTATTGTTGGCACTGCTTTCTTACTGTATAATATTCGTGTATTTTCCTTCGAACTATACCCTCAGTAAATGTATCGACTTCCACTTTCTTTTTCCTTTCTCTAGCCTTCCCTTTCGGCGTTGAGAATTTGACCTGACCAGTGGTAGACAAACACGTAGTCCCTTCCTTTATGATGCGTTTCACTAAACTAATGGAAACTTCTGTAGCTTCACTTGTTGATGCAGCAACGTAACTCAATTTCAATTCACTCTTTTTATCTTTCAAGTAATTAGCAACATTGTAAACACTATTGCGAGCATCACTTTTCAACGACTGACCAGATACGCTTGTTTTACTAGTCATGTTAAGCACTTTCGCTATTAGCCACAAAAATACTTACAAAAACTTGTTATAAAGCTTTACACGGAACGCACTATAACTGCAAGTGTAACATGTGCTTATAGGGAGCCGATCTGCACCGTGCGCTGCCGAAACAGAACTGACCCCCACCACTAGCACCATGCGCAGCAAAGAAACATGGTTTCTGCGCAGGTTCTTTTCTAGCGTGTATACCTATAGTAAAAATGCATTATTAGAAAATGTCTCTTCATTTTTAAGAACTCCAACCACTCTATTTCCCACTTTTCTTCCTGCTGAGTCTTGAATTTCATCAGTACTCACCCATATTTTCTCATTTTCGTACACAGCCGTTTTCTCATAACATTTTTTCTTTGCAATTTGGAAGGTAGTGTTTCCTTAAAGTAGATTCATCTGAAGGATCAAATTTCATGTACTTCACGAGAAAAGCTTTAACCTCTGGATTGTTCTCTTTATGTAGAGGAATATCTGCCAAAGCAAAAGTTTGACATAAATCTGAATAAAATTCATGACACTTGGAAGGTTCAGAATATGAGCTGGAGGGTCCTACTTCATTTAAAAGCACCTGTTTCATAGAAGAACTGAAGCCACTAAGATATATTTGTTGCCGGATAAATGCTGCATTACTTGGGAGCATTGATCGACTTTCCACAAGGCTGATAACAGAATTTTTCCATCTGTACCAAGTGTATCTGGAAATTCTGTAATGTACGGCTGCAACCGAAAACTTTCACTACCTTTTACCTTTGGCATTTTGATAACAATACACAAATCGCTCAACACATAACAGGTAATCCAAAAGACTCTGAACTGGCTCCGGTGTTTAGCCTGTACGCGTCCTCGGCGCTCAGCACCGAATGCCACTGTCATAGAATAGCGTGGATAAAACCGCTTTTAAAGGCTTTACTTACCAATGCTATTAAAGGAGATGGAAACTGGTCACCGACGTTGTCTTCATATTTTTGGCACCTCTTAGGAAACTATCCATCACTCGCCATAATTCATGTTGAGAAATGCTGGTAATTTCCTGACAGATATTTTGTTTTGATTCTTCCAGGGTGTGTGTGTTCATCTTGTACACTTTATGTTTTAAGTTACTCTGGATATAGAAATCGCAGTAGGTTAGGTCGGGGGACCAAGTGGTCACAAATCTCTACTAATAATTCTGTCCTAAAACACACTTTCAGTTGTTCTCATCGAAAGATTGGCTGTATGAGCTGTTGCAGAGTCTTGTTGAAAAAAGGCAATGACTCTCCCTGTCGCTTAATTCTCTCAAAAGGGGGTGGGGGGGGGGGGCAAAATTGCATTCACAAATGTATGGGCTTTAACTGTTGACTCAAAAAAATTGGGCCTATAACTCTTTCTCCACTAATGCCACATCATACACCAATTTTTTCATCATGAAGGGATATTTCATGAACAATATTTGGTGGTATGGCCTGGAACTTTTACAGCTGCAAATCGCACTTTCACATGGCGAGCTGAGTTAGCACAAACGAATCAAATAAATACACATTGTACAGTAGAAAACAAATGCTGAGCCATAATACACTTTGTGACAAAGAACAGGACAAAATAATAAAGCACACGTAATAATTTAACCACTATCACCGTCAGCTCTATACTGCACTTTCAGAGCAGGGAATAAGTTGTGTGCGTGCGTGTCTATTTATTTTTTACTTCTCTACAACTCCCTTACACTAACTAGAGAAAATATTGATTCCACAAATTAATATTCCAATTCCCAAAAAGATACATGTTTAGTTGTACCATGAATGAATGAACAAGACATTCTTAGAAAAAGGTGAATGTGTCTGAACAGTGTAATTCAAAAATAAAGTTTGGATAAATAAAATTTGGAGCCTAAGTTTGGCATCTTCTAAGAATATGATTCAAGTTTTTCAGGAAAAAACTTGTCTAAACTGTCCTTTAAATTGGTTGATTTTCTCAAAAATTACTGTTTTAAACTACCAATGTTTAAGATAAGACTAATAAAAATAATATATTGACTGTTCTGGGAGTAGTCTTTGGAGTTCTATTCATTCTGAAAGCATTTTATAAAATTGTAGTAACTGTTAGATGAAAATTTAAACACAAAAAGTGTGTGTGTGTGTGTGTGTGAAGAACTGACAATGAAGTCATTCTCCTTCCAACTTCCCAATATTTGGTGATAATATCAGGATACATCTTCTAAACTTGGCATGATTCTAAGCTCCATATTCATTTCTTCTCTGGTACTCAGGAGACAGTTTGGTGAAGTTGAAAGGCCAATAATTTGGGTTCCTTTCTTTGCCATAAAATTTTTTTCATTACCATCCACTCCACCATGAGATGGAATCCATTGTAACGCAACTTTTTTACCCAGTTTACCAATTTGTTGACTCATCTTTTGGATTTCATTAATTGCCTTTGTGGTTTACCAGGAGAAATATGAACTGGTTTGAGAATTCAATGCCATTCTAGCAGATTGTCACAGTAGCTCAATTGTTAGAGCAGCCGCCTGGTAAGCAGAAGGTCTGTGGTTCAAGTCCCAGCTGTGGCATTGAATTTTTAAGTTCCAGTACTACCTCTCATATAAGTACTAAAGTTGTAATACTGATGGAGGTCATCAATCTTGTAAGTGGATATCATGAACATCAATACTATTACATTTTCATAAGTGTTCTGCTGATACATTTGTTGTAACATTTGGTTTACAATGTACAATAATTTTGAATCCAAATCTGTAATTTTGAGTGGCTGGTACGATAATTTTACTTTTAACATTGGCAACCCTGACCAGAATTAAGAAGGCAACAAATTGTGGGTTTTTTAAAATTTAATTTACACAAAACTGTTGACTCTATTGAAGTATGCCAAAGGAAAAAGTTGTCGTTTACAAAAATTTCTATGTATATAACCTAAAATCAAGAACCTATAAGCAATAATAATTCAGTCAGGTGGTGGTAAATTGTTTTGATAAAAATATTTTTTTTTCTAGAAAGCTATAAACTTTCCAGCTTTTGGTACTAGCCTTCTTGTTATTCACAATAAGAGAAATTTGCTGTTAAAGTCTGATGGATTATTTCACTTCCACCCTGTATATCTGTGAACAGAGTTTCTCCAAATTAAAGGCAGTATCTCGATATGTTACGCGATGATCACTTGGTGTATTTTCTAAGGCTATGCAGTTGGACTTTGTTGCCAAATATATATTGATAGACTTCCTTACGTAAGCAATACCAAAGAAGTCGCTAATGACATGTTTATTTTACAAGATTTGAATGTACTTTTAAATCAAATGCAATGTACATATAACCAAATTGCCACTGCAACAGAATGCACATCTCAAGGAGGTAAATCCAACCTCCCCTCTTTTGCAAACGTTGGACGTCACTGGGCTATAGAGAAGGAAGGCGTAGGCTTGGAAATTTGCAACAGTTAAGCAGAGTGAACACAGTAAATGCCCCAAATTTTTTTTTATTCAAATTCTATACAAATACATTGGAAATTACATACCAAGTGAAACTGAACACATATATTATTTAACAAGTGTAAATTGTATTTAACTGAATGCTGTTAAAAGTGTGACTGAATACATATATTATTTAATGTCAGTTGTATTTAAAACAGAATGCTGTTAAAAGTGGTATGTGCATTTCTAATACACAGGAATTAGTCTTTCTCCTTCTACCCTCACAATGTTACAAGTGCCATAAGTCACTGTAGCTTAACATTAAAACTATGATATTTTGTTAACAGTTTAATCTCAAAGTGAGAATGTCAACAACTTTCTTAAACCATAGGTAATCAATAAATAGAGTGAGCTGCATTTTTCTCAAACTGTGTTGCCAATGTTTTTCAGAGTTCACAACTAAGAGCACTTCTTTGTTTCATTACAAATCTTGGCTTTTTCAACATGGCAGCTCAGGTATACACCAAAAAGTTTTCTGTTCTTGTGTACCGCACAGCAAATGCTTTACCAGCTGCTGTAGGTGCAGAAAATGCAAACTCCTGCATTCCCAGAATTTGTCCCAGGACAAAATTTGATCTGCAAACATATGAAAATGTTATCTGCTGACTGGAAATGAGTTGTATTAGGTTACAAATTTCAAAGACCAAATGTTTACATATTGCTAAAGTAAACTTTAAAACTAAATAATCTGTTGTGGTGTGAGAAAGCAGATGAGGGGAGAAGGGGTAGGAGAGGGTAGAAAGGAGCAGGAAGAGAAATATTTTCTTTTAGAATCTTTCTTTGTAAGATTTTGTATAGTTGGAATTACAGAGGAGTCACAGTAATGAACATATTTAGTCAGATATATGGAAAAATCATTGAGTGTTATTTAGAAGAAAATTGTAAAGATAATGGAATACACACAGGCTTCAGCTCTGGAAGATTTACAATAGATCACATATTTGGAATTAAAACAAGTGATTGAGAAGACTACCAACATTGGACAACAAATTTGCATGGATTTAGAAAAAGCATATGACTTGTTGCTTTACATAAGTTATAGGAAGTATTAGAGGATATGAAGATAAATTAATAATTACTGCAATAAAAAAATTTGTACAAAAATTCTGTATCTAAAATTAAAATTGGTAAAGCTGCATCAGAAAAAATTAAAGTAACAAAAGGCCCCCATCAGGGTTGCAACATATTGCCCATATTATTTAAGATTTTATACACAAAGCATTATAAAATTGGAACAAAAAATGTGCAGGAATGGGAGTACCAATTGGAGATGGATCAGCAGACAATACATACATTGCTATTTGTGGACGACCAGGTAATAATTGTGCAAGAGTATGAAGATATGGAATTTAGCTTAGAAAGTTACTAGAAGAATATGACAAATAGTGGCTTAAAATAAGTTTTTTCTGAAAGTTTTACATGGGATGTGGAACAGAAACCAAAGATTTAACTCTGGAAGAACAGAAGATTGTGTTAGAGGATGTGAAGAATTTAAGTATTTGGGGGTAAAAATACATAAAGATAAACAGGAAAATGACATTAAGAACAGAATCAATAAAGGTAAAACTATAACATCAATGCAGAAAGTATCCCGTGGAACAGACATAAATTGCACATATTACATTAGCAAAAACTGCTGAAACATGAAAATTTAAGAAAAATTTAAAATCAAAACTTACAGTGATGGAAAAGGATTTTCTAAGGTCAGCGAGATGTTCAACGTTGGAAAAAAATAAGAAATCATGTTGAGACAGAATATATGGTTAGACTCCGAAAAGAAGGCATTTATGTAAATATAGTTTATTTTCCATGTTGGTAAGGATTTGTTGAGTACTGAAAATGTATTGCCATTGTCTTAATTGTTAAAAAAAGAAGTAATTGTTTAAAAATGTCATAAATGTTAAGTTACATGTTCAAATTTAATATGTATAAATATAAGAACCATATATATTTAATGCTAAAAGTGTAGGGAGGATAGATAAAGATCACTTCCCCAACATTACAGGAACTACTTAGCGTGTAGGAGGGTTTCAAAGTGTACTTCACAGGAAAATGAGTGCATATGCTTATGAATACAAAAGCATTATGTAAAGAGGTGCCAACTTTTTTCTTATTAGTGTCCTAGTCTCCGGAAAGTGAAGACACGTTCTGTTACACACGTAGATGCTGACGCTAAAACCGGTCGAAAATAACTGATAATGTGAAAAGACTATAAAGGAAATATATTCACGTGCAACGAAAGTTAATTTAATTGTAACAAGTGTAATATTCGACAAAAAAAGTGCAAATAAAAGTGGTATAGTAAAAGTTACACCCTGCGTTCGTTCATTTCACTCGTACCACGATCTGGGATAGAAAAAGAATCTCATAGCTCAACGTATACAAAGTATAATATTAAAAAGACAGCACCAATGTTATAAGAGAAAAAATTAATAATAACTTAATATTAGACTATATAAAATATAAACAGCTGAGTTGGTACAGACATATTACAAGAATGAATGAAGATAGATTACTGAGAAAGATTATGGAGTCCACCTGGAAGAAGAAAAGGAAGACCTCGAAACTCATGAATGCAGGAAAATAAGAATTGGAATGAGAGCAAGAGGACTGGAAGAAATGGAATGGATGGATAGGGATGAGTGGAGAAAGAAGATCCTTTAGGTACGGAAAGATGTGTAAACATTGAAACTCTAAATAAAAATAAATTATTTGCATTGGTACCTCATTGAATCAACAAGCCTTGTAGCAATCCTCCTCCTCCTAAACTTCTCAGCAACCCAGATCCGGCTGACACCACACTTTGCCGGATAAGTTTCCTCTGAGCAAATGTCACATTCCTCATTCAATGTACTTAACATCTTGAATGCTTCAGTTAACGGATGTGCCACAAGACATCCAACCACATATTTGTCTATCACATACATATACACCTAAAAAATACAAAAGTCAAATGGTTTATTACAATGGTTTCTGTTGTTGCCAAAAGATGTCAAAAAGTTATATATCTAGAATTTCACCCAAGGAGGACTATGTAATACATACAGTAAAACTTCGTTTATACGTTTTCCAGGGGACCAAAGAAAAAATCGAATGTGTTGCACTCACATGACTTTTTCTACTCTTGTACTAATCATTCTTAAAAACTCTTATTCCTCTTGTCTTCGTGTTAGTTGAGATGAACATTTACAGAAATTATTTATTTCCTTGTAGGTGCAAGGGAAATATGGAAATACAGTAGTCTGAGCTTTTAAAGCCCTATGATTCCGTTCTCTTTGCACAGCCAAGATATAAAAAATCAATAACAATCTTCCATTTGACGAAAGTTTAAGTATTCCAAAACTCACACAAATAAGGAATATCTCTGAAATGGTTCAAACTACAAAAAAATTTATTTGGACATAAATTGTATGTTTCAGCAAGATCTGCATTTTTTTTGTATAGTAAAATTTGGTCTATTTCTTAAGGTTTATCAGTTATGCAAAAGTCATCCAGAGTAAACAGGACTACATAGACTATAGCCAGAAAATTCAGAATATACATTTCATTTGCCACAAAAATCTCAAAAATATGGCATTTTAATCAAAATCGTTGGTCATTTTGGATAAAATCAAAATTTTTCAAGTAAAGGGTAGTTTAGAATGTAGGAATTTTCTTCAAAATCTTTGTATCACATCCTTGAAAGACATTAAACTTAAATACCAGCTTTGGTTTTTAACTGACTTTTCGTTTCCGAGTTATACTATCAACAGACACACATACCTTTTTCTAGTCGCTTTATGAAGCAGTCCATTACCTTGGTATTTTTTGTTGGCTGGAGCAAACAGCATGAACAGTATTTTCAAACCAGTACAATTTGGCCATTATTTCCTCAGAAATGTTATGGGGCACTACAAAAGGTTTGGTAGCCCATAAAACTCTAACAGCATCATTAAAATCCACCGGTCTATAGTATGGCTCTTCTGTAGACGTAGCAATCCCAATTTCTTAGCAATTTCTGTGCATTTCATATTGCCACTTTCCTTCACTACATCAAAATGCATAATTTTTCAGTAATCGTAATGCACCTCCTTTTTCTTCCACCCATGTTCACTAATGAGGTTAATCACAACTGAAGCACAGAGCACAAATGACTGAAGCAAGTACGGTTTGGTACTTCACAACTTTGCTAGAACATAGCTTCACTTACACACTAAAGGATGTTTTCCGAGAAATGTACGGTACCAGTTAAAAGTTTTGGCTTTGAATATTTCTTGAGATTTTAAAGAATGAAAGTGTTCTAACATATAAATGGTGGTTTTGCTCTCGGCGATGTAGGCTATGATCGCATAAGCGTAAAAATCATAAATGAAAATATACAAACAAAATAATTTGTAGTAATATATTATAGGATTTTGCCAGGACTGCCAAGAAAAAAAAGCAATGGCTAAGTGTAGAAAATGTATAAGAAGTTTTACTGTATATCTTAGAATTTCACCTAAGAAAGATTATATAATACATATACCTGACAAGACTCAAGGTTTCCAATACCACTTGTAGCATAGCCCAATTCTTGGTCAATTACTTGAACCACATCTGTAACTTTATTTAACCAAGCTTTAGGATCACCAGCTTTAACAAGAATTACCCTCTCTGTGCCATAGTATTGGACCACTCGTTCTTGTTTCCACCCCTGTAAACACAATAGCATTGAAACATGCTAATTCACACTAAAAGCATCTCTTTAGACAGAAGCAGCATTTTAAAAATTAACTCCATGCATACATTTTCTTTCTTCAGATGTCATTGAATGTCTATCACAAATAAGGATACATAGTTTTTGAGTGACAAATTCATAAAGCATACTGCAATAAAGTTACAATATTCTTATCTTCCTTTCATAGAAGTTTGAAAACAGTGTTGTTATAATCAATTTAATTTAAAAGGTGAGTCAATTAATAACACTAAACAACACATACATTATAATTTTCCGGAACATGTTTCGGAGGTTAGCAGAATTAAAACTCTTACAAGTTACATTCAATTTTAACGCTAGCACTGGGAAACATGATTTGGGAAAACCTTCAAAATAATTATTTGGCAATCCTTAGTGGAAAAATGAAAGCAAAAACTCTGAAACTTAAACACAAATTGGAAAAATTAATAAATGTTTCACCAAAATTTACACGCAAAAATTAAAATGTAAAATGAAAACAGAGAGAGTTCACTTAAAAACGTACATTGAAACAACACGGCACAAAATGGTGGAACTACAAAAACGTATTTACAAAACTTTGAGAATGTGGTCAATCTTTCTGATCATGAATTCTCCAAAGAAGAAATGAATCTTTAAAATCAAGGTTTAAAAACATGCGTCCATTTTTCTACGAAAACTGAAGATTATATAGCAGATATAAATATTTCAACAAGTGTTTACCATTATCTACACAAAATTTGGTAAAAACCCAGTGCAAAAAGATTTAGAAGATTATTATTTATTTATGCCAACAAACTTACTGTTGGTGTTTTTAAACACACAAGCCGTCTGTGGTTCAAATCCCAGTTGTGGCATTGAATTTTTAAGTTCCAGTTCTACCTCTTAAAGATTTAGAAGAATTAAAATACAGATCAAGTCACAAAAATAAACGAAATCTTATCCATTCTTTAAAACATAAAAACATAGTATACACAAAGGCAGACAAAGGGAATAAAATAGTAATAATGGATAAATCAAATTACATAGAAAAAATGGAAACAATGCTAAATGATAGTAACTATGAAAAAATCAGCAAAAACCCGCTAACCACTTGTGTTCAAACCTTTGAAAAACCTATACAAAATTCCAACATAATACCAAACACATATGTAATTAAACCAAATAACCCAACCGTACCTAGACTCTATGGTTTACCCAAAATACACAAGCCAGAGATCACCATGAGACCCATAATTAGCAGCATAGATTCACCAACTTACAAACTGGCAAAATGGCTATCTAATAAATTTAATTCATTTCCTAAATTCGAAAGTTTAAGCATAAGAAACAGTTATGAACTGATAGAACACATTAAAGACTTCAAATTAACAGAAGAGGATACCCTTGTCTCCTTTGATGTAAAGTCACTATTCCTCAGTATACCAATAGAAAAACTCCCATCACTGATCAAAAGTTGGCTCAAATCACTTGGAATGTCATCATCAGAAATTGCAGAATACATAGAACTCACCAAATTATGCACAGAACAAAATTTCTTCCAGTTCCAAACAAAGTATTTCCGTCAAACTTCAGGTTTAGCAATGGGCAACCCTCTCTCACCATTCTTGCCAGATATTTACACGAGTTCATTAGAAATAAGGATCACAAAAGGTTTCCCATGGATGTTCAAACTCTGGCAGCGATACGTAGATGACATATTTGCAATAGTTCCAAAAGGACACATCAGTGATGCATTAAAATTTCTAAACATATAGGACAAAAGCATAAATTTCACAGTGGAAGTGGAGAAAGATGATAAATACCATTTTTAGATCTAAAATTAATCAAAAACGAGGATAGAATAAATTTCGGTATTCACAGAAAACCAACGCAGACAACTACATAAGAGCTAATAGTTACAATCCAAGAAGCCACAAACAAGCAATCTTCAATAGTTTAACACACAGATTGGTGAACATCCCTCTTCCAGCAGAAGAATACAAAACAGAATATTACAAAATAATTGAAATAGCACAAAAAAAACGGCTTCCCCAAAGAATTAGTAGATAAAAAAGCAAAACGAGCAGAAAATAAAAAAATTATTAAAAGGAACTACAACTCTCATAGCAGCAGAAACAAAAATGACATTCAAAAAATTCACATATCATCCATGGGCCTTTGATAAATTTAAAAAAGTGTTCAAGGAATACAACTTTCAGCTAGCACCAGTAAACCATTACTCCATAAAAAAACCTGCTACTTTCAAACATCATAGATGCTATTCCACCTAACAAAATATCCGGCATATACCAAATTGAATGCAGTGATTATAATGAAGTATACATAGGAAAAACCAAAAGAAATTTAGAAATTAGATCCAAGGAACACGTTAGGAACATCAAGAGTAAACAATTAGAAAAATCCGCAGTTGCCTTTCACTTTTGGACAAAAAATCATGACATAAAGTCAGAACTGAAACTTCTCAAACACCTAACCGGAAAACAAGAACTGTCCACATGGGAACAAATCTTCATTTTAAAAAATAAAAACAGAGTATTTAATTTCGACATTCCTCAGAAAGATATTTTCAGCAAGTTCCTTGAATCGTTACCAGAAGAAACATCAGAAGAAGCATTGCCATCCGCACCATGAAATACCATGGAAATTCAGTTATTGTCTGGTTGATAATGGAGGAAAGTTAACCTCCGAAATGCGTTCCGGAAAATTATAATGTAGTTATTAATGTGAAGAATTTAATTTTTTATTTCCTGAGGAAGTTTCAAAGTTATATAACCAAAAACTTCAGTTACAAAATTTGTATCTGTATAATGGTGGTAGCATTAGCAGAACCTTACTTCAGGATTCTGTTTTTCCATTTCTTTAATTAATAATTAATGCCGGTTCTTTACTGTATGAGACACGGCAGGTAATGGACATTTAATGACTCATAAAATAAAATTATAACTGGGAAAGGAAATTTGATATTGGAAGATCTCTTCACTTTGAACCCACACTCTCTTATCTCAGCTTTTCCAACTCCAAAAGTTATCACATTCATTTTTGTTTTCTTGTCCTCTATTTTTACCAAGTATGAAATTCTCTGACTGCATTTCACCACTTCTCCTTCCAATTTTCCCCACATATTCTTCCAAGTTTCTTTCAATCTTTTCCTTGGTTCTCTTCTCCACTCCTTTTAAATTTATGATTTCCTCTGCAATATGTTTGAACATTCCCAATTTCTCCATCTCCGACCATGGATTCATCTCTATCCCACCAATGACCAATAACACAAACCACAACATAAGGGCATATCCTACTTTTGAATCATCACTTTCCATTATAAATTTAGATCCACTAAATAGACCAATTCTAGCTCTATGCAATTCGAGCTGAACTCCCATTTTTCATCTCTTGTGAGCATGCAACTATGCACTTCTGATAACTTAGGACCAGATACAATCGATTCTTCTTCCTCATGTTTATATCCCTCTGAAATGTTCACAATAAGCCAACATTTCAGGATCCAAAGATCTCCCCATGTCTATGATGTCCTCCATATGGCCTTTTACTTCTGCTAATTTAGGATCAGACACAATCACCCTGTCCTCTATGTGATCTGCAAGAGGAAATGGACCAAGACCGCCTTCAAATATGCCTGACCACTTCTAGCACCCCATCCATCAGTGAAAAATATTGCAGAAGAGGATTAATGACTTCATTGTCAGAAATCCAGCATTAGCAAACAACAATCAATCAATTCTTTATCATCGTACACCTCATCCTTTATAGCAGTTTCTGCTATCTCCTGGCTGAGAATCTGTTAGCCTGGATCATCCTTGTCCATTGGAGAAATTACTAATCATAGAACCCTTGTCTCACAGTTCGTAAACAATTGCCTTGACCTTGTGAGCAACAGCTGATTGTGTGGCAACATGGAACATATGAACATATGTACATGCTTCTTGCAGTCAGTTTTTCACTCTGCAACTCCACCACATGCAAGATATCCATGTATGTTTGTTTGGAGGACCTAAATATAACTTTAAATTCTATGTTATCATATTCTTGAAAGATACTGAACTATTAAATATTTGACATAGAAGCAATGTTGACAGTGAAGTTTCATTCATGTTGAAATAAGAAGAGTCACACTAATTTTTACAATTACTTCACTCACTTGTGAAGTGAAGTAATTGTAAAAATTAGTGTGACTCTTCTTATTTCAATACTGAACTATATCTAAATTTCTGGTTCATATTTTGCTAAAACACTTCATATCTGAACATGTAGCATTAAATTGCACCCATTTGTTGCACAACTTGTAATAATAAATGTAATTGGCAATAATTCCCCCTCAGGATTTGGTAGTTACACTTAACATGGTATGTAGTTATATGTACATATGTATATGCTTGAAATAAAGCAGTAAAGCCGTCTAAATTGAGTAACATGGTCAACACTCTACATCGCTTATGGCGAATATGTAGAATTATATTGGTACATTCCTTTATAACAGAACTTGTAGTAATACAAGTGTAATTGACAATAATTCATCAGAATATGATAGTTACAGTTACATGTATATGCTGGAAAAAGTGAAGTCGCTTAAAAGGGACAGTGGGTGGATAGAGGAAGCTCTTCATTTTATCGTATTGGGTATGGTAACTTGTCAAAATTGGAAACGTGCATAACTGCTAACAGTACTAATAAAAAGCATTTTGTGACGAAAAACAGTTTTCGGATAAGTCGTATAATGAACAGAATAGGAACACAACACTTCCCGGGCATAAAACTATAATTCTATCCACACATCAATCAACAATAATGCATACAACAATAGTTTTTATTTACTTGTATCTGAAGATGTCATAATATGAACAAATTTAGAGGAAACCATGTAATGAAATCAATAATGGTGGCCATTCTCTAACTTTTTATAGATCCAAGATTCAATCTTTAGTGATACTTGATTAAATAGCGTAGATCAGTCATGCAACTCATTTCAGAGGCAAATGAACACTTTAGCGTTAAAGAAATCTTGAAGTGCTTTCTTGCAACCCAACATGAATGTCACAAATTCCATGTCTGGTACAGAGACGTAACATCAAAAAGCCCTAGGGTTAAATACAGCTAGTGTGTGCTAAGATGGTGCTTCGATCAGCACTGACAAGAGGCGATATAGGCATGATTTGCTCATTTTTAACACATATAGGCATCCTTGCAAACATTAGGCTAAACACATATTGGCACCCTTGCAAAAATTAGGCTAACATTCCTAACATTAACAGCACTTAAATTTGGTGTTTTCAATAGTTTAATTTATAGTTTAATAAGTATACCCCTTAATAAAGATGAATTTGACATAGAATATAAACACATTAACACTGCAGTAATTAATGGTTTTAATACAGATTTTATACATAAAAAGATAGAAAAATTTAAGTATCAAAAAGCTGTTAAAGAAGTTTCTACCCTCAAGAAAATAAAAGATAATTGTATTTTTAAAAAGTTTACTTACCATCCATGGGCCAATAAAAATTTACAAAGATTTTTAAAGAATGTGGAATAAATTTGGTCCCTCAAAATAAATTTAATATACAAAATTTACTAAATTTTTCTAAAAAAGATAAAATTCCAAATTATAAGAAATCTGGCATTTATCAATTTAGCTGTTAGGGTTGTGATAAGATTTATATTGGTAAAACTAAACGTCGTTTAGAAACCAGAATAAAAGAGCATTTTAGAAATATTAAATATAAACAAACTGAGAAATCAGCTGTGGCAGATCATTTTTGGTCATTTAATCATGAAATTAATCCTGTTAAAACAATTAAATGGACCGATAGATTTAATGGTTTGGGAAAAAATATTTATTTTACAAAACAGGAACCGTGTTATGAACTTTGAATTACCTTCTATAGATTGTATTTACAGATTTGCAAATTGTTAGCCTTACAAAATTATAACTGTCATGACTAAAGGGAAACATTTGCCAAATATTTGCAAACCTACCAAAATGAGATATCAAGCTTACAGCATCTATGTCAACACTGATAAAAGTGCAAACTCAGCAAACGCTAACTGCACTTAAAGTTAGGGCTCTTTAAAGTAGTCTCTCTCTGCAAGATAAAAGCTAACAGGACAGTCAGTCCTTTAATCTTTGGTTTAACCTTCAGTTACAAACCAGGCACTCTAAAACATGGAACCTTGTACTCCATACCCAATACATAAAGCGGGACTGTATCAGGCAGCTTTATCTGCAGACGTAAATAACACTTTAGATATTAAAGTAAGTTTTGTTGCCTCCCTTCCTTAGTGGCCCCACCTCCAAGGTTTAACCTCAACATTGCATAGGGTGGCAGATGCTGGTTTTCAAAATGACATTATGTCACAGCATTAATAGGTGAATGCTGTAGTAAAGCAGTGCTATGTTCAACTACTTACAGAATGCCTAAGAAAGTTATGGTTTTTATGAAACTTCTGGTGGGCTATCTCGTCTTCGGGATCATCATAATGATAGAAAAGTCCACACTCATTGCACTGTGTTGCTCCAAACTTCTTTTGTCCTGCATCAATGATGTACTGGTCTTCTCCTAAACATTTTAAAGAACGCTTTGTTCCTCGAGGACTCCTTATATTGGATGTGCTGTTGATGACATAAACATAAGGATTTGTGCTTAGTCTGAGTACTTAGCATACATTTAATAAAGAAATCAATTAGTTCCAGAAAGCTTTACAATAAAGTACAATGTCAGCTGAAATGCTCCCCAAAAATATTTTACAGCATTACATTATAATAATTGACTTGCCCTGAAACCAACGCAACTAATTTTCAAAGCTTTTTGTGGCTTCTGTAGATGTTAATACATACAAATTTCATGTGCTATACTAGGATAGACCTTTCCTCATAATTATTGAAAATTTTATTTCCAATAAATTGTACTGCTAACATAAAAATAATTAACAAAATGTAGTTAAAAAACCAAGCTATTCTTAAATTAAATTGCAAAAAAGAAAAACTGCAATAAATGCTTCTATTAAAACAATCTTATTATTACCTCTAAGTTATAATTTAGTTTTCCCTCTTCTGCAAATTATTCATTAAAAAGGTCTATTTTTCTAGCTCTTGTTAATTATGCTAAATGATTTCAATACAAATATTACTGTAATTACACTGATATGTATAGGATGGTCTAAATGTTTAAAAAGATGCAGATATTCTATGTATGGAAGGTACTGCTTCGGCCACATGTTGACCAGGAATTCTACACGAGTATAACAAATATGTCCAATACAATTATTGTCAATAAGGAAACATTTTGCTGAAAAAAAATAATTTGCATAAAATGTTTGGAGTCGTATAACTTCTTGACAAAGGCTTATAAATGGTTTATTATTTCACTGTCATACAGATATTGTATGAACAATGCTGTAATTGTCTTTATTTCAATTTCAATGAATTTAACCACAATTTACTGCTAATGTCACAATGCCAAAGCTCTCTTAGAAATTAGACTTTGTATGACATTTTAACATTAAATTGTCATGCAAAGCTTAATTTCTAAGAGGGATTTAGCAACGTCATGTTAACACTAAATTGTGAGTAAATTCATTCAAAATAAGATAGAAATGCATTACAGTGTTGTTCACCCAATGTTTGCAAGACATTTAGTGAAATAATAAACCATTTATACCCATTTGTCAAGAAGCTAAGTGACTCCAAATATTTTACACATTTTTTTTTTTGGGGGGGGGGGATGGGGGAGGGATGGGGTGGGGGGCAAATCAGCTCTTTATTGACAATAATTATATTAGACATATTTGTTAAACTCATCATGTAGAATCCCTGGTTAATATATGTCCAAAGCAGTATCTTCCACCCTGTATATACTGGACTTGAAATTCTGAATAAAATGGACTGATGAGAAGCAAATGAACAGACATAGTATTTTAAGTGTGTGTAGCTTGAAAGCTTAAAATTTCAACCACTGTAAGAAAATATCTTGTAAACAGTTAAAGCTACAAAACAGTTATTTAACACAAACTGTGTAATTAATAAATTTAGCCCACTTTTCATTTTGGAGTCCCTGTGAACCTTTTTTAAAAATGTTTTTTTTAAAGGTTCAAGATTTCAAAATGTGTATGTGGTAAAGTAAAAATACACTGCACTGGATACTGAATATAATAAATCAAAGTTACATCTACAGAAAAATAGAAGGAAAAAAAACACATGATACACAAAGGCAATCATGCACCTAATGTCATTTGTCAAGCATTACACTGATCACATGCACACATCCATAACTGAAGTAATCAAAAAGAAGCTATTTCAGGAAAAACAAAGAAAGTAATGGTACAACTTACTCTGCCAAACCTTTACTATTTCCATGGTTTTTGTTAAACACTGGAAAATACTTCTTAACATTAGTTTCTGTCTTCCCATCACTATTCAATGATGGTACATTCTCAACATTTTGTTCCTTGAGTTTTTTAAACCAGAGTAGTTCTTGACACCAAGGTCCACTGTCATGAAGTACCAGTGAAGAGGTGTGTGATGTTATGGCTGAAATGTGTTGATTTTGTGTATCACAGGAAGTCTCCTTTTCAGGGCTATCCTCCAGCTGGCGTAATAGAACTTCCACATCATTCTGTACCTTGTGTTGGACTATTTCAGTTGTGCTCTTCTCATTAAATGGCATGTTCTTCTCCACTCTAGATGAAGCATTTGGCATCTCTTTCTTGGAATTTGCCCTAAAAAAGACACAGGCTTCATTACTTTCCTTAAGAAATAACCAGAATCACAGTTTTGAGAAAAGCCAACTATAAGTAATCCAAGTAAATGCAATTGTTCTTGTCCTTATTAGGAATAGAACAGAGGTTCTATTCTAGGTTTGTATATTTAGTAATATGAGAAAGCTGAATGTTATCCATGAGCAGGGCTGTGCGGCAAGAGCTGACATACTTTTGTTCTGTTAAACCAATACACATGCACATGCGTTTACTCGCATCCATTTTTTGTCAACTTTATAGGTGCATTTGTAGACGACAACAGTACCTTATGATTACTAATATTGCCTAATTGCATGACCACTTTATGATTTGTAGCCAAAACTTAATACACAGTTTAAGGCATGACCTCTTGATCAGAGTACATGTTTATTCTGTACTCAATTTGTAACAGAACAAGAAGTGATATAATATAGACTTTTGTTCCATTAATTTTAAAGTGCACTGTACTTGAGAATTTTCAGAATACTGAAGCCACTGTCAATATACAACATGTTCAAACTACATGCAAATACATATACAGGAATAATCAAAGATGTTGGCGACATACAATAGCACAACTTAAAAAATTAAAAAGTCTCACAAATACTATAAGTAAAAATCTAAACCAGAACTACAAGCTCAGTATAAAACAAGACTAGCATGCTTGTTAGGCAATATTTTTGTTAGCCCTTAACATATTTTTAGACAAACCATAAATCATCCACCCTCTCACAAGCATTAAGTAATAAATGAGTCGTCTAGTATCAAAACCGGCCAAGTCACAAAATGTTTTTTTCAGTATTCATTAAAAACTTCTGCAGACAAACCAGTGACAGAATATCTTTTGTTTCATATTTATTAGGCTCCATATAATGGGTCCATGTTGTATTAATATGGAAAATCATATTAATGTTTCGACTTGGCCAGTTTTGTTGCAGACATTTTTAATTCTAAATCTTTCAAATATGAAAGACTACTTCAATTGATACCCAACATCAATAAAAAAAAATGTATTCATTAATTATAAAAAATGCAGCATTACATTAAAGTAGAACAAAAAAAATCTGATGTGTTGCACTCACATGACTTTCTCTACTTTTGTACCAACCATTCTTACAAACTCTTATGCCAATATCTTCTTCGTGTTAGTTAAAATAAACATTTGTACAAATTATCTTATTGCTTATTTCCTTGTAGGTGCAAGGGGATATTGGAATACAGTAGGCTCGATGACCCATTTCACGAAAGTTCTAGGTTTTCCGAAACTCACACACATAACAAGAATATCTCCAAAATGGTTCACCCTACAAGAAAATATTTTAGCAAGATCTACATTTTTTGCATAGTATGATTTGGTCTATCTCTAACGGTTTACCAATTATGCAAAAGTCGTCCAGAGTAATTACGACTACAGGGGCTATAGCCAGAAAATTCAAGATATACATTTCATTTGTCATCAAAATTTCTCAAACATATGACATTTTAATCAAAATCGTTAGAGCCATTTTCAAGAAAAAAAAAAAAAAAAATTTCGAAAAATTTTCCATGTAAAGGGTAGTTTAGGGTGCGGCTATTTTCTTCAAAATCTTCGTGTCACATCCTTGAAAGACATTAAACTTAAATACCAACTTTGGTTTTTAACCGACTTTTCGTTTTTGAGTTATGCTGTCCACAGACTGACACACACATGGAACTTTTTCTAAAAATGCTTTTTTTGGATTCAGGGGGCCTCAAAACATGTATTTCCAGTGAAATCTCAACATCGAATTTTTGGGTGGAATACAATACTTCCCCTACTTACCAGTAGAGAAAGTAATTAGTAAGAATGTAAGAGAATTAAAAAAAGAACACTATTTTTTTTCCTTTCACTTTAAGCTTTAATACAGGGAAGATTTGGCATGAAAAATAATATGACCTCTCTTTTAAAACAGCACTTCGATAGATATAATTTTATACACCTCAATCCTGCTTAACATTAGATTACAATATCTGGCACACTCTTGGTATATGTGAATAACACGGCATTAAGGAAAATGGTTTTGCGCCAAATAAAAAGGTCATTTGTAACAACATAACATCTGCAGCTAAAGTAATAAATTATTTTTAACTTCTGTGTATCCATTTAGAGCTGATGGTTTGTTGAGTCAGTGATAAGGTTCCAAAGGAAAAATGCGGAGGCGGGATTTTATTGTAACAATAACTTTGCTCATTAACTTGGCCGGTTTTGAATGCACTTCCTGCATGACTTGGCCCATTCTGTTGCAGAACTCTTAAATTTAATTACATGTGTAATGTTATCTTGGCTGGATTTAATGCATATTAATTTATCAACAGAAAGAGTATTTATTCTACTTTCAGTTTATAATAAAAACTCACTTTTCAAAATTTTATGACTTGGCCGGTTATTATACTAGACAACTCAAATGTTCTAAGCAAAATTAATATGTATGTATAGTTGCTGGGCAGCTCAGCAAAAACAAGAGTACAAAAGGCTATAGTGACCATGTGTGCACATTTCTGCTACTAAAATACCAACATAAAGTATAAGTGACTGCAGAAGTTATACCAGTTGCAGATATTTACAAGATGTAGTAAAGTAAAAACTAGGGCCTGTATTCTTAGATTTTAACCTATATTTTCCTTGTCCCATAATCAGTCATTTTCAGGATATTAGTACGTTTCACACACCTTGGAGCTCAATGTATGAACTTCATAGGGGTAAAACTGTAGGAGACCGTCGTCACGTGGTTCACTGACACTTCTATTATGTCACTGACTTACAACGGAAGAAGATGGCGCTGCAAGGCAAAAATATCTGTTGCCAACTTAACATTGTACAACTCGCTAAAACTACGCATCACAAAATGCCAAAACAATGTACTATTATTTATTAATATTGTTGTTAATACTACGTAATCTGTAATAACATTACTGTATTACACAACCTCAATATTACTAATTACTTCATTATTATTGTTGCACTATTGCGTAATACTGCGTAATCTGTAATAAAATTATTGTATTATACCTCAACATTATTATTGTTGTTGTTGCTAGTACTGCATAATCTGTAATAAAATTACTGTATTATACAGTCTCAAATAAGGATTGTTGTACCTTTGATAAGTGTAGTCATCTGTGAAAATGCGCAACAAGTTCAAGTTTATTATTTATTTATGCCAACAAACTTACTATTGGTATTTTTAAACACAAACCGTGTGTGGGCAATGTTTGAGAGGTAGTACTAGAACTTAACAATTCAATACCACAGCTGGGATTTGAACGACAGACCCTCCGCTTACTAGGCGGATGCTCAGAGCATCCCTTCTCGGTTTACCGCCTTCTCTTATGCCTGTTGTGGTAATTTTCATTTTTATATGCTTCGATGAGCCACAATATCTCTTCCTCAGTCCAATTTTTCATTTTCAAACGTATGTAGAATACAGATTAAAACCATAACCGCACCGCACAAGAACTTAAGTCACATCACTTAATTACAAAACAATAACTCTAAATTACAACAAATAACATTAACAAGTTGGTTGGCAACATTCACATACTTCCGCTGATTTCAATTTTCCAGCGTTGGCAATACATATGTCACCAACGAGTTAAAGGAAATGAACCTCATAACAACAATGCTTCAGTCACAAACAACTGCCTATCGACCACGTGAGGTCGGGCTCCTACAGGATAACCCTTCATAGGACCTAAAAATGCTTAAATAAGGGGTTGTGACCTAAAATGTCACAAACTGCAGCTTTTAGTTGATAAATATGTATTTGTTTAAGGTAATTGTTGCTTCCTTTGCACATATCTAGGTACATTATAAATATATACAAATAATATATTCTGCTTGGAAAGCACAGCCCTGCCACTCAACACAGCTTTAGACATCACTGGCAATGTTTGTAGAAAAGAAGTACCTTTAGCAGTGCAAACTTTATATTCTTCAAAGCTGCAGAGAATCATTAAACAAAATTCTGGCTTTGAAGACATGAAGCTGATTATTTACTACTGCAGGGAGAAAAATAAAACCTAGAGCATTAGCATCTATGACTTTCCTCCAATATGAAGTGCAATACTTTGTTTTGCAGTATAGGGGAGAAGTTCTGCCTTGGGCATGGATGTTTGTATGTAAATATACGTAAAAAATTGCTAAAATAATTTAAAATAGAGGCTCTTTTTTCTTTTCATTAATACTCTGTATGCAGCTGATTAGTGCAAGAATGCTAATATTTATGATTCTATGAAAACAAATATGAAAAATAACCTGAAGGAAGAGCACAGTAATGAGTCTAACAAACTTGCAACTAAGCAAAGAACATCTAAATAGGGTTATATTTATCATTTGAAGTTTAAACAAGACTCAGCCTCATTTGTTTATCATACATCACTTTCAACTTTTTTCAGTGCAAGTCGTGGAATTCACTGTTGTCACAATATCCATTATTGGCATCCCAGAACAAGCAATTCTTAGAAATGAGAATAATTTAGATGGCCTAGATGGATAAAGAAAGTAATTTTTACTCCAAGTTCCATTTTTATGTAAAACATACCCAATCCACTAGATTCCTTCACAGACAACAGTGAACCCAGTATATCACTTCTAATTTAAGTTTATTGGGGTGTTTTCTACAGCTCTTGGTCCAATTTTTCACCCGAATTTGAAGTTATAGTAAGTTAATTACATTGATTTATATTTGTGTATGTGAGTTGAGAGAGAACAGTTGCTATTTTACAGTTGCATTGGTTTTATAGTGCAGTGAATCCTATCAAATTAAGTTGCATTACCGTATGTAGGTTTTTTATGGAGTGGAAGTAGAAAAAGATAATAAATTACCATTTTTAGATCTAAAATTAATCAAAAACAAGGATAGAATAAATTTCGGTATTCACAGAAAACCAACGCAGACAACTACATAAAAGCTAATAGTTACAATCCAAGAAGCCACAAACAAGCAATTTTCAATAGTTTAACACATGGATTGAACATCCCTCTTTCAGCAGAAGAATATAAAACAGATTATTACAAAATAATTGAAATAGCACAAAAAAACGGCTTTCCCAAAGAATTAGCAGATAAAAAGGTAAAACAAGCAGAAAAGAAAAAATTATTAAAAGAAACTACAACTCTCACAGCAGCAAAAACAAAAATGATATTCAAAAAATTCACATATCATCCATGGGCCTTTGATAAATTTAAAAAGGTGTTCAAGGAACACAACATTGAGCTAGCAGCAGTAAACCATTACTCCATAAAAAACCTACTACTTTCAAACATCAAAGACGCTATTCCACCTAACAAAAAATCTGGCATATACCAAATTCAATGCAGTGATTGTAATGAAATATACATAGGAAATACCAAAAGAAATTTAGAAATTAGATCCAAGGAACACGTTAGAAACATTAAGAGTAAACAATTAGAAAAATCAGCGGTTGCATTTCACTTTTGGACAAAAAATCATAACATAAAGCTAGAACCGAAACTTCTCAAACACATGACCGGAAAACAAGAACTGTCCACATGGGAACAAATCTTTATTTTAAAAAATAGAAACCGAGTATTTAATTTCGACATTCCTCAGAGAGACATTTTCAGTAAGTTAATTGAACCGCCACCAGAAGAAGCATCACCATCTGCACCATGAAACACCATGGAAACCCAATTATTGTCCGGTTGATAATGGAGGAAAGTTGTTGTTGTTGTTTTCTAGTGCCTTGCATCTGGCAATGAAGCCATTAGCATTCGTGCTTTCCAATACTTTTGAACTGTAGTTTCTTCTGATCTTAATGCTTCACAGGTCTTCAATAAGACCTGCTTTTAACAGATGAGGCTCTGGGGACTGAATCACAGCGGTATAACTGTTTCATCTAAAATGGAGGAAATGTCATTTACATATGTGCTGGCCTATCACAGCACAACAGCGTCCCTCAGAGGCACATGAGGGGAAGGTCGGTGGATCTAAATATCATCTATTTAGTCCTCCCGGCTAGGTCCGATGGACCCGTTGACCAACGATAGGTGTGGTCCCCCTTGCAAAATGGGGGTTTAAGTCGGGTGATGTAACTGCCACATTGTAAAACTGGTGCCCGTTAAGAAAACAGTTACATGAAAGCCACATACATGAATATGAGTCCAAAAGATAAACATTCTGGAGTTAATGGAGGAAAGTTAACCTTCGAAATGCGTCCCGGAAAAATATGTTGTAAGTGTTGTTCAGTGTTAAATTAAAACCTTTTAAATTAAATTAAAACTTATAAGCTTATTCTTTATTCATCACTTTTACTAAACTCTTAATAAGATCTAGCTTGATGTGTAAAGGTCGCAGTACCAACATTTCAAAAATTATAATCATAAAATTAATTCCTGTTTCTCCAGGGAAAGAGAGCTAAGCAAACATTTTAAGTCATATCCATTTATTTCACATTGAAATGAATAGGAATGAACTATTTTTAACTAAGATTCTGAGTGTGTCAATATAATTTGACAAACCAGCGAGCTCTAGATGCATTCTGTTAAGCTATAAACACTATTTACCTAACCTTTTGCCAGAAGATTGCTGCCTTTGCAGTTCTACATAAAAATAAGGGTATGCCAAATTGTGTGTAGTCAAGGTTCTATGGAAGGGAAACAGTCCAGTGAGAATGACAAAAGACATACATGAATTGCACATCATTTACACTTTGCAACCTCATATCATGTGACCTTAAGCAGACCTCACAATGTTATGTGTTTAAATGAAAAAACTGCAGGAGATTTACTTTTAACACTTTTAGAAAATATATTGGAGCATATTTTTACAATGAATATCTCGCATTTATGTAATAAACAGTACAGATAAATGTATTGTAAACCTCTCACATAAAATGGAAGCATTTTGATTTTAAAATATACAAACATACATCCATAAGCCTAAAAAGTGTATTTTAATTTTACACCAAATATTTAAATGTACATAAAAATTATTTCTCTGGATGCTGTTATTACTGATTTCATGTTTGAAACATTTCAAACAGTGAACAATGAAGCGGTACGTCGAATGCTGCATCGTATGCATATTGACTTGTTTTGACCAGTTGCTCCCTCTCCACTACTGACCATGGCAATTCATGCGCAGTAAAAACATCTGTACCTGTGGCACAGTTAGCACCTAATCTGTTCTATTGATGTATCTGTGGCATAGTTAACACATAACCTGTTCCATCGGCGAGTACGTTCAGCTGAGTGCAAATGATTTTCAGAAATTGCGGTTTCCTTACTCTTAGCCTCGAAACGTCAAAGTAGGCCGTTTGGTTTCATGAAGATCCACTACCAGATTTGCAGCATCAACAAACCATGCCATTTTCCTGGTAGTGCATGCACATAGTTAATTGCCAACCCAGTACAGCAATTGAAATTCACTAACTTGGGGTCCTAAGTCACAAAGTCAGAAAGTGAGTAAGTTAATAAATTAATTCAACAATTGTTGCCAACAAATCATGGAAGTAAAAATTTGCTTGTGAAGGGTGCCAGAAAAATAAATCATGGACGCTGCATTGGACACTGCTGATGTATAGCATTCCTGCAAAGATGTCATATGGAGCTTTTAATGCATATACACGTTTAGTATGTTGACAGCAATGAAATCATCTGCTAGTGACTTCAAGCGCAGTAAGTACCTTTAGACTTAGATTTTCTGCAGTAAAATGTTGTGGGACATAATCTAAAGAAGAGCCCAACAGATGGCAGTAAAATGTAAGCAAACTTGCAGCTCATAACTGCTTTACCTATCAAAGAAAATGACTGCAGGCAACATAGTACAATATTGAGTTAAAAAGTCTGTGGAACTTGTTTAAAATTAAAATGTAAAATTAAACAAACATTCCCATTCCAAATACCAAAGAGATTTTGCTTTAAATTGTGGCAACAAAGAGCAACTTGAGATCATAGCTTAATTCTACACTCACGAGCATTAAGTTGTGATGTTACATTAGCCATGCAAAAAACAAAGATTAATACTAACTTAACTGTTGGGCTTTTTCCATTTATCTGTAAGGGACGTTTGCTCTTGAAGAAGCGCTTAGTGGGATCTATCTCAGTAACACTATGCTGCTGTGCAGAACTAAGTACGTTGCTCACATAGGATTCTATTCTTTGCAATGGAGTAACTTTTGGCTGCTTCATGGCCTCTGCTTTTGCTTTATGTGGCTTAATCTTATTTTTCCTTATACGATGACGAACACCAACATTTATTTCTCCCACTTTCAGCCGTTTCGCTATACTATGGCGAGAAAGCTTAACTGCTGAATGATAAATATGCTTTCGCTTAACTCCACTGTGTTCTGAAAGATCCACTTTTTCTGCTGACATACATTTCCTTGGAAAGAGAGACGTTCTTGCCCGTGAACCATAAAATGTAATTGGTGGCAATGGACTGGAAGCTTTATTTTCACTATTACATTCCTTAGCTTTTACCTTCGGGAAAACTTTAACAGGTGTCAATGCACTGCTTTCTGCATTCGATACTTCCAGACATTTGCGTTTCGGCGTTTGCTGTAAACGTGTACGTGCTAGACATTTGAAAGGTGATGCAAAGCCTTTATCATCTGAATATTTGGTAGGCGTCTCTGCTACTATTTCTGTATCAATAACTGTAGTTTCATCCACTGCCCTTACTTGGTTTTCATCTGATGTCTCTTTTAGAAGTTCAAACGCTTCTGATTGATTAATTTTTGGGGTTTGTGGTGAATAATTGACTGGTCCGAACAAAGCACTCCTTATTCTAAGAGATTTCCGTGGAGTTTCAAAAACCCAATTTGGAGATGATGGGGGTGAACTGTACTGTTCTGAAGAATCAGATAATGGCGAAATTGGGCCCAATGAACTGTCACTACTATCGCCTTTTGGTGAGCGAGAAAATATTATCCTTTTCCTTGCAGATTTTGGTGTTGCTGCCTTATTCTCCGTTATTTCCAACATGCTGAACTGAGATGTAAAAGTTTCACCACTGTAAATATTGGTTACTGTGAATGTAAAAAATATAACAATACAAGTATTCCTCTAAACATAGATAACGAGGCACTTCCACTAAATGCATACACAGCATCGCTTCAACACTTGTCCGTTTTTACACTCCGTCAGAAGTGACTCCCGCCTTTTGAACTTCGATTTTGGTAGTTGAAAGGGCGCGAACAGTGTTGCCAACAAATACATTTTTTGACTGGTGTTTAAACATGTACCTTAACCTTCACGCAGCACCGCCAACTATCCTCTCACCAAAAGCAATGTGGTATAGTTTTACCATAGATAGAGTGTTCTGTGGTTTTACCACCACAATTATACATATGTTTGCCACTAAGTTTCCATTTTAATAGGTTATTCAACATATTTCGAGGTGAAAAATCAAACTGAAAAGAAATTAATTAAATATAAATCATTCAAATGTATCGCTCTCCAGAAATACTATACCTACAAATATATACCAACGATAACAAAAAAGTAATGACGATGATGATGTTGGTGGTGGTGGTGATGGTGGCGTAACTATAATCCAACGACACAAAAAGAACCTATATAATATGTATAGTTCACGGGATGTACATAACCGTATAACTATTCACTTAAGGTGTATGGAATAGAATTTAGGACTTTTTTGCACTTCTGCGAAAACATTTTGGACGGGTTACCTATATCAAAAAAGTATATACAATTTATGTTCTGAATGTTTATACCATACATTTATAATTATATAAGTATTATAAGTAGCAAATAAACGAGTGCTAATGAGGGATAATAAAATATATGAATATGACACACGAAATGTTGACTTTCGCAGATACAATGCAAATAAAGCTATTACTGACACCTTCTCAGTAATAGCTTTATTTGCATTGTATCTGCGAAAGTCAACATTTCGCTGAAAAATTTTAAAATGGTAACAACTGACAAACTAAAGCGCTATTTATATTATGGGTCTACAATATTCGTACTCCTGAAACTGTGTAGACTTCGCTTGGAAAAGTATAGTTGCCGGCGACAACTGAACTGCACCGGTCCGCGCTATGGTAAGACAATGCCAACCACATGCCAACTAACTTGTAATCATTTGTGTTTGATGTGAATGCCGCCAACAATATGGGAAACTGTAAACGCATACGCTTGAGTCAAAAGAAATGTATTACAGTTGTGACTTTGGTAGAAGACAATACTGTGTTTTCTGTTCTGCATTTTAAAATAATACAATACAGTGAAGTTTTGTAAACTGCGAGTGCTAAACTTTAAATTAATAATATGCTACTACCAAAAGAAAGTGTCTCTTTAATAATGACCTACAAAAGCAGTATTCATACATTAAAAAATGTAGTGACTCAGATGTTACATTCAATAAGTGTGCATCTATGTACTTTCAGTATAAGTCATGGGGGACGATCGGATACATCACAACACAAAAATAGTGAAAACCATAAAAAAAAATTGTGCGTGCAAGTGTGTCTTCAAGCACAATATTGACCAATTTTTTTAAAAGTGAAAGTGTTGCTGATAAAGATATGAAATTAGCAGCTGTTGAAGGAGCGTTTGCTTACTATACTGTCCACCACAATCAATCTTTCAGATCAATGGACTCTACTTCTAAACCTATGCAATGCAAAAGATCAAAATTTACTTGTAGTTTTAGCAAAACCGAGGCAATCATATCAAATGTTTTAACCCCATTTGCCATTCCTCAACTAGAATCTGATTTACAGAAAGCAAATTTCATTTCAATAATGACAGATTCATCAAAGCATAAGGACGTAGAAATATTTCCATTGGTTGTTAGGTACTTTAATCCTACTGAGGGGATTCAAGTTAAAATATTGGATCTGAAATCTTTGCCTGGAGAAACCTCAGAAATCATTGCTACATTTTTGAGTGAGTGTTTGAAAATTAACAATTAAAAAATGCTCTTTGTGCAGATAATACAAACTGAAATTTTGGAGGTGTATCTAGAAAGGGCGTCAACGACCTCTTCACAAAATTGAAAGGAAATTTAGCTCACAACTTACTTGGGATGGAATGTTCTGCTCATATAATCCACAATACTATCAAGATGACTGCCGATGTCCTTCCTATTTATATTAAAATGCATTGTTTCTAAAATATATTCTTATGTCTTTGTGTATACTATAAGGATAGAAACTCTTAAAGAACTTTGTGAATTTGTAGATCAGTAGTACAAACAAGTTTTAGGCTATAGCAATACAAGGTGGCTTGCTTTACTCTCTGTGGTCAAACGTCTTCTGACTATGTTTCCTCTTCTGAAATCATATTTCGAATCTCAAAACGAATGTCAATTTGTTATCAAATCTTTCTTTGAAAATACTTTGTCAGAAGCCGGGCTGTCCTTTCTTAACAACCAAGCATCAACTTTTCACACTGCAGTTCAAAGAGTAGAAGCATCAAACATTTACAGTTGTTGAAGTAATTTATTTGCTAAATGACTTAAAAGTTAATTTAGTTTCCAAGGGTGAAGGTTGTTTCATAACATCAGCTGTCAGATCAATTGTTAGTAAATTGATAAATGAAGGTTTATCATCAGAGATTGCAAAATTTGAACAATATGTTCATACATTCTATCAAACTGCAGCTGAATATTTAAATAAGTGGCTTGAACACATTGACAGTTTTCGGGACTACAGTTGAGTAATACTTAAGGCAGGAGTACCCCAATGCAGGATATACAAAACACTAAAGTTTTCATTTGTGAAATGACTCCTTAAACTACGAGAATGGTTTGTATGATGAGTATGTGTATATTGAACAATATAGGTCACCGAAAGTATTACAAAAATGGAAACTGGTAAAAACCTCAACTGGCGATTGTTGGGTGGAAATGATTTCTTCACCATTACTTGCCAGCCTCGGTGGCGTGATGTTGGCGTGTCTGACTCACGTTCAAGAGGTCGCGAGTTCGAATCTCGTTTAGGGTAAGTTCTCAGTGTAAAGTTTTTTCCGAGGATTTCCCTTATCCTAAGGAGACGAATGACGGGTAGCTTAAAGTTCCATGGACCTCGGGCTCATTTGAGCATTATTCCACCCGTTTCGTTCATTGACCGTCCGATATGTCGTTACGTTGGAGGACGTTAATTAAAAAAATTTTTAAAAATCACTTATTAAACAAATTATTATTATTATTATTATTATTATTATTATTATTATTATTATTATTATTATTATTATTATTATTATTATTATTATTATTATTATTATTATTATTATTATTATTATTATTATTATTATTATTATTATTATTATTATTATTATTATTATTATTATTATTATTATTATTATTATTATTATTATTATTATTATTATTATTATTATTATTATTATTATTATTATTATTATTATTATTATTATTATTATTATTATTATTATTATTATTATTATTATTAATTATTATTACTATTATTATTATTATTACTATTATTATTATTATTATATTGTTATATTTTTTCGTATTCCCCAACGAGTAAGGAAGAATTAAAGGCAAGCACAAATGGATTCTGTTTGGACGAAAGACTACAGTATGTTATTTCCTTAGTTTGACTGTGAAAAAGCAATATAGAGCGTAATTTGATTACGTGGCTTCTAAATATATGCCTACAGCACAAGAAGTAAAGGGAAGGGTGTGGGAATTTGGACATCCCAAACATTACATTTATAGATCCCAACGTTTCTAGTAGATGAGGTTAGTTCTCGAAAAGAAACATTCAGATGTATCTAGCACATGGATTTCGAAACCTTTCTATTTATTTATTTTTTTTTTATTTGTTAAAGGTCGATCAGCAGTTTCCCGCTTTACAAACCAGGCAGAGCAGAGTGACACAAAATAGAATAAAATTACAAATAAATACACAGAAAATAATAAATACATGGAAAACAACAGTTACATAGAAAGGACAAGATGAGGTCAGCCCCAATCGGGCTCCTCTGTGACGTACTGATCGTGGTGACAAGAATCCAAGCTAAGGTCAAACTGCCATCTGGTTGTTCTTAGAAGGCAAGAGCAGGTCTTGCGGTGGGCGACTGCGGATTCTGGTGGCAACTGTAGTCTGACGGCCAAGGGAATAGACGACTGCGCCGTGAACTGATGGTAACTTGGTAAAGAAGGTCTGAGCTTGAGTGACGGATAACCTCCTCAATGGTAAGGACACCAAGTTCTCTGTGAAGTTGTGCATTGCGCGGGAACCATGGAGCATTCAAGGCGATACGTAACACCTTGTTTTGGAGCGACTGAAGCCACTTGAGTGCACCAGATGCAGTTCCATCCCAGATCGGAAAGCGTAGGTCAGCAAAGGTCAGATCAATGCAGTGTAGAGTAAAATAGTTGTATTGCTTCGGACGGACGACTCCCTATTCATCAATGGATACAGTTTTGATAGTCTGGCGTAGGCAAGACTAAGTTCAGCATTGATATGTGCTCTCGAGGTCAGACGTCGATCAAAATGCACTCTCAAGTATTTCACCATGTCATCTGGGCGTTTTCAAGGTATCGCTACGCCGTCTATGGTGAGGACTGTCGTCGGTCCTGGTCGACGGGGAGTTAAGATCATAGCTTCGCATTTAGACTGGTTAAGCACGAGACGCCAATCACGGAATCAGGAGGTGAGAGTATTTAAGGCTGATTGAGGATTGTCGGTGGCGGTTAGAAGATTCTCATCTGATACAAACAAGACGGTATCATCTGCATATACAACAATATGAGCAGGGGGTAAAACAGGAGCTTCAGTGGTGTAGAGAGTAAAAGAAGTGGTCCAAGTATCGAACCTTGAGGTACTCCGGCCAAAAGAGGCCCAGGGGTGGATCGTTCAGAACCCAGTGGAACTGAAAAAGTACGGTCCGAGAGGAGCCATGGACGAGTTTGTAAAGATCGGTAGGAAGACCGAGATTTCGCAGTTTGTGGAACCCAGGTTACCACACATTATCAAAGGGCTGCTTGACTTCCAAAAGGCAACCAGGGTGTGCTGCTTGTTCTTAAAGCACATGCGATGTGTTCGGTGACTCATAACAGCCAATGAATAGTAGAATGAAGACTCCGAAATCCAAATTGAAAAGCAGGTAAGGCAGAGATGTCGTTTAGGTATTTATTGCTACGTCTATGAAGCAGTTTTTAAAAAATAGTGAACGCAGTAAGCTGATTGGGTGGTATCCAGAAGGAAGATCAGGAGATTTATCGGGCTTATGGAGAACAATAAGATCTGCATGTTTCCACACAGAAGGGAAATGGCCTAAAGGCAAAAGAGCGTTAAAGGTAGAAGCAAGGAAAGTATACGCTTTTCGAGGAGAGATTTTTCAGCGCGATATTGGGTAGGTGGTCATGGCCAGGGGCTTTCTTGGACACTAATGTACGCAAAATAGTTCGGACTTCAGCAGGGGGTGTAAATTACGCAGGAATGGGAGTGAAAGCGTCCTAAAAGTGATTGGCGAAGACATTTTTCTTGAGGACTTACATAGTGTCTAATGGCGTTCTTCAACGGCGGAAATTGCCCGCCTCGGTATCGTGATGATTAGCGTGTCTGACTCACGTTCAAGAGGTCACGAGTTCAAATCTCGCTTAGGATAAGTTATCCGGGTAAGGTCTTTTCCGAGGTTTTCCCCTATCCTGAGAAGACGAATGTCGGTTAAGTTAAAGCTCCATGGGCTCATTTGAGCATCAGTTCACCCGTTTAATTCAATTACTGTCCGATATGACATTACGTTGGAGGTCCTCAATATAAAAAAAACGGCTGAATTACTGTAGGCTCTCGGAGAATACGCTTTGTATCCTTTCCAAGGGGAATGGTCTAATGGCAAAATGGAAGAAAGATGGCACTGGTAGCTCGTGAAACAATGATGATCAAGAGCAGCTTTTACTTGTCGGATTAACGGGTTGAGACAAGAGCGTTGCCAGGGTTGCCGCTGATGTTGCTACAGTCGGCGCTATTGGTTCTTAGCGCATATCAATCGTAGAGGAGGAGATATAGGTTTAAGGGCGCTCAAATCAGCGCCCTTAAAAAGTATTTGAAGGCAAAAGTCAGATATAAACTTTAATCAAAAATAAAATTGCTAGTAAAAAAGAAAATATACATATAAGTATTAAAAAGAAGGTGGCAATTGCTAGAATTGAAACAAGGTGATAGATTTGGCAAAATGCATAAAAAGAGATATCTAACGTTTCAAATCCTCAAACTCATGTTACACTCCGCTAAAAACTCTATCAACCGCTGTATTGTAATTCGCCAAGTCCTCTGCAATTCTTGCAGGCAGCTACAGAGAGTCTCGAAGGTGTGTTAGAGAGGAATACTTTAGCAGCATGTGAAAGACTGACAAACGATTGTCCACAACGGACATAGAGGAGCAGGGTCCCGTTTAAATAGGTAACCATGCAAAAAGTTGCAGTAGCCAATACGCAAACGAGTCTAGTTAACCTCCACGTGACGATACGCGAGAAGAGAATACCAAGTTTATCGGAAGTTCTGTGTTGTCCAAATTTGTCAAGCTCCGGCTCATGAGGAATTTGATATATACACTCCTTGGTGTAGGATAATAGCCGACTTCAAGCTGTTGCCAAGGTTATCGAATGGTCCTTCCATAAAGCTGGCTGGGGTTGTGTGACTTTGTCCTCTTTTGGTGTATTATCCTCTTTGATTAAGCGCGGGTAAATTTGAGACAAATGCTGGTAGAATTGTTTTGGCGCGTGAAAAGACGTGAAAGTGAGATTATGTGGTTATCTTGTAATGTGTTTCGCTCGAAGAAAAATGACGTACTTGTAAAATTCTAATTTGGATATAGTGAAAGCAAAGATAAAACAATATTGGAAAAGCAATACCAAAAAGTGATGTGTTAACAAGTAGTTGTTCTTGCTTAACACTCAGTTAACTTCTGATAAAGGATTGACAGTACAATCTTGTCCTTCAGACAGTACCAATTGTTTAAGAAATAGAAATGGAGGAGTTGGAAACGGCAGACTATGAAACAGAGGAGTTAGTAATTTATTATTATGTTTACCTAATGGGTAGTTACATTGTACTGTATTTTTGTGATCATTATTATGCATTTGCAGATGTCGTACTATTGAAGAGGTCCAGAAAATGATCGATGATGCAAAATTAGATCATGACGATTTGGAACCAATTACACAAGTATTGCAATTTAGCACAAATCCTGATGCTCATAAGAAATATAAGTTTTTGGAAGTGGACGCTACACTTCTAGGTGTTCTGCAGCAAGGACAAAGGTAAGGTCGATATCAAATTTCCGTTTCAATGTCTATACAAAATTTACTAAATGTTTCTAAAAATGATAAAATTCCAAATTATATAAAAACCTGGCATTTATCAGTTTAGTTGTTTGGATTGTGATAGGGTTTATATTGGTAAAACTAAACGTCATTTAGAAACCAGAATAAAGGAGCATTTTAGAAATATTAAGTATAAACAAATTGATAAATTAGCTGTGGCGAATCATTTTTGGTCATTTAATCCTGAAATAAATCCAGAGGTTAAATTATTAAAACAATTAAATGGACCTATAGATTTAATGGTTTGGGAAAGAATATTCATTTTAAAAACCAAGAACAGCGTTATGAATTTTGAAATACCACCAATAGTGTATTTATAGGTTTTTGCTTTCAGAGGTTGGCGACAAATAGATCTTTTAAGTCTAGCATCGGTAACTATGGTAACTTGTTTGGATAGCTTTGAAAATAAATTGGACTAGGGTTACAACTCCATGTTAGTAAAAAGTCATTCTATTTTCTTTAAACGCGGCACACCAATTTTACAATCACTGTTACATATTGACGGACATCCTATACCTCTCACGCAGTCAACCAAATTCCTAGGCTTACATTTTGACTATAAACTATCCTGGAAAAATCATGCTGTATATCTTCACTCCACCCTTAGATCAACCCTTCCCATATTTAAATACATACAAGGTCGACATTGGGGAGCCCACCCACAATACCTCTATATCATATTCAAAGCCTTATGCCAATCGAAACTAGATTACGGAGCCATTATTATTACTGCATATCCGGTTGGATTGCAAAATAAAATTACATCCACACTTTATCAAATTGGTAAACTCATTTTAGGGATCGGCGGTAAACCGGCTACTAAAAAGTTTTCGCCGAAATAGCACTACAAAATTTCACCGAATGACAGATAGCCCTTACTATTCCTTTTATAGTGAAACTCTTTCTCTTCACAGAGACACCGCTATTCTCTAAATTGCAACTAGGCCTTAATCTCCGTTTACAGTGCAAAATAGGATCACGGAAGCAGACACTGATATATTTAAAAGTATTTAAAGCTTTCAAATTAGTCCAGGGAGGGATGTCCCATAGGAGACCTCCCTTATATTATCTCAAATATGATCAGCTGATCCCTAAAACCAAATTTATTCTGTCTAACTGGCAAAAACATGATGTTACTACCCCTAAACAGTTTGCATACTTCCTAGACCAGTTTTCTCAATCTTTACAAACACCCCCCCCAGATTATATATACTGATGAACCACTATCTGATCATGGGGCAGGAGCTGCATATTTCAACCAAACCACGGATACCAGAGACTTATTCTCTCTCTTCCACATTATTTTTCTAACTATTCAACAGAAATATACGCAATATACCAGGCTCTATATTCTTTACGCCATATACATCATTCCACAGTCCTACTCTGTATCGACTCCTACAGTGCTATACAAACTCTTGGCAGATTCCAAATAAAACCTTCTCTTGATTGGTGGGAAATATGTTTCCACGAACTAGATTCTTTAGATCAACGACATAACATGACACATATGATATGGATACCTTGCCATTCCAACATAATAGGTAACGAATACGTAGATAAACTGGCCAAATCAGCTGCCAATAATTCTCCCCCAAATCCATCGCCAGGAATACACATCCAGGACGTCTGACAACATATTACTAATCATACCGATACTTATTTCCATCTACCTAGACCACCTAAAACACCATGGTTTTCAGTGGGAAATATAGATAAAGAGGCCATATCTCTGGCAACAAAATTGAAATTAGGCGTAGCACCCACCCCGGCTTATTTATTTATGATTGGAAAACACAATACAGATTGCTGTGAGTGTGGTCAGTTTGGCGATGCAGATCATATATTCTTTCAATGCCCTAGAAACCAACATTCGACATCTCTATACTCACACATATGTGCACGTATTGGACACGGTCCTTGGAATATTTCTTCACTTCTAAACTGGAACATACGTAATATATCACCACTTCTCCATTTCCTCAGAAAATGTAAAATGAAACTATAATACTAACAGCATAATAAGAACATATATTCAAACTACATCTCATGATACATCTACATCTCTACATCATCAAGGTCACCAGACACGGAAATCCAGAATCCACTGGATACAGCGTCAATAAATAAACCAACAACAACAATAAAAAAATAAATTGGATACATCTTGAAACTAGCCAGTGTTCCAATATTAATAAGAAAAGTGAAGCTTTTTGTTTCTAATTTATTTTTAATTTAGATTCTATTGAACATGCTAATTGAAAACTCACAGAAGTCATATTCAATGGGAAGTAATACGTGTGTCGACGAGATGCTAGTCAGTTCAGAGGACGATGCAGGTTCAAAATATTTATGCCCTGAGCCTGCAAAATATGGGCTAAAAATAATGTGCCTGACCGATGCAAGAATAGGTTATTTTTATGATGGTTATTTGTATGCCAGCAAAAACACTGATGGGTTTGCGCTTTTGGCAGAAGACAAAAAGTTGAGCAAGCCAACACAAGCAGTTCTTCGTTTGTGCAAGTCAATTGAAGGAACAAACAGAAATATTACTTTCGATAATTGGTTCACCTCTGTGGGACTAGCTGAAAAGTTGAGGTCGAAGCAACTAACCTGTATCGGAACAATAAAGAAGAATAAGAGAGAAATTCTCAAGGAATTCCCTCCATCTAAAACGAGAAGTGGGACCAACACTATACACATTTACCAACAGCCTTACTCTCCTTTCCTATGTTCCCAGAAAAAATAGATACGTCATTTTGATTTCCCCAATGCACCATAACAAAGGAGCTCCTGCAGAATCCAGAAAGCCTGAGATAATACGAGTAGAAACATACAACACCATGAAAGGAGATGTTGATAGCCTTGATCAGAAATGTTCTTCATTGCCAGTTGGAGGACAAGAAGATGGCCGATGGCTGTGTTTTTCAGGATAGCAGATATAGCAGTTGCTAATGCATATGTTCTACATATATAATTCCTATCCTGAGAATTCTCAAATTTCAAAACTGGATTTTCTCAGATCATTAGCAGTCCAACTAATAAAGTCCGACATGCAGAAAAGAATTTAGAATGACAGAATTCCAAGAGAAATAAGGGCTGGCATATCAAGAATCCTAAATGTAAAGCCTTACACTTCCAGAACCAGAGCAGAAATTTGAAACACGCAAAACTTTTTGACTTTGTCCAGCAGCAAAGAAGAGAAGAACGTCTTAGGCCTGTTTGAAGTGCAAGATACCAGTGTGTTTAGAGTGCACCAGAAATATAAGTGTAAACCGCGCTGAAAATGACTAGTTCATTGCACGAAAGAGAGGGAAAAAAACGATACTTTACCCTATGCATGTTTTATCTGAAACTACTATAGCGTGTGTTGATATATATTTTTGCAATCAGTGTTTGTTGTTAAACCATATACCAGTACATTTTTACAAATAAGCTACTGCATAGTGCAAGTGTAAACAAAAAAAGTGAAGTATTGCATTTACGTTGTTTTGTAGTGCGTTAAAAGGTTGTGTATTAAATAACGTTCACAGTTCCTACAGATATTAATTACGACATATATAAAATTATTAAAAGTGCTCTTCAAATAAAATATCATGAATTCAAATAACATATATGATGCATTTTTAAACAGCATGCATATAAGACGTCTCAGAGACATCATGTCACCAGTTGTGTGGCAAGTTTTTCACGTCACCAGTTAAGGATTAATGAGATAACTGCAGGGCTGTTAATTGCCTTCCTTTGTTAATGGACTGAGTCTTTTTCTTCTTCTCCTGCCTTACAGGGATTAGGCCATTCAACCGGTTCAGGCCTCAAATTCTCTGAGAGACATTGTCCATTGCCCACAACATTGCAGTTTCTGGCATTATGATTCACAGCACCATGTGCATTTATGACATGAATGGTAACACCATTAATGGGCAGGGTTTAGATTCTGCGCTTCCTACCTTTATGAGGGAAAGGATGGTAAACTTTCCAAATATGGTTTGCCATTCATTAAAAATGATTTTGCTGTCCTTTCCAAGTCAACACAATCGTCAGTGTATGCATAACATCTTTATTATATATTATTCTGCCTATTTGTTATACATTTTGGAAATAGGATGAGAATTGTACTTTATTTGTTCACATTCATTTCAGGGTTTGTTTTCCAAAGGGTGATTCTACCTATTGCCCTCCGTGCGATAGGGTATTGTTTATGTACACCAGAACATATACTTTAAGTAGCCTCTGAAGCTTTAAACATAATTAATTAGAGACTAAAAGCTTCACTTATCTTAGTATTTTTGCAAGTTCTTGAAATGTTATGCAAACTAGTTTCTTGATGCTTCCTTCATGTCCTCAGTGCTCTTGTTTACAACAGTTACCATCAGTTACTGAAGCTTTGCTCTCCACTACCACTTTATACTGTTGGAGAACTTGTTTTTTCAGTTGAAGAGTTTATAACTCTGACATGATAATTTGTTTATGAAACAAAATGTGACGCTCACTGGGGAGGGGGGGGGATTACAATTGGTAAAAATTGTCAAAGTTTGTAATGAAAGATATTCCATTCTTTCTTTTCATAACTAATATTGATACCTAAAACAATACCTACCTAAACACCAATTAAACTCTGTTTTAGCAATGGAAATATGTATCTACAGTTATTCTCTCAGATTCCAGGGCAGCAATTATAGCAATTACTTCCAAGTTGTCACCAAAAAATCAAACAATTATAGAGTGTTGGAAAATCCTTACCCATCTAACAGCACTTCAAAAACACCTAGTGTTCCAATGGATACCAGCTCACTGTGGACTGAGTGGTAATGAGAAAGCTGATTTTCTTGCAAAAACGGGTACCAGTAGTGTACAGAAATCTATAGTTAATCTACCATTTTATGCAGCTAAAAGGTTAGTCAACTCTGAATACAAAAAAATTATTGCAAAATATTACTATGAAAAATCAAAGAATAAAAGACGGGAACTACCAAACATTCAAACAGTAATACCTGAGTATCCTCGAAAAACGGCAGTTGCAACCTTCAGGTTGATTACAGGACATGATTGTCTGGCAAAACATTTAAACAGAATTGGGATATATTCTTCACCACTCTGTCCTCTATGTGATCTGCAAGAAGAAATGGATCGAGACCACCTTCAAATATGCCCGGCCACTTCTAGTGCCCCATCCATCAGTGAAAAATATTGGAGAGCAAGAGGATTAATGACTTTATTGTCAGAAATCCAGCATTAGCTAACAACATATGTATCTACAGTGCTGTTAGTTTAAGAATCGGTGCTAGCGACAAATGCTGCAGTCCCACAAGTCACTGCATGCTCGCCGATAGACAGGACTTTACATGCCCAAAGAAACTGGCACACACTTTTCATGCGTCTGTTAGTTTCGACTTTGGCAGGCAGTAGTGGTGCAACAGATGGTTGACCTTCGTTCTTTCTTTTTGTCAATCACACAACCTGTTTCCATAAACTTTTTCACTAATTTACGTACTGAATCTCTGTGAGGAACTGGATGATCAGCAAATTTACGTCTAAATTTTTGCCTGGTTTTGCAAACTGATTTCTTTTTCAGAAAATAGCTTTTCACTATATATGCATGTTCAGTTACTGAATATTTCACCATCATGCAAAAAACACGTCCAACCATCTGATAAGTCGTGCCACTACTGCGTGCCAAGGTCAAAACTCAGACGCATGAAAAGTGCATGCCAGTTTTCTTCGGGCATCTAAAGTCCCGTCTATCGGTGAGTGGGCAGTGACTTGTGGGAGCGCAGCATTTGTCGCTAGCGTCGATTCTTAAACTAACAGCACTTTACTTAATGTTTAGGCTAGAATGTCTAATGGCTTGTACAAGTTACTGTTTTTGCAATCAGCCCCATGATTCCCACCCTTTTGACCGTCCATGGATGGATTGGCTTAAACAACAAAAACAGATGAACTTGAAATCTACCCACACTGAACTTTTGTCTTCATATTGTATGTAAAAGCAGATAGAACAAGTATTTTCACTCAAATTTAATGCTTTATTAGTCTATAATATTGTTGTGATAAAGTAGCATAGATTATGATTTATTTTACAGCTTAATATTTAGAGGATCCAAAGATGAGAATGCAGTTCTGTGTACAGACAAGAACACATATGAGATAAAAGAAGCAGAGACTTCAAACAATTTAGTACTTGTTCCAGATCTACAATGGGCAAATGAAGTCAAATCCAATACCAGCGAGAGGACGCTAGTAACCAAAGAGGTTTGTATCAACATTAAATAATTTGTGTATCTGTATGAATGATGTTGAATTCACATGACTTTCTTTACCCATTCTTCTACAAACTATTCTTAAAAGTGCTTTTTCTTCTGTATACTTCATGTTAAGATAAGTATTTGTAGAAATGCCTTTATTGCATATTTCCTTGTAGATACAATGAGAATACAGTAGGCTTAAATGGTAGTGAAATCTTTTAAGAGCTCGTTGCTGTGTAATGACTCTGGAGTTCAACTTTTTTTTACATGATCAGGAGAAAAAAAGGAACAGTGATTCCCATTTGAGCAAACTAAGTATAGGAAAATTAAAACCAGTAACAAAGAATATCTTAAATGCTTAACTCCACAAAAAAAAATTATTCAATATAAATTGTACATTTTAATGAAGTCTATATTTTTTGTGCAGTAAGTTTTTTCTTGTTCCTACAGTTTGCCAATTATGCAAAACTAATTCAATGAAGAGGACTTAGCGGCTATTTCCAGAAAATTCAAGATATACATTTCATTTGTCTTCAAAATATTCTGAACCTATGGTATCTTAATCAAAATGGTTCATATACTAGATGTGCAGCGGTAATTCTGTCACCATCTATTTGCTGTTTGGCAGCAGTCTTGGGAAGCATTTGCTGGTACTCAATTGCGGACAACCAAGGACACTGTGCTACTCTGGCTGACCTCTTGCTGGGATTCCAGGCAGGAAGAAGTGGTTTTAACCCACTTGAGGATAGGCCACACACAAGCCATCCATGAACATCTTTTACATGGTGATCTGGTACCTAGTTTGTGGTGTGCAGCATTTCATTTTTCTGTTGCACATGTCCTTATTGATTGTCTGCAATGCGCTCGTGAGTGCCAGTCCCTTGGTCCTACTAGGCAGTGACCCAGTAGTTGTAAATACAATGCTGAGGTTTGCCAATATTGGCTTTGGTAAGCATATGTGACATGTATTTCATTTCGGAGCTCTTTAACATTTTAGGGTGTTTTACTTTTTACCATTCATTTTTTAAGTTTAAGTACTATCTGTTTTAATTTTTCAGACATTTTAACTTCCACTTTTTTGCTTTTTAAGGGTTAGGTTTCAAAAGTTGAGTTTTTCTGTTTTTATCTTTCGACTTTGGGCCATAATGACCTAGTTGTTGATGAGCCCTTAAACACTATAAACTCACTTACTCAAAGTGGTTCAAGCCATTTTTAACAAATTAGAAGCTTGGGAAACTTTATAAATGATATAAAGAAGAGATTGGTGGTTACAAGCATTCCAAGATTAATCTATAAATCCATTGATTTATTAAGAGTGTCCCTTAAGTTTTAGGTTGACACTTGTTCTATAAAATGCAAATGATTCATTAACTCAGATTGCATCCCTTCATGTTGTATCATTGAGATAATCTTATAAACATGATCATCATTATTCTGCAGTCTTACTAAGCATTAGTTTATAGTTTGATTGTTGGAAACTACTCTTTTGGGGGAAGGGACAAGTTTCATTGATTTATTTGGAATATAGATAGCATGCATCCTACTAAGTGACATATCACAGAAATCCCTCTTATTTGGATGATGCAATTTCCTGAGCACTGGCTATGGGGGTTCATAGCCCAGGAGGATGCTATTTGAGTGCTTAAATACGGTGCCTCATGTCACTCTGGTCATGTCTTGCCAGTCGTTTATGTGCAACTTTGGTAGAAGGTGTGCCATTGTTGCTTGGTCTGGTGATGCCACAGGGCAATCCAGCTGATCTACGAATGCACTATGATAGCATCTTAAAACTGTTCTGCTTGTTCACTATTTGTAAATGAAACAGAACATTGATAAAAGAAATTTAATATAATCTTCACAATTATACAATATATACCTAATGTATTGTATAACTTAATAATGGAAAGTCTCAAATGTTTAAAAATTTATGCAATTATATTAGTTAATATTTATAAAGGATTTTAGATGTACTTCTAAATTGTGCACAACTCATCGTTCATTATTAAAATTAATACAACAAAGGATGTAATTTACGTTTTGTGAACATTTTGTATTGATTATAGTACCTTCATCTTGAAATTACTGTACTTTTTCAATATTTTGTGCACAGAACAACAGCACTGATACAAAACATTTAATCTAACCTTTGTTATTGCAATACAATAAGTACATTTAACTAATAAGATGTTTAAAACATATGGTTATATCAATAAATGTTTATGAAAAATTTTAAATATACTTTCAAGTGGCACACTAAGTCAGTTCTCCTGCTGTAGTTTTTTCATGCATGCCTGCATAAGGGTTAAATGAACTCCTGCTATAGAAAATTCTGGTACAAAGATGGTGCTGATGTGACCCAACAGTTACTGCTGTCATTAAATAAACTTAAAAAATTATGAGAATTGCTTGCTGCTGAACGATGCCTAATTATTTTTTGCTAAGCTGCATACAAGTGAATATTACTGGTGTTCAGCCCTGGCTGTTTGCCTGTCATACTCATGCATTCACAGTATATTGGTTTCTTAAACCTAATTTACTTCTCTATTTCTATTTTCTAGCATGTCTCCATTTACTGATCACATCCATTTCTTTTTTACTTTATTTAAGAATTGTCCTATTTTATTACAATCTTTCTGGAACATTTCTATTACAGCTATATGTCTATCTTCAACCATTTCTTATTGATATGCTCTTTTCTTCGCATTTCTGTTCTATTACATTTAAAAATTATGTGCTCCATTGACTAATTACACATTTACTGTCTTCTATTTTAGACAAAAATAGCAAATGATGCTATACAATGTTTCATGAAGTTTTTGATTAAGTATTCTGGACATTTTGCATTTATTTCTGCTTAAAGAAATTATCATTGACAGTTATATGTTGCATCTACAGTTGTTCTTAATGTAAACACAGAATTTAGATCTGTTAATTATGAGGGGCAGTCATAAAGTTCTCATTGTCACCTAAAATAAATTTTCACAAATTGCATTCACATGACTTTCCCCACTCACTCTTGTACTAACTATTCTTACAAATTAATACATATAGTTTTACTTCCCAGGCTTGTGGGCCATAATCTAGAAGGTATAAGTTTATTTATTCATACAAATGCTTATTCTTCTATTTACTTCCATGTTAATAGAGATATTTGTAGAAATGATTTTATTGTGTATTTTCTTATAGATGAAATGGAATACGGTAGGCTGAAGTGGTAGTCATATCTTTTAAGCTATGCAAGAGCTTTGAAATTTCAGTCAGTTTGCATGACGAGGAGGGAAAAAACAAATAATAATTTCCCATTTGAGTAGTGTGAGATATCGGAAAATTCAAACCAATATGAAAAAATATTTTGGAAATGGTTGGCTCCACAAAAACTGTAGCGTGAATTATGTGCTTTAACTAGATCTACATTTTTGTGTAGTAAGAGTTTATTTTTCTCTTATTGTTAACCAGCTATGCAAAAATCGTTTAGGATGTAGAGGAATCCAAAGGGTATTCCCAGAAAATTCAAGATACGCATTTTATTTGTCATGAAGATATCTTAAACTTAATGGCAATTGAATAAACATTTTTGGGTTGGGATATGCTGGAAGACGCTGACCGTAAATACCAACTTCGTTTTTTGTCATGCTGTTCACAGACATACACACACCTTTTTCAAAACAATGTTTTCTTTTGGATCCAGGTAGTTTCAAAACATGTGTTTCCGGTGAAATCAATGTATCAAATTGTTGAGTGGAATACAATATTTCTACTACTAAGGACGGGTACGTAAGTACATTGTAGTGAAAGCAAAACTACAGTAGAACCCTGCTAATCCAAATTAATTGGAGGTGTGGTCTGTTTGGATTCAGAAATGTTGGGATTATCTGAAAAACAAAAAGAAAAAAGTATATAAATTCAGTTATAGGATTAGCAGCTACAAGGTAACATAGCGTAGGGATGTGAGAAAGTAATAATGTTGTGATTACCATGTACAATATGACAATGTATTCAACATAATGACAATGTATTCTTCTGACCATGCAGTAGTGGCGGTATGTAGGTAGTTGAGTTTGGTTTGTTATTGTTAGCGGGCATTCTAAAGTAATTTATACTTTTCACTCACAAATTCATACATAACAGGTGCTTGTGTTGTACTATGCACTGCGATGTCAACCAAACAAAAACAGTTCCTGTGCGTTAAAAGAAAAACTGTTAGTGCTTAAGCGACTTGATAGGGGGAAAGTGCTATTGAATTTGCTGTTAGGAAAGCCAATATCAGTGACTGGAAAAAAAATTGGGGGAAATTGAGAACTTCTGCAATGCTACTAGTGAAAAAACATTGATAAAATTCCATGGTTTCAATAATGAGTTCTAAAATAAAAATGCTTTCTCTACATTACAAATAAGCTTTTTATTGTTTTTTTAAATTATGAATTTTATGTTTGCATTAGCAGGATTCTACTGTATGTAGAATGTAGTTGGGAGTCTCGTCGGTCTAGGTGGCTCAGGTGGTTAGACACTGGCCTACTGATTCCAAGGTCATGGGTTCAAATATGACCCAGACTGATGGTTTTTAAGTGTGCTTAAAAATGACAGCTCCATGTCAGATTTAATGGCAATAATTCCTGTAGGACTAAATTCCGGCACATCGGCGATGGTATTGTGATCCTAGTAATTGACAGCATCGTTAAACAAAATATTTTTTGGGGGGTCAAGAATCTCAATTTCAAAGTTTATCCTTGTCTGCACAATCACTACGCAAAGTGACACATTTCTCCCACCAATGGATGAGCTGGGAGATATCCTAAGATCCTTTTTATGGCTACAAAGAACTGTCTTGCCTCTCCTATGACCTTATTGTCGTCCTGCCATGTACTGAGTTCTTTATGCAAGGAAAGAGGAGTAGTGAATTACTGGATTCATAAGATGAATTTGGAGGATAATGCAAAATTCATATCCATAAGCAGTCATTGTATAGTAAAGTAGAGGAAATATTGTATTCCACCCAAAAAAATTGATGTCAAGATTTCACTGGAAATATGTTTTGAGGTCTCCTGAATCCAAAAAAAAAAAAAGGATTTTTAGAAAACGGTCTATGTGTGTATCTGTCAGACTGTGGACAGCATAACTCAAAAACGAAAAGTTGGTTAAAAACCAAAGTTGGTATTTAAGTTTAATGTCTTTCAAGGATGCGACATGAAGATTTTGAAGAAAATTGCTTCACCCTAAACTACCCTTTACATGGCATTTTTTTTAAATTTTGATTTTCTTAAAAATGGCTCTAATTTTTTTGGTTAAAATGCCATTAGTTTGAGATATTTTTATGACAAATGAAGTGTGTATCTTGAATTTTCTGGCTATAGCCCCTGTAGTCGTATTTACTCTGGATGAATTTTACATAACTGGTAAAACGTAAAACGTAACCAAATCTTACTATACAAAAATTTAGATCTGCTAAAATATGTCTAAATAATTTTTTGTAGAGTGAACCATTTGTGAGACATGCATTGTTATTTGTGTGAGTTTTGGAGAACTTATACTTCTGTCAAATGGAACATCGTTATTTTTTTTTATTTTATAGGTTCACCGTGCAAAGAGAACAGAATCTCAAAGCTTTGAAAGATTTGACTAGTGTTCAAAGCCTACTGCATTCTCATATTCCCCTTACATCTACAAGGAAATAATTAGATAATTTCTGTAAATGTTTAACTCAACTAAGACGAAGAAGATATAGGAATAAGAGTTTGTAAGAATGGTTAATACGAGAGTAGAGAAAGTCATGTGAGTGCAAATCTCCTAGCAGCACATCACAGTAATTGCAAAAAAACAATAGGAGCTTTCCTTATGTCACCTGTTTATTTTTGGGAGGAAGGATTTTTGAATGTTTCTGCTGTATGCTTTGCTGCTTAGTCTCAATATCAAAATGGTACATCCACCATTCATCCATGGTGATAAGGTGCTCAATAAGGTCATCAAGGTCAGATGGCCAAGCTCCAAATTTCAGCTATCACTTCCTTCTGGTATTGTTTTTGTTCAGCTGTGAGCAAGTTCTGTACCCATCTGGTGGAGACCTTTGGCATATGCAAAAGGCTATGAATGATGTTTGAAACTGACCCATGTCTAATGGCACCTTCTGCACTATTGACAGAAATGCAAGCACCAAGACTTCCACATACATGCCAATTCTCGGTTATTCAGCAGGAAATAGATGTATGCCCAAGCACCCAACGTTCACTTCATTTTTTACCACCTCGCTAAGTGAACGATATAGCAAAAGCACCCTTAGTCCTAAGCCAACAGGAAGCTTGCTATTCAAATGTCTAATATGTTTCCAAAGGGGGAGAGGCTCTACCCCTCTTGGCTGCGTGGCACGTCCCATGTAGATCTTGGGATGGCCACACTGGAAGTTCACGATACCTACCTCCAGTACCCACACTTTTTTAGAATTTTTACCAGGCTACACTGACAGATATTTGATGTTTGATTTACACTGATGGATCAAAGAGCACCAGCTGTGTTAGATGTGCTTATGTTACTGGGACCAAATCACCTCACCTACATTAAACTTTCATAATAGCACATCCATTTATAATTCAGAGCTGTATGCAATATATCGAGCTGTTTTATATGTGCCCTGTCATAAATTGGGTGACTGCCTAATTTTGAGTGATTCTGTTCGTACACTTCAGAGCTTTGTTGAGCTGTACAACTACTATCCTATAGTACAGCATATCCAGGATGCCCTCCATGTTTTATGTTGGTCTGGGTGGCTCATTTGGTTAGATGCAGGCCTACTGATCCCAAGGTTACAGGTTTAAATCTGGCCCAAACTCATCAGTTTGGGCCAGTAGATTTACTGGCATGTAAAGGAACTCCTGCGGGACAAAATTCCGGCACACTGGCAATGCCGATATGATAGTGGCAATTTACAGCATTGTTAAACAACAAAATAATTTTAATTTTTAATGTTTTATATGCTTCTGACATTAACGTGATGTGAGCATGGGTTCCTGGTCAAGTAGGTTTGCCAGAGAATGAAATGGCAGATTTGGCAGCAAAGTGGCAACCACATAATCCAGTATTACTTCGGAAGACTTTAGACTTGAAGTGTGGAGAGTTTGTGCTGTCGTGCTGGCACAAAGAGCGGTCTGCTCTCTGCAGTAATAAGCTTAGGGAAGTGAAACAATTTCCTATAAACTTGGTAACCTCCTTCATTTTTGGCTTGGTTACACATTGGACACTGAAATTTTAAGCTAGGTTACCTTTTTAAATAGGATCTTGTTCCTCTTTGTCCACTGTGTAACAACCTTTTGATGGTCCATCATATGCTGCCAGAGTGTGCTTCCTTAAGGCACCTTCAAGACTGCAACTGCCTGTCAGATTTGCAGAGGTCTTGGTGGACGGTAAGCAAGCGGTCAAGAAGGTTTTGAAGATTTTAGGGAAGGTGAACATAAACCTAAGAATTTAAAATGTTTGATATCTTAATCTCTTACTTTTTTTTAACTTTTAATGACAATTATTATTTATTTATGCCAACAAATTTACTGTTGGTGTTTTTAAACACACAAGCCGTGTGTGGGCAAAGTTTAAGAGATAGAACTGGAACTTAAAAATTCAACGCCACAGCGGAAGGTCTGTGGTTCAAATCCCAGTTGTGGCGTTGAATTTTTAAGTTCCAGTTCTATCTCTTTTAATGACAATTTTATTCTGGGTTTTGGCTCTTTGTTTGGTATACTCATGTATATTTTCTTTCTACTAGTATTTTTATTTTATATTGAAATTTATCTCTGGCTTTTGCCATGATCCATTCCATAAGGTTGCTTATCACCTAGGAGTTGAATGCCCTTAAACCTAAATCATGGATCTATAGGGAAATGGGAGCACTTCTTGGCTCATCTTCCAGGCTAATTTTGCCTGTTTTGGAATGTCTGTGCCACTTAACAGTGTCATACTTCGTGGCACTATCTTCATACTTACAATCAACTCAGCACCCTGTGGTATTTTGTACTTCAAAATACAGTAAACCCATCACCACTCAAGCCTCAATTTTCTCAGCAGGGTACACCATCTTGAATTTTGTATTCTTGTTGGTTCTGCAAGGAAATAGCACAGAAATTTAAACAGTGAACACTACAAGAACATGTGATCACTTTGCATTGCAGGGGATGAAGTTGTTCTTCATTATTGCAACCAATAATAACTTTGACTGCCCCTCATAGTGATAGAATTAGAGTTTATTGAGGAATTTTCTTGCAACCATTAAGCATTATATTTTTATAGTGAGTAAAATTTTACCCTATTAAGGAGATATATTTTCTTATGTATGCAGGTGGTAGGTGTTTTCCAAAAATATCTTGAACTGAAACTAAGTAGACCAAAATTTCAAAAGCTTTGGTATCTCCTGGAAGAGAGTAGGTACAAAGGCCCTGAACAAGAAGAGGAATTACATAGTTCTGGAATTAAATTCTACAGGTTCCAAGATCTTTTGGAAGAAATACAAAGCAGCGAGCAAGAACTGGATGATGAGTTATCTAAGAATTTGGTCTGTCACTTGGGAGGTTAGTATTCCTTATGCATTTGTTACCTCCAGTACGCAAACCTGAGGATAAGCATCTTCAGAAGAAAGCATACAGGAAAATGGGTAGAAAGCTTGTGCCACAATCTTGGCTGAAACTATCAGTATTTTATTGATTTGCCATACTCTCAGCTGTTCATAAGAAAGGTGAGCATCTACAGTTGAGAGAAGAAACTCCATCAAATAGCATGGAAATGTGTTTTTACTTCTATTTTGGTGTCTGTCATTACTGCCTTCTGTTTGGACTTACTGGACATAAGTTTGTTATTGGTTCCACAGACACATCCCCATTTGCTGTTTCTGAATGTCATGTCTGACAACACTGCAACATTCAGAAAGGTGGCTAAATTTCAGTTTAATGGTTCTCTGTTCCGTGCCATTTTTATCTATTTCACAGTAAGTGTGCATAAATATTTTTTCATTGTTGCATGAATGCTACACCATAAGAGTCCTCTTTATTTCCATTTTCTTTTCTTATCATTGAATTCCTGAGTTACTACTTCTGGTTAGAAAGGGAAATCTATGTGTTTGTATTTTGGTTTCTCTGGAATGCATTATATTTTCATTAATATACTTCTCGCAAAATTTAGTGTAAGCACCAAGAATGTGCTGCTTCTTTGTAAGAGCATATAACTCCTAACATACAACACACCAATGGCTTAGTTGTATGGGCTGGTTACTGGAGTCAAAAAAAACTGAGTGTGTGGAGACCTCAAAGCCACATTCCTTGATTCAACTGTTTTGATGAGGCTTTTTATTTCTTGTAAATATTGTAAAAGCATGACATGATTTACAGGATAGTTCTGATTGGTTTTACAGCTTCAATTATTATTTGTTTAATGATTAGTTATAATAATATGTATCATATAAGTATTGTTTAGCATATAACACATCTGATATAAAAGATACTTTTGTAAACTAATTTACTGCAAAGCACAAAATTTTGATGAGTATTTTTAAAAGTACATTGTATGAAGAATCTGCATTAGTATTATCTCTTAAACATTGCCCACACACAGTGTGTTTAAAAGCACCAACAGTAAGTTTGTTGGTGTAAAGAAATAATAATTAGACAATCTTGTTTGCACTTATCCCCAAAAATGTGTTTTTGATGGTAACCTCCTTGTTGAAAATCATGTTCCTTGTTTTTATATTCTTTGTGCATTTTATGTAAAGCTAGGGATACCAGATTATTTTGTGGAAATGAAGGTCACAATGGTAAAAAATGTGGGACATTGACAAACATGTAGGACATTTAAAGTAAAAACAAATTAGAAACTAAAAGCTCCCTTATCTTAGTAATATTGCAAGTTCTTTGTTGCTAACAAGTTTTGAGTTGACTCCAACTCATTCTCAAAGCTATACAAACAAATTGTTTGTTGGAATCAACTCGAAACTCGTTAGCACAAAGAACTTGCAATATTACTAAGTTAAGTGAAGCTTTTAGTTTCTAATTTGTTTTTACTTTAGATTCTTGTTGCTTGACTGTTAATAGCTTCATTATTTTCTTATGTAGGACATTATTAATCCATGCAAAAATACAGGCTGCGCACAAATGATTTGAACGGTTTTGTGATTTTTTATAGTCATATTATTAAATATATGGTGATGGTATTTGATGTTGTAAGTTAGCTATCTCTCCAAGCTTCGTTTGCAGCAGTCAAGATGCTTCTTCCTTCCACCGCAAAGGTGCAGTTGTGAACTATGCTTCCTCGTATGGTTACAAGCTCCAGGTTGCAAGATGGCGACCAATAGTGAAAAACCGTTTGCTGCTCTTGAGTTCCATACGAGTAAGTCTGTGACAACCATGCAACGAAACTTTAGAACAAAGTACCGGAAAGTACCACCCACTGCCAACTCTATACATAAATGGTATCAACAATTGATAACCACGGGATGCCTATGTAAGGACAAATCAACAGGTCGGCCGAGAATGCCTGAAGAAACAGTCAACTGTCTGTGAGCTAGCTTCGCACATAGCCCACAAAAATCAACTTGTCGAGCCAATAGAGAATTGAACATCCTGCATTCGATCATTTGGAAAGGGTTAGGGAAAAGATTGAAGGTGCGCCCTTACCGTTGGCAGGTGTTACAAGCATTATCACCCGAGGACAAGGTGAAACACTTTAAATTTTGTAGCAGTGTGTGTGTGTGGAAGATGATGAGTTTTGTGATAAGATTGTTTTCAGTGACAAAGCAGCATTCTTTCTGAGTGATAAATTGAACAGGCATAATGTAAGAATTTGGGGAACTGAAAAGCCCCGTTCCGTCATGCAGTATGTTTGTGATTCGCCTAAACTGAATGTTTTCTGTGCGATATTACAATCTAAAATTTACGGTTCCTTCTTCAGAGAAAAATCCATTACAGGGCACATCTACCTGGATATGTTTGAGAATTGGCTCCTGCCACTGTTGGAGACCGATACTGTCACCTGCCAACAGGATGGTGCTCCATCTCATTACCACCGTGATGTTTGTGACTTCCTGAACACCCAAACTTCGAGATCGATGGATAGGTCGTACCGGGAATGAAGATAACGCACTCATGTCATGGCCACCACGCTCTCCCGACCTCACCCCTTGCGACTTTTTCATATGGGGTTATGTGAAGGATGCAGTTCACACGCCACCATTACCTGCTGATCTACGAGAACTCCAGGTCCGCATCATCAACGCATTTGGTGAAATTAACAGGGACATGCTACATTGAGTGTGGGCCGAACTTAATCATCGAGTTGATATTTGTTAAGTCACTCGTGGAGCACATATCAAGCACCTGTAAGCTGTTAAAAAAGCTTTATGAGTTGCTATATTTGAGTATACAGTTTGTAGTAATATAATATTGTTTCCATGGATTTGTATGATGTGTGGTGATGAACAACATGAAATGCAAGTTTTGTCTCTTCAGTGCTAACATCACTGTGTGGGCTGAACAAAGAAATCTTCAATATCTGAAATGCTGACAGAATTTTTCTGAAATTTTGTTTCTTAGAAGACAAACTGTTTACTTTCCACTTCCTTATTCTTTGATAATTAAAATGCAAATGGAAGAGTGAGAGTAAAGCATCTTTCCCTCTACCCAAGCTTTTGCCTCGGAATGTGAATGCAGCATTGCTAATCTCTTATTCAATGCTACTAATGCATGAGTATGCTCTTTGATTGTAGCTGGTGTAGCCATGTCTTTATAGCGAGTTGCAGCTAATAAGCAATTTGTTCATTTCTATTTTCCCAGTTTCCAGTTCATTTTCTAATAATCACTGCTGAAAATGTAGGACATTAGAGACATTTCAAAAATCCCCCCTGGATGCTGGACAAATGATTAAAGGTTAAAACGTAGGGCATATCTAGTAATTTCCAGATGTCTGCTAACCTTATGTAAAGCTTCTGAAATAAAGTACTAATTTCTTCCTAAAAAGAGATTAACTGCATGACAATCAAACCCAATTCCAGGGATCCACATGTGGTATTCGTATGACAATCAAACCCAATTCCAGGGATCCACATGTGGTATTCGTGGTGGACGAAGCAGCGTCTGTGCAGGTTTTCTCCGGGTTCTGTGGTTTTCCCTACCACTCATTCCATCAATTGCTCCATAATCACCTTTTCAATGATAAATTTCACCTTCATTTCATATCTTCTTCCTCACTCTCATACCTGGTGGTTGGTGACTACCCGCCTCCAGGTTTTCACTCTGTCCAGTCCATAGGTTTTTCTGCTCCCTGACAGGCATCTGACCTAGGCATTGGCTTGTAAGTCTTACATAATGGGAGGGTAAAAAGATGAAGACAATCGAACTCATTACTTAAGAAACATCAACTTTTGCATCATGTGTTAGTCCACATGAGCAATTAAAGAGCTGCCTCTCTAGTAGGCTTCATAATGCAGGAAGACAGTTATTTGTTGTTTGGCATTGCACTGTCAAATGATTAGTTCAGGATTAGTTCAAATGGCACCAAATCATGAACATGCTGACAGTAAGTTTCTGAAATTCAGTGTTTCTATGCAAAGCGGCGTCAGGGCGGGTTTTCTCCGGGTACTCCGGTTTCCCCCGCCATCTCATTCCACCGGTGCTCCATCTTCATTCCATGTATCATCAGTGTCACCGCCTGCGGTGCCGTAGTAGTAAAAGCGGGCGTTAAACACTACAAACAAACAAAGTGTTTCTATGCTGTGAAACAATTTTAAAGATATTCTAAATCAATTGTTCATCTGACTTGGTTTTGACACTGACTTATGAGCATTGCTGCCAACATGTTTAACACCATAAATTGGTTACAGTTGAGTGCCACTTCATTTACTTATTAAAATAACTGCATGTTTCAGGGATACCTTGCCATTGTCAGCTGTAGATCAAGTTAAGCAGTGTTGTTCATTGATGTTATTTGATTTTAAAACTCCACTATCTAGGTTCAAAAACTGAAATAGTTGTGATTTAACCATAAAACTGCATTATGTTTAGTCATGGACTATATAATGCAAGTCTCAAGTTACTTAAACAAGACTAAACACTAAAATTATGTGATGCAGTTCATTAACATCCTGTGGTGTGCATATATATATATATATATATATATACCATATTTTATGCGTAATTCCCCCCCTTTTTTTCTTGAAAAATTTGCTTGAAAACACAGGAGAGGGAATTATGCGAGTGTGCTTCTAGGAATTCAGAAAGGAAGGGAAACCATGTAGTATTATGTAAAAGTTATATAGGCAGGTATACAGTAATTTGTGAATGAACTGAATACATCCCAGTTTTCATTGGGCCTACAATGTATTGTTTCATTGTTTCTTTTCTCTGACTATTCTGTGGTCTCATTTTCGTCACTATCATCACTATTTTTATTTATATCTGGCTCAGATAACACATCTTCATGTTCGCTATTCCATAACCTGTCGTCAGAACCATTAATTACACAAAAAATACCAGTTTTTTAAAACTCTTCTTAACAATTTGATGACTTGTAACAAACTGACTTAGAAACACGGCTGCAACTTTACATTTCAATTTTACTACGTTGTGACAATGACAATACGAGTATTTTTGTGGCAACCACTGCGTCCATTGATGTCCGTGACAGGCACCGCTGCGTCGATTGTTGTCCATTATCAAGTCATTTGAAGGCCGCTCCAATAAGAATGAATCAGGAGAGGGAATTATGTGATGTTTAATAGGTAAATAATTTTTAGTGATGAAAAATCATAGGGGAGGGAAATATGTGAGGGGGGGGGGGCTTATGTGATAAAATACGGTATATATATATATTTTTTGTTTTTTGTTTTATAACTACATCAATCTGCAGGTTTCCTGGCAATATGAGAATTGTTTGATAGTTTATACACTTAATTTTATGAGGATACATGTAATTCAGACTACAGCAATGCTGTGTAAGTCCTGCATGCCCTTGCTGCTATATTTTTGTATTTTTTCAAGGTTTCTGGAGGTTGTTGGATCATGAATACCATTTCCGTGTTCTGAGTCTGATACTGAATGTTGTGGATGAGAACTCTTGGCCAGTGGATGGAATTAATCGGCTGTTAGTTTTAGAATCCTTGACAGCCATTGTACCTGCAGAGATTCTAGACCAGGTTTTCTTGTGGTACACAGAGGAAACAAGCTGTGTAAATAATGAAGGTAAAACATAAAGCAATCCTGCTTTAGAAATACTGTTGTTCTTAACACTGGAATTATGGGCTATTTTCCCAAAATTTCCTATTTTGTTTTTACAAGGGTCATAGTGAAAGTCGTGCATAACCCATTGTTAAAATTAAAAATCCGACGATTTAAAAAAGAATAACAGGATTGTGATCTACAGATTTTATACCACATTGTACCATATTGTGATGTTTTTAGTATTTCCAAAATGGCGGACATCAATGTTCCATTTTGACAGCTTGCTGTAATTGAATTCCTTGTTAAAGAGAGAAAATCTGCTACTGAAGTTCATCTCAGACTTCAGCGTGCATATGAAGATGTCTGCATTGGTGCTAGCAGTGTTAGCAGATAGGTGAAGCATTTCAAAGATGGAAGAACAAGTATCCAAGATTCATAGTGGTCGCCTATGCCCTGCCTGCGTGGATCACAACAAGGAAAGAGTTGATGAGATCATTAGAAAAGATAGGCATATCACAGTGGATAAAATTGCAGCACATCTTGATGTAGGATATAATGCAGTGTAAGAAATGATACTAAGCTTAGGTTATCAAAAAGTCTGTGCACATTGGGTCCCACGTTATTGACTGAAGATCACAAACTTCAGAGAAGAACCATCAACCAAAATCTTTGTCGGAGATTTCAAAATGGTGATGATGAAGGCAATGAAAGCTGGTTCCATCATCATGAGCCTGAAACATTACACTAGAGTGTGGAATGGTACCATTTGGATTCACCATCAAAGAAGAAAGTGAAGATGGTGCTGTCTGCTGGGAAGGTTATGGGTAGCATCTTCTGGGATGCGCAGGGTTGCACTCTGGTTGATTTTCTTGAACCTGGACAAACCATAAGTGCTACCTGCTATATCCGAACACTTTGGAAGCTCTGTCATGCATTGCATGATAAGTGCTCTGGAAAGATCTTACAACAGGATAATGGGTGTCCTCACACTGCCTGCGTCACAATGGAGAAGATCAGAATATTTTGGTGGAAGCTCTTCCATATGCTCTCTACAGTCCCGACTTGACATCCTCCGACTACCATCTTTTTGGTTCTGTTGAGGAACAGATGCAAGGCCCAACACTACGAGATGGTGGAGGATATTAAAAAAGCAGTGCATCAGTGTCTTCGTGCAGCTGGAACAGTTCTATCATAAGGGTATTTTCAATCTTGCAGAATGATGGGGAAACTGTGTGCAAGGAAATGGAGACTGTTGAAAAGTCAGAGAAAAAGTCTGTAAGTTACGATGTGCTTGGTCTATCTTAAAAATAATGGTAAGATTTTTTAAAACTTGTTACTACTTTCAGTATGACCCTCACATAACAGCTAGGGAGCTATAAAAATTATACTAGATCTATAATATGTATTTCTCAATTATTTTTAACTATATATTGTTGCAAGTCAGCTGAAGATTTTAATTCTATTTGAGATACATCACTTAAATTCCTAAACACTATCATGCTATTCAACAGCAAATTGAAACATTTTAACTTTCAAATGAAATTTCTATTGTGGTTAAATTATTTTTCTTATTAAAATGAGCAGCAGCTTAAAGCTGAAAGTAACCTGCAAAAAATTTGTGTTTGCAAGCTTGAAAGTATTTCTGCTGTAGTAGTGGTAGTAACTTATTAAGTACTAAATAATTAAGTGTGAGGCCGCCCACTGAGACTGCCCGTGGCCACTTACTTGGACAGCCATCTGCATTACAAATATACACAAAGATTACACATGATCAATTTCCTATACAAGGGTCCTTCAATAAATAACCAAACTAATTTAATTGTATTTAAATAAACCGCCCTGGAGCGCCATGGCTGCTAGTGGCGGAAAGGTGAATCCTTTCTCTAGCAGTGCTGTGAGTGCCAGTCATGCAGAGTGAATAATTTGAGAGTTAGAGCCCGATACATGAGGCCGTGTTTACTGCACCCACCATGGAACTGAAATTGCAGCAATGCGCATCAATGAAGTTTTGTGTTCTGTTAGACAAAAGTCTTACAGAAACCTTTGAAATGGTGCAGCAAGTATACAAGGACCAAGCTTTAGGTAAAACACAAGTCTTTGAGTGGTATAAACGAGTTGGTTCCACCATTACAACCCGTTAACAAAACAGGAGAGTTCGCAGTGGAAACATTCATCGAGCCCTAGGCCTAAGAAAGCAAAAGTTCAGAAAAGTGCAGGAAAAGTCATGCATCTCGTATTCTTTGACAAACAGGGCGTTCTGTATGATCATGTTGTAACTAATCAACGCACAGTAACTGCTGCTTACTATTGTGACTTACTAAAGGGGCCACTGAATAAAAAAATTACCAAAAAGCGACCAGATCTCGCAAGGAGAGGATGGATCTTGCATCAGGATAATGCCCCTGCTCATCGAGCTTGTGCAACTCAAGATGTCATCGCAGAAATGGTCATTGAGATCATGCCTCATCCACCTTATTCTCCGGATCTTGCACCATGCGATTTTCACCTCTTCCCTAAAGTGAAACAGGAGCTTTGTGGTCGCCATTTTCAAAGTGATAAGGAGTTGAACAATGTTGTCATGGGTATCCTGAACAGACTGTCAAAAAATGGGTTCAATGAGTGTTTTGAACAATGGGTAAATCATTGGAATAATTGTATTTCATCAGAGGGAGAATACTTCGAAAGTGTGTAGGTAAATGTTAGTGAAATAAAGCCATTATGTGTTAATTAAAAAATTAGTTCGGTTATTTATTGAAGGACCCTCGTATAGGGTAAAGATGCCTAATTTCGTGATACCCCTAATTCAATGATACAAAGTTGAGCTTCCTGTCATGCTTTTATTCTGCAATAGTTAGTAGTTGTGAAGTATCCAACAGATAGCTGAACAGCTGTACTTTCCTTTCTCAGCAACTTCTGAGAAAGGAAATGGCTATGGAATATGTTGTTCAATATGTCTCACACTGCAGAGACAGACAACTGTAGTTATTGTGTTAGATGATTATGACATGATGTAAAGATCACTATACTGTAATTTGTTCAGTACTAAACTACCACCGTGACCACCACCACCTCTTCCTCCTCCATCGTTACTTCTATTTTATTTGGAAGACTAGCTGACCTGGTGAACTTTGTACCACCTAAAATTGATTTGATTGTAGCTCTTCATAAGTGATTATCAATCCTAATCAACCTTTCAACTCCAATTCATTGAGATCAATAATATTAGATGCATTGTGTATGGTTTGAGTGTTGTTTGGTTATTAAATGAAATTTGTTAGTAATTCAAATTAATTTAATGTCTTGTATTTACATGAAAGGTAAATGCTGTTAACATTCAATGTAAAGCTTTTTAGTAAACTAAGTTTTTTGTTTTCTTTTCCTGTGCGTAAATAAACAAAGATGATGACTTTACGTGAACATGCGAGACACAGTTGTTCATGCATGAAACTGGACACTCCTAGCTAATTTTGAAAACTTCCGACTGGCCTTGTGATTTATTGATAATTATCGCGAAGACCAGATGCATGGGGAATTGGAGTCATTCATAAGCGTTTTCAAAGTCAATCTTGCTCTATTGCATAGTCGAGGTTGATTGATGCGACGCAACCTGATGATGACTGAGTCTATTTTCAATTGTAAATTGAGAGGTGGTAATCCAGGCAACTCTAGTGAATTCAAAATTTCTGTTTACTACATCATCCTGTTTGATAACTGTGACAACCAATTTGAAGGAAAAGAACTGTCCCGGAAAGAAATTTTGAATGGACTTGTTAAGATCATTGGAATCTTTGTTTTTTGCTGCTAACATGGCTCGTTTGCTGTGCCAATTATTGTTTTTGAAATTTTGCGTTACATTTGGAAATACATGCCGAATGAGCTCCCCTTCGAGTCGGTCAGCTTACAGAAATCAGTGGGCAATGTGATGAACATGGTCAAGATGTCAACTGCAATTTTCCCAGTGCCAATGTCCAACAATTGATTAGAAAACACATCTGCATTTTGATCTTGTTGCATGATAGTTGTCAATTGGAGTGCCTTTACATGCTGCCACAAATTTGATTTTAAGCATGCGTTTAGTTCATCGGCTACAGTTGATCATAGATTAACTGGAAGAGTGACGAAAATCATTGGACAACAAAATCATGGCTTCACCAAAAATCTTTGATTCTCATGGAAGATCTTTCAACATTCTGTTAAGTGCCTCTAGTGACCGCTTGTGGGCCATCGTGCATTGGTCCCAAATGATCAATTTGCGTATCTGTAGAATCTTCACCATTGTGCTGTTTTTCGCGATGTTGCAAGCTGGTGTGTTGTTGATTTGCATGTTCAGTGGCAATGTCAATAATTTTAAATGTAATAGATGCAGCTCTCAAATGATAGGTTTGCCACAAACATATATTGGAAATAATATTTCAGCTTGTCCTTTCCTTGGCATTGTAATGAACACTGTAAAATGACATGAAATTGTTTTCACAGTCACTCAAATTTGAACTTACCTTGAGAATATGAAAAACTATTAACAGCGAAGCAATACAATTCAAATCTTAGAGACTATAAGCTTCACTTATCTTAATATCTGCTGAAAGTTCTTGAAATCAGACATCAAACATTTGGTTTCAAGATATTTCAGCAGATATTAAGATAAGTGAAGCTTATGGTCTCTTAAGATTTTTTATAACCTTTAGAATTATCTTGAGAACTTTTGCTAAAACAAAATTGAATAAATGTTTTATTTATTTCTAAGCCTGCAAAGTCAGTTTACCTTAATAGATGGCTGATCAAAATGAATGTTTGCAAAATGTAATTAAATTCGATTTAACCAAATCTATTCTCAAAATCCACTACCTCTTTTTATGGAAAAATGATTTTAAAGGTAATAGATTCAGCTGTCAAACAATAGGTCTGCCACAAATGCCATATATTGAAAGTAATATGAAGAGGCAATTCCCATATAAAATTACAGATTTAGATTTTTTTGATTTTTTGACTGTTTCTTTGGATTTTTCCTAATTTTTTTTTTTTTTTTTTTAATATCTAAACCATTTCAGTATTGAGGCAAACAAAACACAAAAGAAATTATTTACATTGAATGAGCCATTTTCATATTTTTGCAAGTCTAATGCACGGCAATTGATTTTTATATGTAGAGATGACATCCAACAAATGGGTGATGATAGGAAGAGAAGGCTATGGAAATTGCATGCATACATTTCTTTGGCTGAGATAAGAAAAAATATTAACTGAAGGACTTAACCTTTTAATTCCAACTGGTTTAGGTGTCCCTGTTACAGGCACCTTAAAGGCCTTCAAATGGCCATGAATGTTAAAGACCAGATGAAATGGACTGGCCATCCATTCAAAGCCAAATGTTGTGAGTTTAATCCCAGCAACTGCAATCAAAAGTGGCTGTAGTAAAGGATGGGGAGGGTTCAGGTAAAATAACCATTATGTGGATGATGTTGGGGTTACATTAGGGTACAATTTCATGGATTTTGATTCTTGAAAAAGAAATAAAAGAAACTACAATAATACTGAAGTAAAGTGATACATTAATGATTTAAATAGCTACCAGTACCTTTGCTTATTTTTTAAATGCCAATGTAATATGCAAATAGCAAGAAACACAATATTCTAAAAATTTGACCAAATATCTTTGTTGCCAAATGGGAACACTATACATTAGAGGGTTAAGTTAGTCATGTATAAAATATCCTCATCTGGGTCTATTTCATATTGCAGGTGAACCTGTGTACAAGTTACGCGAAGAGAGAATCTGCCGCTTTCTTGCTGAAGCTCTCCTACGACCTGCAGGAAAGTTTCTTTTGAAAGATTTCTTCTCATCATGGCAGCAAAGTGTACCTGAAGGTTAGATATTTGCACACTGTCAAGATCATAGAATTTGAACGCTTTAACAAATCTTTTGTGGACATACTGAAAAACATCTGGTGTGTTACTTTCACATGAATCTCTCCACACATTCTTCAATAAACTTCTTGAAAATGTTTATTCTTCTATCTGCTTCACATTAATGGAGATAGACATTTGTAGAAATGCTTTTATTATGTATTACCATGTAAGTGCAATGGGAATAGTAAAAGTAAACCCCAGTGCAATAGCCCATGAAGGGCCAAGGCTTGCCTCCCAGCTGCTGCGTCCCCCATCTCTGCCCACTACAGGGGTCATTGATGGGATGCAGTACTGAAGGATGGTACGTGGTCAGCATCCTGGGCCCTCCCAGTTAGTTATGCAGCTTTCTTGACCTGCTACTACTTCTGCATCAAGTAACTCCTCAATTGTCCCTTCAGAGACCTATCGAGGCTGAGTGCACCCCATGCCAGACCTCCCAGTAGGGGAAAAATCCCCATGCTAGTACTGGGGATTGAACCTGGGTCCTCTGTGCCAGTGGCAAGTGCACTACCAACTACGCTACGGAAGTGGTTAATGGAAATAGTACCTTACAGTAAATGCTGTAAATGTTGATCTGCTCCCTAACAGGGAACATTGTGAAAATGTTGGTGTTTACTCTCGCAAGCTGTGTAGGAGGAATTTTTGTAAGTACTTAAAGATATTACCACCAAGTTCCTGTAGTGTACAGAATTAGAACAATACACTCAGTCTTTCAAAGAACCTGCAACTTGTTTGGCTGGAGGAACATGTGGGCCGCAAATCAACACATGTGATTCTGTCACAAAACACTTCTTTTATTTAATTTAATGATTCCACAGCTGTATGTACTATTGCAGAATGTTGTAGTATAACCATACAATTTCTCTGCCTCTGTCAAGCAATCAAAAAAGCTATTACAATTATTCTTCAATATTGTTTTTATTGTTTCATTATAGAAAATGAGTCTTACTATTCTTCTAGCACTTACTGTACACCGCCTCCAATTTTCAGGTCCGAGTGAGGCAATAATGAAATAGTTTTTCTAAAGCTCAAAATTCATTATTGTGGGTATTCACATGTCCATTTGGTAAAACCAAGGTACATCAGAGAAAAACAAATGCAGTGGGCCAATGAATGCACTTTCAAAAGATCAGAAAAACCAATTACACTAATTCACTTGTGTACTGGGATCATTTTGTTTGCATTTGCACTCATATATAGGAATAGGGTTTCAGTTTTAACAGACATGTAGCATTTCTCATAGAAGACATACACCTGTTGAGCTAATTTGTTTAATATTTACCATATTTCATCACGTAATTATCAGAAAGAAATGAGAGGGGAAGGAGGGCAAACAAAAGTGATGGTGATCCTACAATGTAAACACCATCTCCAGTAAATAAATTAAAAAAACAAATGTGACTTTGGCAAACTTGTATGTTTAAGAGGTAGAATCAGAACTGAAAAATTCAATACCACAGCTGGGATTTGAACCACAGACCCTCCACTCACTGGGCAGACGCTCTAACCATAAAGCCAATAACATTGCTCACACATGGCTTGTGTGTTTAAAAACACAGTTTGTTGGCATAAATAAATAATTAGTATTTGTGAGTTGGAGCAGAATGTGTTTTTAAATGTCCACATACTTTTCAACTAAGTTTATTAATATGCACCACTGTTTTAAACACTTCATCATCAATTTAATTTAAAAGTTGAGTCAATTAATAACACTGAACAACACTTACAACATAGTTTTCCGGGACGCATTTCGAAGGTTAACTTTCCTCCATTATCAACCGGACAATAACTGGGTTTCCATGGTGTTTCATGGTGCGGATGGTGATGCCTCTTCTGATGTTTCTTCTGGTAACGGTTCAATGAACTTACTGAAAATGTCTTTCTGAGGAATGTCGAAATTAAATACTCTGTTTCTATTTTTTAAAATGAAGGTTTGTTCCCATGTGGACAGTTCTTGTTTTCCGGTTATGTGTTTGAGAAGTTTCGGTTCTAGCTTTATGTCATGATTTTTTGTCCAAAAGTGAAATGCAACTGCTGATTTTTCTAATTGTTTACTCTTAATGTTCCTAACGTGTTCCTTGGATCTAATTTCTAAATTTCTTTTGGTTTTTCCTATGTATATTTCATTACAATCACTGCATTCAATTTGGTGTATGCCAGATTTTTTGTTAGGTGGAATAGTATCTTTGATGTTTGAAAGTAGTACGTTTTTTATGGAGTAATGGTTTACTGGTGCTAGCTGAAAGTTGTATTCCTTGAACACTTTTTTAAATTTATTAAAGGCCCATGGATGATATGTGAATTTTTTGAATGTCATTTTTGTTTTTGCTGCTGTGGGAGTTGTAGTTTCTTTTAATAATTTTTTCTTTTCTGCTCGTTTTACCTTTTTATCTATAATTCTTTGGGGAAGCCGTTTTTTTGTGCTATTTCAATTATTTTGTAATATTCTGTTTTATATTCTTCTGCTGAAAGAGGGATGTTCACCAATCTATGTGTTAAACTATTGAAAATTGCTTGTTTGTGGCTTCTTGGATTGTAACTATTAGCTTTTATGTAGTTATCTGTCTGCGTTGGTTTTCTGTGAATACCGAAATTTATTCTATCCTTGTTTTTGATTAATTTTAGATCTAAAAATTGTAATTTATTATCTTTTTCTACTTTCACTGTGAAATTTATACTTTTGTCCTGTATGTTCAGAAGTTTTAATGCGTCACATCACACACCATTGACAACAACACTGTTTTCAAACTTCTATGAAAGGAAGATACTTCATCATCAGTTTTATTTTTATGTGACTTTGGATTTATTCAGTTAAGACTCATTATTTACAAAAGTGTTTACAATGCTGTTGAATTGTGTGTATTTTTAACTGGAATCAATATTATTGGACTACTGAACAAGTCTGTAATTTGGTTAACTCCCTTTCTGCAGCTCGATTACCATTCTATTCTATGAATACAATTACTCTTAGTTTCAGCTTGCTGTGTCAGCTCTGTTTCCCCTTTACTGGTGTTTCACAAAATAAACACTCGTTAGGAACAGCCATGCACAATTGAAGAATAAGGTGTTATTGACTAGGTGCCTAACCAAATGGTTCACATGCCTTGCCACTTCATTTGTTTATTGCTTAGTCACTTTAACTAGTCAGATTCATTGATGGGTCATCCACCATCATGGCAGTTGGCAAACAGATGGCATCGACGATGAGGAATATATTACAATATGCTGCATTCTCTGTAATCTCTCCTGTAAGCCTAACAGGTTGGGTGGCAGGACGTTATTTTTCCAAACTCCTTGGTAATGAACATCCAGTATTTGAACCACAGACCTTCCGCTTTACGTGTGGCTGCTCTAACCATTAAGCTACTGTGACAACCTGCCAGTTGACACTGAAATTTCCAACTGATTCGTATTTTTCTCAGTATACCACAAAGGGAATCTCACATCAGAGATAAATACCCCAAGGGCGACTTACAATCCTAAGTACTTTATGTCCCAGGATTAAATAACCTTTAGATGTACTTATTTTTTTTTTATCTCAGTACACTCAGTATTTATTTACTTTAATTTAATACATATTTGAATATGACAGACATTCAGCCCGGGCTCTTAGCCTGTCATATCCACCCAACATAATTTCTTATACATACATTTTGCTTCTCATTAGCTATTTAACACATTATAACTAACACAAAACTTTTAATTCTGTTCTCTTTGTACAGACCAATTCCATTTTTTCTTAACTCTACTTAAAAACTGACCTAAGTTCCTGGCCTCCTTTCTAAAAATCCTCTTAAATGCTGTTATCCTACCTCCCTTCTCCCAATTCTGCCCCAGAAATTCTTTCCTCCATAAGTCTGTTCCTTGGCACTCAAAGACTATGTGCTCCGGATCTTCCTTCCCCCTGCAAATAGGACACTGACTCTGAGCGATACCCTTTCTTAGTCCTCTCAACCGTTTTATTTATTTACACCAACAAACTTAATGCTGGTGTTTTTAAACACACAAGCCATGCGTGGGCAATGTCTCAGGTAGAACCAGAACTGAAACATTCAATGCCACATAAAAACACATTATATACAGGCACAGAAACCAAAGCAGAGATAATTGATAAATACAATCAAATCTTCCCTGCAATAATAAGATTAACATAATGTATATTTACAAACACAAAATAAACTTTGTTTTAAACTTTCGCTAGGCTTTTCCTGCCTCGTGCCATATTTAGTTATATAATTAGCAATGAATGGCATCTTTTGTCAGTTGTTCAAAACTTAAATTTAAGTAACTTTCAAGCAGGCATCAAATGTAATCAACAATGATTTGTCACTAAAACAGCTAGAAACTATTTACAAAGCTATATAAGCATTAACAAGAGAATTTGTCATTCAGAAAACCATGTGCAGAATAAAATGATTTTGAGCATAGGTACTCTTTAGCAGAAATTTTAAAAGCAGTGAAGTTGTCATTTGTCAACTTGAGATCATTAGGAAGAGCATTATATATTTTTTTTTTCATTTTATAAAAAATGTCAAGGATAGGAAAGAAAACAACAGCACACCTATCATACACAACAATAAAATATTAGTAAATGATGCAGTCATAGCCGAAACATTCAATAAATATTATGCTAATTCACATAAAGTAACAAGAAATAATAAAAAGGAACGTAAAGAATTTAAGAAAGATTTGAAACAAGAAAGAGAATGTGATCCTAGCACTCAATGCAATATCTTTTTTCAAAATTTTAATATGCAAGAATTGAACATTGCAATAAATAATCTAAAAAAACAAAGTCTTCTGGAACATTGTGAAGGTTTTTAGTTGCTTTTATATATTCAGGTACACAATCACTTGTAGTTGTAGATAAACAGGAGCGCTTTCGTGGAGGTTACGTCCACATCCTCAGCCAGTAGCAACTGTTGTTTGAAGTCCGAGTTTGGTGCCTTGTACACTCTCCTTCGCTCTGGTGGTAGAACTTGCAAACACAATCAAATCTGGTGCAAGTGTTTGCAAGTTCTACCATGAATGGCTCAAATAAGTGGTTTTTGAATATTTGTGTACCAAGGTTTAAAAGTGAAGCAGACATTATTTACAAATTTAACTTTGAGAAGTTAAACCATATGATGTGTATTAATGCAGTACAATTAAATTGATGAGATATAACAAGATAAACGACACATTTAGCAAAATTTCATTAAACCTTTCGATAGAAAAACTCAATCATGCTAAGAAATACGAATCAGTCAGACTAAATACTTCTAAATTGTGCTATGATTTCAAAAACTAATAATCTACAAAGGTATGAATAAAAACTTCAGCAAACATAAAAATTGAGTCCAATAATTCATCTTGCCCTGTACTGTGACCTAAGATAGTAAAAGAATCTCATCATCATAGTAAGCACCTTATACAAAAACTGCTCTAAATGTTACCTAAACGTGGGACTTCCAATATACAAAAACTGCACCAGTATCAGTACAAAAGATGTTAGAGTTAATACAGAAGGGGAAAGAAATACTACAATGGATTCCTGGACATTGTGGTATATCAGGCGACAAGATAGCAGATGAAATTGCCAAAACCGCTGCAACCTTACATCCAACACCTTCCAAACAGATATCTCTACTAACGGCAATAAGACTGATTAATAACTCAGTCACAAAAGAATGGACAAACACATGTTAACATCAGAAAATGGAAAAACATCATAACTAATGAAAAAACCAAATTATGTAAAACATATGCATAACATCATTCTAAGGCATGTCCAGGTTTTTGCTTCAAGATGCAGAACAGGACACATTTTAACCTCTTAAGGGATATCGACGTGAAATCACGTCCATTTAAAATGGCGGATGAGCGATATGGGCGTCCTGTGCGTTTAAACATTTAACCCTTATTTATCCCTTATCCAACTCAACTTATTATAATTTTCCCTTTATGAAACATTTTAGTAAGGTCTATATACTTGATTGGCTTACCTTAATATGTTCGTTCTGCAGTGATTTACCTCAAAACAGGGATAAACACACAAGGGTACGTACGTCTCCACATTCGCGAATTCCCTTCTTGCGGCACACGAAACACTTTCAAAATGGGCGGGACTTCTTTGCTGTTGGTGGTATCCTTTTAGGATAATGTTTTTCCTTGAAGTCTGAGGGGTGCAGGGGTTTTGAATTTTCAACCCCCAACGTGGTATTGTTCAATTAGGCTGCGAGTTATTTATAGTCGGTAGTCAAGGTCGGTCATTGTCCTGTGTGGGTTTAGAGAGCTGTCCAAATCCCCAAACAATTGTATATGGTTATATCCAGTTGGTGCAAAAACATCTTTTTATACCACTTCTCCCTTCAGCTACAAGCAGGAAAGAATACATATGTATTTCAACAAAGAAAGACACGGACTCTACTCAGTTACGAAACTCGTGTAAGCAAAAGTTGTAATGTTGATCTATTCTGATGACTAAGAGACCATGCACGCAGTAGCGATTTATTACACAGTATGCTGACGCATAAGCCACACATACAATGGGTGTTTCTTTACTGTATCTTTCCGAGAACTAATATTAGATGCGTTTGACTGAGCAAAGTTGACTTTTCACCACAGTGAAACAAAATTGTGCCATTTCAACGTTTTGTAAATACAACTCAAGTTTGCCGATGACGTACATTTATACTGCAAATAACGAGTTTTATACCAGTTTTTGTTTCATTAAAATAACTTAATATTTACACAAAATACAGCTGTGTATATATGAAGCGCATTTAACAATTTAAATGCTAGCAGTTCTCGGCTCGCGGACGTTTAAATGGCCATCGCTCAAGAGGTTAACAAGGAAGTACCTGTGTCCACTCTGCCTGAAAGAAGAGCAGGACCTCGAGCATATTTGACTAAATGTACCTCCAACAATTGCTATAGAAACATCCTTATAAACTCAGTTCCATCAATGAAAGCTGTGCTACAGTATATTTTATGCACACTGAGGTGATTTAAGGCAGTGGAAACCTGTAATGAACATTTAAAACTATATTACACAGTGTAGTGTATAATCATGCAATAGACTCGTGTTATCAGTGATATTGGACACAGGTAGTGAAGAAGAATGAATTCCGGGACTTCTGTATAACTGGTAAATCATAAGAGATAGACAGAATCTTACTACATAAAAAATTAGATCTTGTTATAGGTTGCGCGTTCGTTCTTGACGAATGACCTTGAGCAGAAATCCAATGAGTGAGCCTACCCTTAATAAACAGGTCAGCAAATGTTTATGCTACGATAACAGACACCTCTGTTTTCCTCTGTCGCGTTTGTGTATACAGTGGACTGCAGAAGTTTTGTGCGGTACGGATGTATGTATGCATGCAACGAAAATAGCAATTCAGACGAGGGAGAGATGTCGGGAATAGAATAAATGCAAGAAAGTTAAGTGGAAACAGTTATAGAGGTATAGTGTATAATACGTGTGGCTGATATTACTGCAAGTGTGATAAATTGATTTGTAGTGTTGTACTACTTCAGCTCAGAAGCATGCGCGTCATCTCACTGCAGACTGTACCTCCTCTCTCTCGTTCGCGCAAAAGCTGAGTAGAGACTCGCATTCAACCTTTCATATAAAATTTTCATTCGTCAAGAAGTAACGCGCGACCTATAAAACACACAATTTATGTCAAATGAACCTTTTTTTTTTATTGAATAATTTCCCAAGATAATTGTTTGAATTTGCCAATACTTAGCACTTTTCTCAAATGGAAAGTGATTATTTGCTTTTTTATGTCCTGGACATACAAACAGAACAGACTTTCAAAGCCATCACACTACGTTCCACTGTTTCACAAACTTTTTGGCACAGCAATAGTAATCCATTCAGCAGCATCTTTCCCTGCCTAAAACTTTGGAGTAACTTGACTTCATCTGCATTTATCCTAGCTGGCTTCCAAAACAATAATAATTTAATGTGAAATCAGGACTTTCCCTGCATATATGGTCAAAGTTTGTTGTCTCTCTCTCGGACACAGCAAATTACCACATAATACAACAATAGGTCAAATCAAATCACATTTATTCACCATATGAATTCCAATACAGAAATATCAAACTTCGTCAAAACAATACAAACAATACTACAAAATACAATCAATAAGGTCATGTATACAGATTAATAGTAAATACATTAATGTATAAACAAGCAATAGCCTTGTCCTTTGGGAACATCATAAAACTAATTTTTGGCTATGGAAGGCACTTTTCCAGCATTTAAATCTTATGGTAACATCATAAAACTACTTTTCAGCTCTTAAAGGTGCTTTTCCAACATATAAATCTTTCAGTAATATTATAAAACTACTTTTCAGCTCTTGAAGTTATTTTTCCAGCATCTAAATCTTCCGGTAGCATAAAACTACTTTTCAGCTCTTAAAAGCACTTTACCAGCATCTAAATCTCCCAGTTTCGGACAGTATTTTAACATTGTGTTTAACATCTCTATATAAAACAATTTCTTGTTTCTCTAATCTTAGTAATACAAATACAAACATATCACTAAGTCATCCGTTTTTAGATACAGGTGTTGGTGCAAAAAAATTGTACATAAAAATGATTTAGTTTGCATTATATATCAATTTGCATATTACTATTTATGATTAATTAGTTTGGGCTTGTCATTCTAAAATTGCCATCCCAATATGTTGTACAATCTTCTCAAAAATGTTTATTATTACACTGGATACAATGAAAAATTTTCAAGAATGGATTTGGGTGTTTCTTATGTATTTTGACCCCTCCCCCAAGCATGAATATGGTCTTTTTTTAAAATTTTTTTTTAAGTGCCCTCAGTTTTAAAAATACTTCATTGTATAAGATTGATTATAAAAGGCAAATAGGTAGATTTCTTATGCATCACCCAATAATCTGTTGGGAGTATGGTATTAAATCATGCAGGTGGCACGTGACACTTGTAGTGAATAATCTGTATGATCTTTATTTCCGGTACAAGTTAGGTAATCAGGACCAAAAATAGGCACCACATATTGTGTGTGTGAATTGTTCGTCTCATCTTAATGGTTGGGTGAAGATAAAAAGTGAAATTGCAATGTCTTTTGCTATTCCGATTATATGGAGGGAACCAACCAATCACATAGATGATTAATATTTCTGCATGGTCAAAATATCAGGGAAAGGGTAAGGATAGAAAAAAGTTCAAGTATCCCTACATCAAGTCAACTATTTGACCCGTACCGCACAATTCCTCCTAACCTGTTCCTCTTCCTCCAGATACAGGGTCATTCGAAGATGAAACCCAGGTGGAAGCTAGTATAGACATGGAGAATGCAAACTCTGATTTCCATTACGAAGAAATTACGCCACACAAAATTATCTGTTAGAGACCTGAATCTTTCTAAGGCACAAGCTGAATTTTTGGATTCGCATCTGAAGCAGTGGAATTTACTAGACAAAGATGTTATTAAGAGGTAGAACTGGAACTTAAAAATTCAATGCCACAACTGGGATTTGAACCACAGACCTTCCACTTGCCGGGCGGACGCTCTAACCACTGAGCTATTGTGACAAACTGCCAGAATGGCATTAAATTCTCAAGCCAGTTCGCATTTCTCCTGGTAAATTTCAAATTTCAAATCCCAGTTGTGGCATTGAATTTTTAAGTTCCAGTTCTACCTCTTAAACTTTGCCCACACACGGCTTGTGTGTTTAAAAACACCAACAGTAAGTTTGTTGGCGTAAATAAATAATGATTACCATGTGAAGGTTATTTAATCCTGGGATATAAAGTACTTGCAATAGTAAGTCACCATTGGGGTAATTGTCTCTGATGTGAGACTGCCTTTGTGGTTTACCAGGAGAAATGCGAACTGGCTTGAGAATTTAATGCCATTCTGGCAGTTTGTCACAATAGCTCAGTGGTTAGAGCGTCCGCCCGGCAAGCGGAAGGTCTGTGGTTCAAATCCCAGTTGTGGCATTGAATTTTTAAGTTCCAGTTCTACCTCTTAAACTTTGCCCACACACGGCTTGTGTGTTTAAAAACACCAACAGTAAGTTTGTTGGCATAAATAAATAATAATTACCATGTGAAGGTTATTTAATCCTGGGATATAAAGTACTTGCAATAGTAAGTCACCATTGGGGTAATTGTCTCTGATGTGAGACTGCCTTTGTGGTTTACCAGGAAAAATACGAACTGGCTTGAGAATTTAATGCCATTCTGGCAGTTTGTCACAATAGCTCAGTGGTAGAGCGTCCGCCCGGCAAGCGGAAGGTCTGTGGTTCAAATCCCAGTTGTGGCATTGAATTTTTAAGTTCCGGTTCTACCTCTTAAACTTTGCCCACACACGGCTTGTGTGTTTAAAAACACCAACAGTAAGTTTGTTGGCATAAATAAATAATAAAGATGTTATTGTTTCTTGCTTTTGACATCATCAGGCTGCCTTCCCACCATTCTTTGCAATGGAAGACTCACTCTGTTCCTGCAATGACGTGAATGGTCTATTTAATGCTTTGGGAATGAAACATTTACCATTGGAATGGTGACTATTCGTTTATGGCTCCAAAACTGGCCTCAGAGTGGTACTTATTCACAATAGCGATGTATATCCTGTTCCTGTAGCTTATGCCACTAAAATGAAGAAAACATACAGCAGTATGACTTTAGTTGACTAAAATTCAATATAACATCCACAAGTGGCAAATCTGTGCTGACTTCAAGGTAATTAATAATACAAGTATTGCAGCTAATAGGCCATATACAGATCAAAGTTACATGTTTGCTTACTCAATTATTGACATAGTTCTTTTTGCACAAAGTTCCAGATGGTATCAGCCACATTTTTTACCGCACAATTTGTACTCACATGTAGTATTTGGCTTGTGGTAGGCTGAGTTCTTACAGATGATATGGTGAAACTCGTGGATTGCCATTCTTGTACATATGTGCCTCATCTCCAAGTTTGCTACTGCCCAGGATCGATCAATCATGGCCTCTGTAGCATAGAATTCTAGATGTATTTCTTCTCTTTTTGGTCATTGATCTTTTGGTGGTGGTTAGGAGCATTTGTAGTCTGTTGTCTTAAATGAGATAGGATTCTGCTAGGAGATATACAAGCCTGGACCTTGAAGTCTGACACTCCAATCACCTTTTTTATGTAGACTGGTTTGATTCTTTCTAGATTAGATTTTTTGCCATGAGGTGTGGCCAAATGATTTCTATAGTGCAGGTCACTGTTGGCAATAGTTTTGCTCTGAATATTGCCATGGCTGTCTCTAGACTTAGTTGCTTGATGTGTCTAATATCATACATAGCCATGATTGCTTGTGCTGTTTTTTCTGTTATGTGGTTTGTAAAACATTTGGCACTTGTTTGAATGGTGACACCTAGATATTTGTAGTCCGATACATGTTCAGGTTTTGCTTTGTGTGAATATTCCTGCTGTTGCAGGTGCCTTACCACCATTTCTTAGTACCATCATTTCAGTTTTTGATATATTTATTTCAAAGTCATGTTTGGAACACCATTCTTCCAGGTCGTTTACTCTTTCCTGTAGTTTTATGATGTCTTTGGATTGTATTACTACATCATCTGCGTAGGCGTATGAGATTTATTTATTTATTCATTCTTATAGAACATATACATGTTGTTGGATATATCAGGTTACATAAATGCATTTGCAATACAAACATTTACAACTCATCCAAATTATACAAGCATCTATTTATTAGAAATACCTTCAATTTTATAGCAAATTGTCGTTTTGATACTTCTGCAATAGGTTTAATATCACATGGCAGTTTATTAAATAACTTATACCTCGATAGAGTACATCTTTCATAGTCACACTTTTATTTACATTACATCGATGATACTTCATGCTGCTTCTTGTATTATATTCATGTATTTGATTATTTTTTATTGGTTGTTACTTATCTATTACTAACATTATTACTTTATATACATACAGAGAGTAAATGGTGATTATACTTTCCCTTTGGGTTATTCTTTCTATTTCTTCCGCTCCTAAAATGAAGAGTAGGGGCCTTAGCGGCTCCCCTTGAAGTACCCCATTTGTTTGTAATAGCAGCTCTGATGCGTAGATGTCTGATGATATTATTTCATTTCATCGTAGTATTGAGGTTATACTTTGTGTCCATATGCTGTTCTTAGTTAAGACTTCTAATTTTCTTATCACTAGCGATCTATTTATGTAGTCAAATGCTTTTGTGAAGTTGATGTATGCCATATAGAATTTTTCTTTCTTTTCAAGGGCTTCCCATGCGTTTTTTGGTTGCTGTTAGTGTTGATCTTCAAAGTAATTGGGATACGTGCAGGATTACAATCTGGATATATAAAGCATTGCTATTTTCTTTGTAAATGGGATAACTGTGATCATAAGGGCCACTACAACAGGATTTGGCGTGCACTTACACAAATACAACCTGGTTGTAAGAATGTAGCAAACGTTTCATTGGTGAACGAGAGGTAGAATCAGAACTGAAAAATTCAGTGCCCCAGCTGGGATTTGAACCACAGACCCTCTGCTTACCAGGCACATGCTCCAACCATTAAGCTACTGTACAACCTGCCAAAATTATATTGAATTCTCCAACCAATTTGTATTTTCCTCCCAGTAAACCACAAAGGCAGTCTCACATTAGAGACAGTTACCCCAATAGCGAATTACTATTTTGAGTACTTTATGTCCTGGGATTAAATAACCTTTAGATGGCAATTATTATTTATGCCAACAAACATACTGTTAGCGTTTTTAAACACACAGTCGTGTGTGGGCAATGTCTGAGAGAATCAGAACTGAAAAATTCAGTGCCACAGCTAGGATTTGAACCATAGGCCCTCCACAGCAGAGGATGTTTAGCAGGTTGAAATACATAAGGATAACCCATTTCGGTGTTTGAAGATTTTACAAAGTTTAATTTTGTTGACCAGTGTTGTTTTTGTTACTACTACTACTACTACTACTACTACTATGAGTAGTATTAGTATGAGACGGTATCCCGTGCGTAATAAGATATTTACAATTTAAATAAATATTTCCATATATTACAATAAGTTTCATATAGTACAAGAATTCATTTCACCAGAATGCAAGAACAGGCAGCGATATACTGACGCCGGAAGTAATAAAACTATATAGTATATTCTTTGTAGACCTATTTTTGTGCAACAGTCATAAAACATCATACATTGTTAGCAGAGCGTCTGTTAGATTCACCGTTATATGACAAGAGCGTGGGGGCAGCAGTTTCGCGTGCTTACCCAATGAGAAATCCCGAAACAATTCAATTTGAAATATACCACGTTCTAGGCAACCAAGAGAAATTCAATATTTTTGGCAGGCAAGAGTAGGGAGGTTTGAAATAGTTTTAGCAGAGTGGTCTATCTACAATCCTATGGAGAACACGACGTATAAGTATGTTTAAGTGATAGAGTGAAAGTTTCCGTGCTACAAGACAAGCATCAGGCTAAATTCCATCCAAGATTCATGCAGGCAATACCATCTTATGATTAGTCGGCTATATACGTTCTTGGTGACCGTGAAGTGAAGCTCAGGATACCGAATCATTTGGCATATTTATTGAAAGTCGATCTATAATGTACAGGGTATTCAAGTTTTAGCTGCTGAACATTGTAATAAAAGTGCAATTGTTTTTCTCCTTCATTTCATTTATTAATACTTCTTTCAATCCACTCTAAGATAACCTCTCATTTTTCCCACCACCTATTAAGCAGTCTCAAAAACAGCCGAGGCAAGAACAAGAGGACCAAGAACGAGAAGAGGAGGACTATTACTTTAGCATTAATAATCAATAAATATACAGGCACCCTAAACTCAAACAAGTTACGTCGCAAGTATTACTACTACTAATCTTTATTTTTGTTACTGCAGGTCTTAAAACATCAGAAAAGTATTTGGATGGCTTAGCTATTGTAGATAGAAAGTCAAGACCTGAAATCGTATGGTACTTCCCAGAAAATGACCTTCCAGAAGACCTCAATGAGAGGTTCAAAATCCTTTTCAGCACAAAAGAGAAATGGACTCTTGAAGAAATAAAACCATATATAGAGTAAGTTTTTATTGCTGTTAATCAAATTAATTTTGTCATGCAGGATTAGTTAATTATATCTATCTTTTTTCACAGGAAATTAACAACACCTAAAATGAACGTGAATGCACTTCTAACAAAATATGCAAGAGCCTTTAATGTTGGCAAAATAAGATATTATGGAGCAAAACATGGGAAATAATTCCTTTGATTCTACAGGAATATGATGGTAAGTTAAAAAAAGTCACATGACTTTTTCTACTCACTTTTCTACATCTTACCAAAGCTTATTCTTCTATTTACTCTTGTTAATCAAGAGAAAATTGCTTTATACATCTCTGGTTTCCCCCACCACTCATTCCACTAACTGCTCCATTATCACCTTTCGATTTATTGATTTTGCCTGTATTTCATATTATCCTCTTCCTCACTCTCATACCTGGTGTTAGGCTGACCACCCTCTTCCAGGCCTTCACTCTGTCCGATCCATAGGTTCCTGTGTTCCCCGATGGGCATCTGACCCCAGGCACTGGCTTGTGTAAGTGCTAGAGAGAGTAAGGGGAGGGTACTGAGATGAAGAAGAAGAAGAAGAAGAACAATAGTATGTGTTACTGATCATCCCCAGATGTGATGCTTTGGAAAGAAAACAAAAGTTCTGTTTATTATTCAGAGGTATTATCTGTTTTTGGGTCATGCTTCTTGTGATAAAAGGTTCACATGACCATTTGAACCGGTTTCTTCTATAATAAATCTTGACACGAAGACCTTCTATCTTACTGCAACATCTTTGCTATCATTCTTAGAAATTTCAAAATTAGAATTATTTGAATCAATACTTGAATTGTCATCACATACTTCCATGTCTTCCTCACATTCACCAACATTGCATCATTTAATCAGAATAGTATTACAGAATCAAAGTCTGAATTGCTTGAAATGAACGCTGCTATGCATGGGTTTAAATCTGCTCGATGTAAGTAACTTTAAGAGGTGTGGTCACAGAGACTGCATGTGCTAATAATGATGCTATAGATCTCACTAACAAACAGCAGGAGATAAACTGAAACCTTGACAATGCTCAAGGACATTAGTGCATAGGGTATACAGAGGTGAGTGGCACCAAACACAAAACAAGGTGCCAAAATAAAAGTTTAGAAATATTGATTAGTCTGGGAGACTGCACTTCACAAGTTAAGGGTTAACAACAACAATGCCTGCTGCTACAGATCATTGACATGCTTTCATATGAAATCATTTTGTGATCTTATAATTTTTGTGAGCAGTTCTTTGCTTTACATTAGAGATATGTATAATGACTACTAAGGTTTGTTTTAGAAGAATTAAACTAGCATTGGGAATAAACAATGGAACTGAATTCTAAAGTAAGAACAAATTAGAAACTAAAAACTTCACTTATCTTATTGTTTTGGTGCTGACCCTGGGGTTTCAAGCTATGTCCAGCTCATTCTCAAAGCCATATAAACAAATTCGTTGCCAAGCTACAATCTTTTATTTTTTCTGAAAAACAATTACTCTTATTCAATTTTTATTTACCAATCTCTGAAAACAAAAATTTATAAAATTAATTCAGAAGTTAAATTATTAAATGTGGCAGATCATTTTTGGTCATTTAATCATGAAATTAATTCAGAAGTTAAATTATTAAAACAATTAACTAATCCAATAGATTTAATGGTTTGGGAAAAAGTTTTTATTTTAAAAAACAGGAACCGTGTTATGAACTTCGAATTACCATCTACAGATTGTATTTATAAATTTTTGTTTTCAGAGATTGGTAAATAAAAATTGAATAAGAGTAATTGTTTTTCAGAAAAAATAAAAGATTGTAGCTTGGCAACGAGTTTGTTTATATGGCTTTGAGAATGAGCTGGACATAGCTTGAAACCCCAGGGTCAGCACCAAAACAATAAGATAAGTGAAGTTTTTAGTTTCTAATTTGTTCTTACTTTAGAATCTTGTTGCTTCACTGTTAATAGCTTCAATTTTTCCATATTTAATGGAACTGAATATTTACAAAGTTCTGCATACTGAGCAATCCCAAAAATAAAATGAATTTTTTACCATTACTTTTTTGGTTTCCGGTATGCGCCATGTCTTGTTGACTTTTTTAAGAAATTAAAAATTATGCTGACGTTTTGCTGCAAAACTATGTTTGGCTTCTTCAATGGGTGACTGCAAATAATCCATCCAGTTAGTTACTAGCCTACTCTCACTGGCCTCTTCCCGTCCTACTCGTAATCCTATTGGTTCCTTCTCCTCCAATAGGAAGTTCACTTGGTATTAAGGACTTCCATATTGTGTTGAGTGGTTTGTCTGTGTCATGGTTCAGACTGCTCTTTTTTTTAAATATTACTATGCTTTCCCTTACTATTTGTTGAGAGAAATTGTCACACATTGCTAAAAAATTTTAAATTGTCAATGTGGTGACCAGTGTTTTCTGAATCTGCCTTTTTGCTGAAAATGATTTAAGAATTTAGCATGCTATAAATGCAAGGACATGGTATCTTAAATTTTATGAATTTTAAAACACTATTACACATGATTTGTGTATAAATTAGAAATAAGTTTAGAATACATATGATTACATTAAAAAAAATTTTGGCAGTAAAAGTAACCGCGAATGAAACCATACATTTTTAAAATACTTTTAAAGGCTTTACTTACCAGCTTTATGAAAGGAGATGCTGAAATTGGCCACTGTCGTCCATGCATTTTTGGCACCTCTTTAGGAAACTATTATTTGCTGTAGTTCATGTTGAGAAATGCTGGCAATTTCCTGGCAGATATTTTGTTTGAATTCTTCCAGGGTGTGTGGTTTGTTGCCTACACTTTGTTTCAAGTTACCCCACAGATAGAAATTGCAGATGAGGTTAGGGGACCACAAATCTGTACTAATAATTCTGTCCTGAAATACACTTTCGGTTGTTCTCATCGAAAGATTGGCTGTATGAGCTGTTGCAGAGTCGTGTTGAAAAGAGGCTGTCTGTTATTTCTCTAAAAAAAAAAGGGGGGGGGGTGCCAAATTGTATTCACATATGTATGGGTGTCACCTGTTGACCCTGTAACTCAGAACCTAATATTCATGAAGTAACCCGTCATGATGAACAATTTGGTGTGTGGTGTGCAATTAGTGGAGAAAGGTTTCTCAGAGCTCCAGTAAGTGATTTCTATCTCTGGGCTAACTTACAACAAAGTGTACTAGACAAATGCATACCCTGGAACAATTAATACAAAATATCCACCAGGAAATTACAAGCATTTCTCAACGTGAACTATGGTGAGGGATGGATACTTTCCTGAAGAGATGCCAAAAATGTATGTATGAATGATGGTGACAGTTTCAGCATCTTCTTTTACAAAGTTGGTCAGTGAAGCCTTTAAAAGTAGTTTTAAAAATGTTGTATGGTTTCATCCAGTCCTTTCTATGATAGTGACGGACAGCAATGTGCCCCAAAGATGCAACAGGCAAAACACAGCACAGCCCGTTTGGAGGTTTTTTTGCTCTCCCATTACATATCAACATAATAATGGCTGCTTATATAGAGAGAAACATATTCTTAAATATCTTTGATTTTCAAATGTGCTTCCAGGAAAGCCCGTATTAATTTCATTATTGTGTTGTGTATCATTATGTAAGAATATTTAATACTTTTATTTCTGCTGATAATCTTAACAGTAACTTTAAAACTGTGCATTGATATTTTGGTCTTGAAGTTTGACATCCTTTAAAATCCTGTTCTTGTAAATTTTCTTTTTTCTGGTAACATAATAAAATAGGTCATATTTATCCATTAAGATTTTACATATTTTTAAAATCTTGTTTTTAATATAAATGGATTCAAATTAAAATTATGATACATTACATTTTCAATTAAAGTGTTATTATGATACAATACATTTTCAGTGAAAGTGGTGTTCAATTTTCCCAGTGGCCTTGGTTACTCAGGTATCATCAGATATGAACTTATGCAGAATGCTGTTTTAATAATTCCTAGAGCATCTCCCCCAACTAAAACCCAAACTGCCAAGTCATCATGTGGCATAGAGAGATAATCATCTGAGAGTTCCTAAACCAAACCAAAATTCAAAGCAACTGATGATGTTAGGAAGAACCTAACAAAGTTCATTCTAGCTAAATACTAGAAATAAATGGAGCATTGAGACTCAAATTATATTAATTTTGTGCTTCACTGTATTATTGTCTTACATGTTAAGAAAAAAGCTAAGTTTAATTTGCAACGTGTTCGATCCAATGAAGTAAATTAACTATTTTTGTTGCTTGTTTCAGGGAGAGAGAAATGTCCAGGTTTGTAAGAAACTTTCCTTAACCTTGCATAGTGTATCAAATGGACATTTGTCTTGAGTGTTCCACAAGCAAGTTCTTCATAAGCTTCCTGTTGCAGTTCATGACAAACGTGGCAAGATGTACCAGGATTTGTGAAGGAACATACTGAAAGTCTTCCATTAGAGACCTGCTACTATAGTCACAAGGACAATGTTGAATTTATCAATAAGCAAAATGTGTGAGTTGTACCATATGCTGTCTGCTGTAAAAAAAAAAAAAAAAAATGAACTCCTGTAAAAGAGAAGTTATTTATTTTTATGTTCCATATATGTGCTGTTTTTTTTTTTTTTTTTTTTTTTTTTTCCTTGTGTAGTGTTTAACGCCCGCTTTTACTACATACAGCACCATAGACGGTGACACTGATACATGGAGCATCGGTGGAATGAGATGGTGGGGGAAACTGGAGAACCCAGAGGAAACCCGCCCCAGTGCCGCTTCGTCTACCACAAATCTCACATGCAGTTGCCTGGGATCGAACCCAACCACTTTGGTGAGAAGGGAATGGCCTAACGACTCGGCTATGGCGCGGCTGCTATATGTGCTAACATAGGTCATATCAGCAGCTTTTAACCTCTTGGAATAATTGCTCAACAGCATGGTGTTCGCTCGCTTGCCAGTGGTTTTGAACTTTGGCTTATTATTAGTCCTTTAGTTTTGGCATTGTTTTAAAAATATGGCAGGTTGTATTGTAGAGCTTTCAATTCTATGCAATCTAGGGCCGTGGTACAGGGTGAAATAACTGTGGACTTGGGATTAAGTCTTTACCAATTATTTTATTTGCACCTTGTTCACAGTATTTTAAATATGTATCACAATAGTAAGTCCTTTTTGTTTGTGGATCGACTTTAACATCTTCACCATAATATAATGTATGAGTTATTTAGCGATATTTTGCTAAATACGTTTTCCATTATTTTGCGCTTCACCGCGATATTTTATCCTTTTATTTAATCACACACTTCGCGTTGATTAAAGTATTATGGTTAATCAATACTTCACTTTTACTATCTTATATCACGCACATATCAAAATGCGTCTACCTTCAATCGATGCTACTGACGAAGAGAAAGACTGATCTTGCCGTATTATTCTAGTTATGCACATGTATCCATCCGCATATATGCACACTTTAATAGCGTCCCCTATGACATCATTATTTTGTCTCTTATCTTTCTATAAAAGAAAACTGATTATCCACAATTATTTTGTAGCAATATTTTCTCTTACTTTGTCCTTGATACCCTTATGTGTCAAAAACATATTTTCTTCGTCACAATATTTTGAGTTTTGAGACATAGTTCTCATTTCTCTTCTTTGACGATGCCCATTTTTCGTGGTCACATTTACCAATGGCTATTCTTCTTTCCTGCTATAGGTTCTAGTCTATTGTTGTTTTCCTCTTTTCCTCCTGCCTTACACATTTATTGGCAAAGATGACTGGTTGGTCATTTCTAAAGTAAGAATAAATTAGAAACTAAAAACTTCAACTATCTTAGTAATGTTAGAAGTTCTTTTTGCACAAACTGACTCGAGTTTCAAGTCTCCAACTCATTCAAGTTGTTACCCAACTGTAACAAAGTAACACTATTATTTATTTATACCAACAAACTTACTGTTGGTGTTTTTAAACACACAAGCCATGTGTGGGCAATATTTGAGAGGTAGAACTGGAACTTAAAAATTCAATGCCATAGCTGGGATTTGAACCACAGACCCTCCGCTTACTAGGCGGGTGCTCTAACCATTAAGCTACTGTGACAACTTGCCAGAATGACATTGAATTCTCAAACAAGTTCATATTTTCCCCAGTAAACCACAAAGGCAGTCTCACATCAGAGACAATTAACCCAATGGTAACTTACTATTGCAAGTACTTTATGTCCTGGGATTAAATAACCTTCAGATGGTAATTATTATTTATTTATGCCAACAAACTTACTGTTGGTGTTTTTAAACACACAAGCCGTGTGGGCAATATTTGAGAGGTAGAACTGGAACTTAAAAATTCAATGTCACAGCTGGGATTTGAACCACAGAACCTCCGCTTACTAGGCAGGTGCTCTAACCATTAAGCTACTGTGACAACTTGCCAGAATGACATTGAATTCTCAAACCAGTTCATATTTTTCCCAGTAAACCACAAAGGCTCAACTGTATATACAAAAATACTTGGTCATCAACATTAATTAGAACCCAGAAGCAAAAAAGGAATTTTTGTGGGATACTCTGAAAATGGCAGGCGCGGCTCCTCAGGGTAGGCAGGGTAGGCACTGCCTACCCTATCGTAATACATCAACAAATAATGTTTAACTATGATTCTGCATTTTATCATTTGAACCGTCATTTTCCCCTAATTGCAGTTCAAGAAAAGTTTTCTCGGTTATAATGACCAGCACATGGTCAAATCCTTTAATCTCAATTCCGATTCATCAAAACTGCGCTGCGTGTTTGAAACGCGCGGCAGAAATGATACGCATGGAACCTGGGTAGTGGAGAGCAGGCTAGCTTAACCTCTGCCTGCCCGGCCCCATTTCCTCAGTACGAGGCCCTTGAACAGGGATAAGGAAACATTCGGTCTGTATATGCACTCCGAGCATGCGTAGACGCGTCTGCCAGCAGTCCGAACACTTGCCGGCCCAAATCCGAAATTATGCGACATTTTCCGAACAGCCATACTCCACGAACGAAGATCTCAGAGATCTGAATCTGTCGTTATCTCTGTGTAATACCAGTATGACCGACTTAATTAGTGAACTATTACAAATTTCGCTTTCGCGGCACACTGACAATGAAAAGAGGAGTGTTTTAGCTATTTAACACAAAGCTGCAGTCAGACAATTTTCAATTTCTTAATCTATTTTAGTCATGGGCGTAGCGAAACGGGGGCAAGGGGGGCCACGGCCCCCTTGGAAGTTGGTGAACTTAATGTGCAGTCAGTTACTGACTTTTAAACTATTATTTTAATTTTGATGTAAAGAACAATTTTTGTTTAGCAAAAATTAATACGGTTATCTGCAACAAATACTATAAATTTTGACAGTAAAATAATGATTTAATATTATATGATTGCAAATTTGCAACATGTGCCCCCCCCCCCCTAGAAAAAAGTCTGCCGACACTCGTGATTTTAGTTTTGGCGGTAATTCGTCCGTAAGTCACACTCATTCACTCTGCTCTTATTAAACAACCAAACAATATATTGTTTGCGTTATCCGCAATGACTTCGCCCCCTATATTTCGGATAAACGGGGTTTATTATTATGATTATTATTATTATTGTTATTGTTTTTTGTTACTGTTACACTTTGCCTACCCTAAAATTTTGACTGCGAGCCGCCACTGGAAAATAGTTATCGTATTTGGAAAGAAGCTAAGCAAGAAATATATATTTCAAGAGATGTGATGTTCCTTGATGTAAAGAAGAAAGAAGACAAACCAAGAACCTCTATGTTGAATACATTGATGCTGATAAGGAAGAAATGAAAACGAGCATGGTAACCCAAGAAATGAAGATGAATAAACTATTGAAATTGAGAGCAATGAAGAGGATAACTAAAATGAATATGAAGTTGAAAATATACAAATTAACAACATTGAAGAAAATGTAAATGAATAATGAAAAACCAAGAAGAGAAATAAGAATGCCAAGAAGATTTCAAGACTATTATCTGGAAGGTGATAATGATAAAAATTATGCTTTTTTAATGAAAGAATGCATGGAAAGTGAAGAAAAAGAAAAATGGCTTGAAGCAATCAATGAAGAAAAAAGAAATCTGGAAGCAAGCAATGCATGGGAACTTGTGGATAAAAGTGAGGCAATTGGAAAAGAAGTTGTTACAAGCCGTTGGATATTCAGAATAAAAGATGATGGAAAATGTAAGGCACATTTAGTTGCAAGAGGATGTCAACAAAGAAAGGACAGTCTACTTTTTGAAGAAATATACAGCTCAGTTCATTCAAACTGTTTGCTGTGGCTGCAATGAAGAAAATGAATGTTTGGACATTTGACATAAAATCAGCCTTCTTATATGGAGAACTCAAAGAAGAAATGTACATGCATACACCTGAAGGATATGAGCATCCAAACAAAATATGTAAGTTAAAGAAAGCATTTTATGGTCTTAAACAGTCTCCACTACAATGGAATAAAAGATTGACAAATTTTCTGAAGTCTGAAAATCTTCAACTGAAATCTGACAGATGTATATTTAGAAGAATAAAAATATAAATGAGTAAAAATGAAATGTTTTTAGCATTTCATTGTTAAGGAGCTGGGGTGTACTAGCGAAAGAGAAGAGGTTATACCAAATTGAGAGGAAAGTTATATATCATTCTCCAAGTATGTTGGGGATATTAAACTCATATTTGTAGATACTTTCCACTTCCTCAGTAGAAGCTTGCAAAAAACCTTGAAACGTATCCTGAAACAGCAAAGTACTTCGGAGCAGAGAACATCGGCTTGATGATATGTAAGGGGGTATTTCCCTATGATTATGTAACATCGTGGGATGCCCTGAACAATATATGTTTGCCTCCTAGGGATGCCTTCTACAATAGGTTAAACAGTGAAGTAATCAGCAGTGAGGACTGATCATGCTCTAAACGTGTGGAAGCATTTTAAGGTCCGAAACCTTGGTGAGTAGAGTGATCTGTACTTAGTTTCAGATGTTCTCGTAGCGGATGTCTTCGAGACATTTAGAGACCAGACTCTGAAAACTCATAAAGTGGATTCTGCACATTATTTCACTTCTCCAGGACTTACATGGGATGCTATGCTGCTGTATCTGGAATCGAGTTGGAATTGCTTCTTGATTACGATCAGCTACTCATGGTTGAATCTGGTATAAGAAGGTTATGCCAAGTTTCTCATCGGTATGCGGAGGCTAACAGCATATTTATGGAGCAGTATGATCCTCGTAAACCCTCTCATTTTATCACGTACGAAGACACCAATAACCAATACGGCTGGGCAATGTGTAACGCCCTTCCTTATGGTGGATTTACGTGGGTTTCTCCAGAAGATATACATCTCCGCTCATTGAAGAGGAATGATTCCTTTGAATATATCTTGGAGGTTGACGTGGAATATCCTGCAGAGCTGCATGAACTTCATAATGATTTATCCTTTCTGCCTGAGAGTATGAAACCGGGGGAATCGTCTTCAGAGAAACTAATTGCTCATCTTGGCTCTCGAAAGAAGTATGTGGCACATTACATGGCCTTGAAACAGGCTCTTAGTCATGGTCTACGACTAGTAAAGATTCATCGAGCACTAAAATTCAGTCAATCTTGTTGGCTAAAACCTTACGTCGAATTTAATAACCGCCTACGGCAGCAAGCAAGAAACTATTTTGAAAAGGATTTGTACAAACTTTTCAATAATGCGATGTTTGGAAAAACTATGGAAAATATTTGTAATAGTATGGATATAATTCTTGTGGCAAAGAGCAAAACATTAGAAAACTGATAGCCAAGCCTACATTTATCGATCGAACTATATACGGTCCTAGTCTTGCAGCTGTTCATATGGCTTCTCGTAAAATAGTGTTCAACAAGCCTATATACATACATTGGTATGAGTGCATTTCCAAAACGCTAATGTATTCGTACCAATACGATGTGTTACTTCCATATTATGGAGCTGAGAATCTTAAACTGTTGTATACGGATACAGATTCCTTCATCCATCGAGTGACTACAGCTGATATATACCAGGATAAATTACACATGCTTGAACATCTGGATACAGCGGATTACCCTGCTAACCATATATGCTATTCCACACAAAACAAGAAAGTGTGGGGAAAGTTTAAAGATGAAGCAAGTGGTAAAATCATTCGTGGTTTCGTTGGTCTCAGACCTAAAATGTATGCTCTCAACATTGATGGTTTTGTGATAAAAAAGATCAAAGGTATAAAACATAACGCCAATACACCAGCTTCGATAGCTATATGGAGTGCCTTAAAAGTTTGAAAATCGTAAGAACCCCTATGAACTTAATCCTATCCCAACAGCATAATAGTTCTACGGTTGAAGCAAATAAAATAGCCTTTTCACCTCACGATGACAGAGTAATCGCTAATGACGGAATATCTACATATGCGTATGGACATTACGGTGTTGAGAATGGTGTCTAAGACATGGGTGTTTAAAGCTTGTCTGTAGAAAAAATGAAGTTTGTTGAACTATGAACTTCGTGCGCCAAAGACACGCATAAGCAAGAAAGAAGAACAGAGGAAGGTAATAAGACCGTCTCTATCGTCTTTCAACAGTGTATACTTGTTTTCTAAATGTTAATGCTAGTGTATGTATCGTTATAAGTTAAATAAAATTATCTGATTGGGATTATGTCTTTTTTATTTCATTGCTTGTCTTAACATGCCTATTTCCCCATTAGGTTTGGTTAGGTTAGGGTATATTAGGCTATTATAGGTTAGGCTAGCTTGGTCAGACTATAAGATAGAGCAGTTGATAATGATGATTATGATGATTGTTGCTGTGTTAGGTTATTAGTGAAATGTAATCAAAATAATAAATGCCAGAAATACAATAAATGACTGGATAGGTTGGACTGCTCTTCAACTACTATAAACCAAAAGCAATTACTGAAGAAAACTTAGTGAAACGTCCCTTAATCAACTAAAATATTTCTAGCAGCGTTAACAAATATTTACTTTAGTGTCTTAAAAACATTTTCGCACTGACGAAAAATGCGTGCCACGTGCCTAAGATAGTCTGAAAACCCTCGAAATACCTGCGAAGGAGCTGGAATGTTTTAATTAGTGCTGAAAACCCCCATTAAAAGCATCTAACGCCTATAAAAGTGTTTCAAAGTATCTTGAAAACCGTCCAAAATGTCGGTGTTAAAGTTTAAAAATACCTGCATAGTGCTTAAAACGACTCTAAAATGTCTGAAATGATATTTAAACTACTAGAGAGATACGTCTAACAACCCTTGAAATATCTACCTTAGTATCCTAGAGGTCGTGAAAATTATTTCCCATTTACCCTTGAAAGTACTTAAAGCAACAAAAATATCTAACAGAGGACCCAAAATAGCATCAAAATGGGGTGAAACGTCTCCAAAAATGTACAAAAATTGCTAAATAACTCTCAAAATTGCCTAAATAACCCTCGAAATGTCTTGAAAAGTATTTACATCTGGTGTAAAAGCGCTCTCAATACCCGAAAAGTGGCTTAAATATATATTAAAAGACGAAATAGCAATAGAGTACTCCGAAAGGTTAAAAAATGCTAATAACATGCATGCCAGTGAGTCTGAATAGCTTCTAAATCCTAAATTCGTTGGAAATCCTCTACAAGCAACATATACATAAATACCCCGAGGTTATCTCTACAAAGAGGGAAATCAGGACGCCTTATGGCAGCATAGAATAGACAAGCAGAGGAGGAGGGAATAGGATAGATAACAAGAGGATAGAATGAATGTCTAGAAACGGGTCATGGTGATGAAATAGAATAAATAACAATAAGAGGAGGATCTAGGCTAGCTACCTTAGGTTGGGTTAGGTTAGGTTAGACATGTAGAAGTATGAGCTTAGGTTTAATTATCAAAGACCAGAGTAAAAAGAGTGGGAGCTAGCTTAGGTTAGGTTAGTTGGGGTTAGACGAGTAGAAGTATAAGGCTTAGGCTAGGTTAAATTATGAATGACCGAGTAACAGAGTAGGGGTTAGGTTAGGTTAGCGCAGCGATGTGGGACGAGGTATCATGATGTTAGGATAATATATTTAATCAAGATAGAAAGCTGTTGTGTTAGGTAGCTTACATTGATATAATGAAGAACGTACTCAAGTATCATGAATAGGGCTCGGAAGTTCATGCCCTAAAAACACTGAAATATGCATGCAAATATGCTCTTAAAACGTCAAAATATGCCAAAAAATGTGCACTATTTCATTAGAACAGTTCATGTCCCTTTGCAGTAGACGAGTTAGTGTAAACAATAAAGTTACCTTATTCCTTAGAGGTTGAAGCAGAAGTGGTCCTGCTGCTAGTATTAACTGCTAAATTGTAGTTCACAACTAACACTACACATCCAGACAGCCACACATCCGGACAGCCACACATCCAGACAGCCATACATCCAGACAGCCACACATCCAGACAGCCACACATCCAGAGAGCCACACATCCAAACAGCCACACATCCAGACAGCCCAACATTCAAACAGCCACACATCCAGACAGCCACACATCCAGAGAGACACACATCCAGACAGCCACACATCCAGACAGCCACACATCCAGACAGCCACACATCCAGACAGCCACACATCCAGACAGCCACACATCCAGACAGCCACACATGCAGACAGCCACACATCCAGACAGCCACACATCCAGACAGCCACACATTCAGACAGCCACACATCCAGACAGCCAAACATACAAACGGCCACACATCCAGACGGCCACACATCCAGACAGCCACACATCCAAACAGCCACACATCCAGACAGCCACACATCCAAACAGCCACACATCCAAACAGCCACACATCCAGACAGCCACACATCCAGACAGCCACATATCCAAACAGCCACACACCCAGACAGCCACACATCCAAACAGCCAGACATCCAGACAGCCACACATCCAGACAGCCACACATCCAGACAGCCACACATCCAAACAGCCACACATTCAGACAGCCACACATTCAAAAAGCCACACATCCAAAGAGCCACACATCCAGACAGCCACACATCCAAACAGCCACACATCCAGAAAGCCACACATCCAGACAGCCACACATCCAAACAGCCACACATCCAGACAGCCACACATTCAAACAGCCACACATCCAGACAGCCACACATATAGACAGCCACACATCCAAACAGCCACACATCCAAACAGCCACACATCCAGACAGCCACACATCCAGACAGCCACACATCCAGACAGCCACACATCCAGACAGCCACACATCCAGACAGCCACACATTCAAACAGCCACACATCCAGACAGCCACACATCCAGAGAGCCACACATCCAGAGAGCCACATATCCAGACAGCCACACATCCAGACAGCCACACATCCAAACAGCCACCCATCCAGACAGCCACACATCCAGACAGCCACACATCCAGACAGCCACACATCCAGACAGCCACACATCCAGACAGCCACACATACAAACGGCCACACATCCAGAGCGCCACACATCCAGACAGTCACACATCCAGACAGCCACACATTCAAACAGTCACACATCCAGACAGCGACACATCCAGACAGCCACACATCGAGACAGCCACACATCCAGACTGCCACACCTCCAGACAGCCACACATCCAGACAGCCACACATCCAGACAGCCACACAATCAAACAGCCAGACATCCAGAATGCCACACATCAAGACAGCCACACATCCAGACAGCCACACATCCAAACAGCCACACATCCAAACAGCCACACATCCAGACAGCCACACATCCAGAGAGCCGCACATCCAGACAGCCACACATCCCGACAGTCACACATCCAGACAGCCGCACATCCAGACAGCCACACATCCAGACAGCCACACATCCAAACAGCCACACATGCAGACAGCCACACATCCAGACAGCCACACATCCAGACAGCCCCACATCCATACAGCCACACATCCAGACAGCCACACATCCAGACAGCCATACATCCAGACAGCCGCACATCCAGACAGCCACACATCCAAACAGCCACACATCCAGACAGCCACACATCCAGACAGCCACACATCCAAACAGCCACACATCCAGGCAGCCACACAACCAGACAGCCACACATCCAGAGAGCCGGACATTCAAAAAGCCAGACATCCAGACAGCCACACATCCAGACAGCCACACATCCAGAGAGCCGGAAATTCAAACAGCCAGACATCCAGAAAGCCACACATCCAGACAGCCACACATCCAAACAGCCACACATGCAGACAGCCACACATCCAAACAGCCACACATCCAGACAGCCACACATTCAAACAGCCAGACATCCAGAGAGCCACACATCCAGACAGCCACACATTTAAACAGCCACACATCCAGACAGCCACACATCCAGACAGCCACACATCCAGACAGCCACACATCAAAACAGCCACACATCCAGACAGCCACACATCCAGACAGCTACACATCCAGACAGCTACACATACAAACGGCCGCACATCCAGACAGCCACACATCCAGACAGTCACACATCCAGACAGCCACACATTCAAACAGCCACACATCCAGACAGCGACAGATCCAGAAAGCCACACATCGAGACAGCCACACATCCAGACAGCCACACATCCAGACAGCCACAAATCCAGACAGCCACACATCCAGACAGCCACACATTCAAACAGCCAGACATCCAGACAGCCACACATCCAGACAGCCACACATCCACACAGCCCCACATCCAGACAGCCACACATCCAGACCGCCACATATCCAGACAGCCACACATCCAGAGAGCCGCACATCCAGACAGCCACACATCCAGACAGCCACACATCCAGACAGCCACACATCCAGACAGCCACACATCCAAACAGCCACACATGCAGACAGCCACACATCCAGACAGCCACACATCCAGACAGCCACACATCCAGACAGCCACACATCCAAACAGCCAAACATCCAGACAGCCACACATCCAAACAGCCACACATCCAGACAGGCACACGTCCAAACAGCCAGACATCCAGACAGCCACACGTCCAGACAGCCACACATCCAGACAGCCACACATCCAGACAGCCAAACATCCAGAGAGCCGGACATTCAAACAGCCAGACATCCAGACAGCCACACATCCAGACAGCCACACATTCAGAGAGCCGGACATTCAAACAGCCAGACATCCAGACAGCCACACATCCAGACAGCCACATATCCAGACAGCCACACATCCAAACAGCCACACATCCAGACAGCCACACATCCAAACAGCCACACATCCAGACAGCCACACATCCGAACAGCCACACATCCAGACAGCAACACATCCAAACAGCCACACATCCAGACAGCCACACATCCAGACAGCCACACATCAGGACAGCCACACATCCAGACAGCCACACATCCAGACAGCCACACATCCGGACAGCCACACATCCAGACAGCCACACATAAAAACGGCCACAAATCCAGACAGCCAAACATCCAGACAGTCACACATCCAGACAGCCACACATTAAAACAGCCACACATCCAGTCAGCGACACATCCAGACAGCCACACATCCAGACAGCCACACATCCAGACAGCCACACACCCAAACAGCCAGACATCCAGACAGCCACACATCCAGACAGTCACACATCCACACAGCCACACATCCAGACAGCCACACATCCAGACAGCCACACATCCAGACAGCCACACATCCAGAGAGCCGCACATCCAGACAGCCACACATCCAGACAGCCACACATCCAGACAGCCACACATCCAAACAGCCACACATGCAGACAGACACACATCCAGACAGCCACACATCCAGACAGCCACAAATTCATACAGCCACACATCCAGACTGCCACACATCCAGACAGCCATACATCCAGACAGCCGCACATCCAGACAGCCACACATCCAAACAGCCACACATCCAGACAGCCACACATACAGACAGCCACACATCCAAACAGCCACAAATTCAGACAGCCAAACATCCAGACAGCCACACATCCAGAGACCCGGACATTCCAACAGCCAGACATCCAGACAGCCACACATCCAGACAGCCACACATCCAGACAGCCACACATCCAGACAGCCACACATCCAGACAGCCACACATCCAGAGAGCCACATATCCAAGCAGCCACACATCCAAACAGCCACACATCCAGACAGCCACACATCCAAACAGCCACAAATCCAGACAGCCACACATCCAAACAGCCACACATGCAGACAGCCACACATCCAAACAGCCAGACATCCAGACAGCCACACGTCCAAACTCCACACATCCAGACAGCCACACATTCAAACAGCCGCACATCCAAAGAGCCACACATCCAGATAGCCACACATCCAAACAGCCACACATCCAGACAGCCACACATGCAGACAGCCACAGATCCCGACAGCCACACATCCAGACAGCCACACATCCAGACAGCCACACATCCAGAGAGCCGGACATTCAAACAGCCAGACATCCAGACAGCCACACATCTAAACAGCCACACATCCAGAGAGCCACACATCCAGACAGCCACACATCCAGACAGCCACACACCCAAACAGCCAGACATCCAGACAGCCACACATCCAGACAGCCACACATCCACACAGCCACACATCCAGACAGCCACACATCCAGACAGACACACATCCAGAAACCAAAAACATCCAGAGAGCCGCACATCCAGACAGCCACACATCCAGACAGCCACACATCCAGACAGCCACACATCCAAACAGCGACACATGCAGACAGACACACATCCAGACAGCCACACATCCAGACAGCCACAAATTCATACAGCCACACATCCAGACTGCCACACATCCAGACAGCCATACATCCAGACAGCCGCACATCCAGACAGCCACACATCCAAACAGCCACACATCCAGACAGCCACACATACAGACAGCCACACATCCAAACAGCCACACATTCAGATAGCCAAACATCGAGACAGCCACACATCCAGAGACCCGGACATTCAAACAGCCAGACATCCAGACAGCCACACATCCAGACAGCCACACATCCAGACAGCCACACATCCAGACAGCCACACATCCAGAGAGCCACATATCCAAGCAGCCACACATCCAAACCGCCACACATCCAGACAGCCACACATCCAAACAGCCACAAATCCAGACAGCCACACATCCAAACAGCCACACATGCAGACAGCCACACATCCAAACAGCCAGACATCCAGACAGCCACACGTCCAAACTCCACACATCCAGACAGCCACACATTCAAACAGCCGCACATCCAAAGAGCCACACATCCAGATAGCCACACATCCAAACAGCCACACATCCAGACAGCCACACATGCAGACAGCCACAGATCCCGACAGCCACACATCCAGACAGCCACACATCCAGACAGCCACACATCCAGAGTGCCGGACATTCAAACAGCCAGACATCCACACAGCCACACATCTAAACAGCCACACATCCAGAGAGCCACACATCCAAGCAGCCACACATCCAAACAGCCACACATCCAGACAGCCACACATTCAAACAGCCACACATCCAGAGAGCCACTCATCCAGACAGCCACACATTCAGACAGCCACACATTTAAACAGCCACACATCCAGACAGCCAGACATCCAGACAGCCACACATCCAGACAGCCACACATCCAAACAGCCACACATCCAGACAGCCACACATGCAGACAGCCACAGATCCAGACAGCCACACATCCAGACAACCACAGATACAGAAAGCCACACATCCAGACAGCCACACATACAAACGGCCACACATCCAGACAGCCACACATCCAGACAGCCACACATCGAGACAGCCACACATCCAGACAGCCACACATCCAGACAGCCACACATGCACACAGCCACACATCCAGACAGCCACACATCCAGACAGCCACACATCCAGAGAGCCACACATCCAGACAGCCACACATCCAGACAGCCACACCTACAAACGGCCACACATCCAGACAGCCACACATCCAGACAGTCACACATCCAGACAGCCACACATCAAAACAGCCACACATCCAGACTGCGACACATCCAGACAGCCACACATCCAGACAGCCACACATCCAGAGAGCCGGACATTCAAACAGCCAGACATCCAGACAGCCACACATCCAGACAGCCACACATCCAGAGAGCCGGACATTCAAACAGCCAGACATCCAGACAGCCACACATCCAGACAGCCACACATCCAGACAGCTACACATCCAGAGAGCCGGACATTCAAACAGCCAGACATCCAGACAGCCACACATCCAAACAGCCACACATCCAAAGAGCCACACATCCAAACAGCCACAGATCCAGACAGCCACACATCCAAACAGCCACACATCCAGACAGCCACACATACAAACAGCCAGACATCCAGACAGCCACACATCCAAACAGCCACACATCCAAACAGCCAGACATCCAGGCCGCCACACATCCAGACAGCCACAAATCCAAACAGCCACACATCCAGACAGCCACACATCAATACAGCCACACATCCAGACAGCCACACATCCAGACAGCCACACATACAAACTGCCACACATCCAGACAGCCACACATCCAGACAGTCACACATCCAGACAGCCACACATTCAAACAGCCACACATCCAGACAGCGACACATCCAGGAAGCCACACATCGAGACAGCCACACATCCAGAGAGCCACACATCCAGACAGCCACACATCCAGACAGCCACACATCCAGACAGCCACACATTCAAACAGCCAGACATCCAGACAGCCACACATCCAGACAGCCACACATCCACACAGCCCCACATCCAGACAGCCACACATCGAAACAGCCACATATCTAGACAGCCACACATCCACAGAGCCGCACATCCAGAAAGCCACACATCCAGACAGCCACACATCCAGACTGCCACACATCCACACAGCCACACATCCAGACAGCCACACATCCAAACAGCCACACATGCAGACAGCCACTAATCCAGACAGCCACACATCCAGACAGCCACACATCCAGACAGCCACACATCCAAACAGCCACACATCCAGACAGCCACACATCCAAACAGCCACACATGCAGACAGGCACACATCCAGACAGCCACACATCCAGACAGCCACACATCAAAACAGCCACACATCCAGACAGCCACACATCCAGACAGCCACACATCCAGACAGCCACACATACAAACGGCCACACATTCAGACAGCCACACATCCAGACAGTCACACATCCAGACAGCCACACATTCAAACAGCCACACATCCAGACAGCGACACATCCAGGAAGAAACACATCGAGACAGCCACACATCCAGAAAGCCACACATCCAGACAGCCACACATCCAGACAGCCACAGATCCAGACAGCCACACATTCAAACAGCCAGACATCCAGACAGCCACACATCCAGACAGCCACACATCCACACAGCCCCACATCCAGACAGCCACACATCGAAACAGCCACATATCCAGACAGCCACACATCCAGAGAGCCGCACATCCAGACAGCCACACATCCAGACAGCCACACATCCAGACAGCCACACATCCAGACAGCCACACATCCAGACAGCCACACATCCAAACAGCCACACATGCAGACAGCCACACATCCAGACAGCCACACATCCAGACAGCCACAATTCCAAACAGCCACACATCCAGACAGCCACACATTCAAACAGCCACACATCCAGACAGGCACAGGTCCAAACAGCCAGACATCCAGACAGCCACACGTCCAGACAGCCACACACCCAGACAGCCACACATCCAGACAGCCAGATATCCAGACAGCCACAGATCCAAACAGCCACACATACAGACAGCCATACATCCAAACAGCCACACATCCAGACAGCCACACATCCAAACAGCCACACATCCAGACAGCAACACATCCAAACAGCCACACATCCAGACAGCCACACATCCAGACAGCCACACATCGAGACACCCACACATTCAGACAGCCACACATCCAGGCAGCCACACATTCAAACAGCCAGACATCCAGACAGCCACACATCCAGACAGCCACACATCCACACAGCCACACATCCAGACAGCCACACATACAAACAGCCACACATCCAGACAGCCACACATCCAGAGAGCCGGACATTCAAACAGCCAGGCATCCAGACAGCCACACATCCAGACAGCCACACATCCAGACAGCTACACATCCAGAGAGCCGGACATTCAAACAGCCAGACATCCAGACAGCCACACATCCAAACAGCCACACATCCAAAGAGCCACACATTCAAACAGCCACAGATCCAGACAGCCACACATCCAAACAGCCACACATCCAGACAGCCACACATACAAACAGCCAGACATCCAGACAGCCACACATCCAAACAGCCACACATCCAAACAGCCAGACATCCAGGCCGCCACACATCCAGACAGCCACAAATCCAAACAGCCACACATCCAGACAGCCACACATCAATACAGCCACACATCCAGACAGCCACACATCCAGACAGCCACACATACAAACTGCCACACATCCAGACAGCCACACATCCAGACAGTCACACATCCAGACAGCCACACATTCAAACAGCCACACATCCAGACAGCGACACATCCAGGAAGCCACACATCGAGACAGCCACACATCCAGAGAGCCACACATCCAGACAGCCACACATCCAGACAGCCACACATCCAGACAGCCACACATTCAAACAGCCAGACATCCAGACAGTAACACATCCAGACAGCCACACATCCACACAGCCCCACATCCAGACAGCCACACATCGAAACAGCCACATATCCAGACAGCCACACATCCACAGAGCCGCACATCCAGAAAGCCACACATCCAGACAGCCACACATCCAGACTGCCACACATCCACACAGCCACACATCCAGACAGCCACACATCCAAACAGCCACACATGCAGACAGCCACTAATCCAGACAGCCACACATCCAGACAGCCACACATCCAGACAGCCACACATCCAAACAGCCACACATCCAGACAGCCACACATCCAAACAGCCACACATCCAGACAGGCACACATCCAGACAGCCACACATTTAAACAGCCACACATCCAGAGAGCCACACATCCAGACAGCCACACATCCAGACAGCCACACATCAAAACAGCCACACATCCAGACAGCCACACATCCAGACAGCCACACATCCAGACAGCCACACATACAAACGGCCACACATTCAGACAGCCACACATCCAGACAGTCACACATCCAGACAGCCACACATTCAAACAGCCACACATCCAGACAGCGACACATCCAGGAAGAAACACATCGAGACAGCCACACATCCAGAAAGCCACACATCCAGACAGCCACACATCCAGACAGCCACAGATCCAGACAGCCACACATTCAAACAGCCAGACATCCAGACAGCCACACATCCAGACAGCCACACATCCACACAGCCCCACATCCAGACAGCCACACATCGAAACAGCCACATATCCAGACAGCCACACATCCAGAGAGCCGCACATCCAGACAGCCACACATCCAGACAGCCACACATCCAGACAGCCACACATCCAGACAGCCACACATCCAGACAGCCACACATCCAAACAGCCACACATGCAGACAGCCACACATCCAGACAGCCACACATCCAGACAGCCACAATTCCAAACAGCCACAGATCCAGACAGCCACACATTCAAACAGCCACACATCCAGACAGGCACACATCGAAACAGCCACATATCCAGACAGCCACACATCCAGAGAGCCGCACATCCAGACAGCCACACATCCAGACAGCCACACATCCAGACAGCCACACATCCAGACAGCCACACATCCAAACAGCCACACATGCAGACAGCCACACATCCAGACAGCCACACATCCAAACAGCCACACATGCAGACAGCCACACATCCAGACAGCCACACATCCAGACAGCCACAATTCCAAACAGCCACACATCCAGACAGCCACACATTCAAACAGCCACACATCCAGACAGGCACAGGTCCAAACAGCCAGACATCCAGACAGCCACACGTCCAGACAGCCACACACCCAGACAGCCACACATCCAGACAGCCAGATATCCAGACAGCCACAGATCCAAACAGCCACACATACAGACAGCCATACATCCAAACAGCCACACATCCAGACAGCCACACATCCAAACAGCCACACATCCAGACAGCAACACATCCAAACAGCCACACATCCAGACAGCCACACATCCAGACAGCCACACATCGAGACACCCACACATTCAGACAGCCACACATCCAGGCAGCCACACATTCAAACAGCCAGACATCCAGACAGCCACACATCCAGACAGCCACACATCCACACAGCCACACATCCAGACAGCCACACATACAAACAGCCACACATCCAGACAGCCACACATCCAGAGAGCCGCATATCCAGACAGCCTCACATCCAGACAGCCACACATCCAAACAGCCACATATCCAGACAGCCACACATCCAAACAGCAGCACATCCAGACAGCTACACATCCAAACAGCCACACATCCAGGCAGCCACACATCCAAACAGAAACACATCCATACAGCAACACATCCAAACACCCACACATCCAGACAGCCAAACATCCACACAGCAACACATTCAGACAGCCACACATCCAGACAGCTACACATCCAGACAGCCACACATCCAGACAGCAACACATCCACACAGCCCCACATCCAGACAGCCACACATACAAACGGCCACACATCCAGACAGCCAAACATCCAGACTGTCACACATCCAGACAGCCACACATTCAATCAGCCACACATCCAGACAGCGACACATCCAGAAAGCCACACATCGAGACAGCCACACATCCAGACAGCCACACATCCAGACAGCCACACATCCAGACAGCCACACATTCAAACAAACAGACATCCAGACATCCACACATCCAGACATCCACACATCCACACAGCCCCACATCCAGACAGCCACACATCGAAACAGCCACATATCCAGACAGCCACACATCCAGAGAGCGGCACATCCAGACAGCCACACATCCAGACAGCCACACATCCAGACAGCCACACATCGAGACAGCCACACATCCAGACAGCCACACATCCAAACAGCCACACATGCAGACAGCCACACATCGAGACAGCCACACATCCAGACAGCCACACATCCAAACAGCCACACATCCAGACAGCCACACATCCAAACAGCCACACATCCAGACAGGGACACGTCCAAACAGCCAGACATCCAGACAGCCACACGTCCAGCCAGCCACACACGCAGACAGCCACACATCCAGAGAGCCGGAAATTCAAACAGCCAGACATCCAGACAGCCACACATCCAGACAGCCACACATCCAGAGAGCCGGACATTCAAACAGCCAGACATCCAGACAGCCACACATCCAGACAGCCACCCATCCAGAGAGCCTGACATTCAAACAGCCAGACATCCAGACAGCCACACATCCAGACAGCCACATATCCAGACAGCCACACATCCAAACAGCCACACATACAGACAGCCACACATTCAAACAGCCACACATCCAGACAGCCACACATCCAAACAGCCACACATCCAGACAGCAACACATCCAAACAGCCACACATCCAGACAGCCACACATCCAGACAGCCACACATCCAGACAGCCACACATCCAGACAGCCACAAATCCAGACAGCCACACATCCAGACAGCCACACATCCAGACAGCCAAACATCCAGACAGCCACACATCCAAACAGCCAGACATCCAGACCGCCACACATCCAAACAGCCACACATCCAGACAGCCACACATTCAAACAGCCACACATACAAAGAGCCACACCTCCAGACAGCCACACATCCAAACAGCCACACATCCAGACAGCCACACATCCAGACAGCCACACATCCAGACAGCCACACATCTCAACAGCCACACATCAAAACAGCCACACATCCAGACAGCCACACATCCAAACAGCCAGACATCGAGACCGCCAGACATCCAGACAGCCACACATCCAAACAGCCACACATCCAGACAGCCACACATCCAAGCAGCCACACATCCAAACAGCCACACATCCAGACAGCCATACATCCAAACAGCCACACATCCAGACAGCCACACATCCAAACAGCCACACATCCAGAAAGCCAAACATCCAAAAACCATACATCCAGACAGCCACACATTCAAACAGCCGCACATCCAGACAGCCACACGTACAAGCAGCCACACATCCAGACCGCCACACATCCAGACAGCCACACATCCAAACAGCCACACATCCAGACAGCCACTCATTGAAACAGCCACACATCCAAAGAGCCACACATCCAGACAGCCACACATCCAAACAGCCACACATCCAGACAGCCACACATCCTGACAGCCACACATCCAGACAGCCACACATCCAAACAGGCACACATCCAGACAGCCACACATTCAAACAGCCACACATCCAGACAGCCACACACCCAGACAGCCACACATCCAAACAGCCACACATCCAAACAGCCACACATCCAGACCCCCACACATCCAGACAGCCACACATCCAGACAGCCACACATCCAGACAGCCACACATCCAGACAGCCAGACATCCAGACAGTCACACATCCAGACAGCCACACATCCCGACGGTCACACATCCCGACGGTCACACATGCAGACAGCCACACATCCAGACAGCCACACATCCAGACAGCCACACATCCAGACAGCCACACATCCAGACAGCCACACATCCAGACAGCCACATATCAAGGCAGCCACACATACAAACGGCCACACATCCAGACAGCCACACATCCAAACAGTCACACATCCAGACAGCCACACATTAAAACAGCCACACATCCAGCCAGCGACACATCCAGACAGCCACACATCGAGGCAGCCACACATCCAGACAGCCACACATCCAGAGAGCCGGACATTCAAACAGCCAGACATCCAGACAGCCACACATCCAGAGAGCCGGACATTGAAACAGCCACACATGCAGACAGCCACACATCCAGACAGCCACACATCCAGACAGCCACACATCTAGAGAGCCGGACATTCAAACAGGCAGACATCCAGACAGCCACACATCCAAACAGCCACACATCCAGAAAGCCACATATCCAAACAGCCACACATCCAGACAGCAACACATCCAAACAGCCACACATCCAGTCAGCCACACATCCAGATAGCCACATATCCAAACCGCCACACATCCAGACAGCCACACATCCAGACAGCCACACATCCAGAAGGCCACACATCCAAACAGCCACACATCCAGACAGCCACACATTCAAACAGCCACACATCCAGACCGCCACACATACAGACAGCCACACATCCGAACAGCCACACATCCAAACAGCCACACATCCAGACAGCCACACATCCAGACAGCCACACATCCAGACAGCCACACATTCAAACAGCCACACATCCAGAGAGCCACACATCCAGAGAGCCACAAATCCAGACAGCCACATATCCAGACAGCCACACATCCAGACAGCCACACATCCAAACAGCCATACATACAGACAGCCACACATCCAGACAGCCATACATTCAGACAGCCACACATGCAGACAGCCACACATACAAACGGCCACACATCCAGACAGCCACACATTCAGGCAGTGACACATCCAGACAGCCACACATTCAAACAACCACACATCCAGACAGCGACACATCCAGACAGCCACACATCGAGACAGCCACACTTCCAGACAGCCACACATAGAGACAGCCACACATCCAGGCAGCCACACATCCAGACAGCCACACATTCAAAGAGCCAGACATCCAGACAGCCACACATCCGGACAGCCACACATCCACACAGCCACACATCCAGACAGCCACACATCCAAACAGCCACACATCCAGACAGCCACACATCCAGAGAGCCGCACATCCAAACAGCCATTCATCCAGACAGCCACACATCCAGACAGCCACACATCCAGACAGTCACACATCCAGACAGCCACACATCCAAGCAGCCACACATGCAGACAGCCACACATCCAGACAGCCACACATCCAGACAGCCACACATCCATACAGCCACACATCCAGACAGCCACACATCCAGACAGCCATACATCCAGACAGCCGCACATCCAGGCAGCCACAAATCCAAACAGCCACACATCCAGACAGCCACACATCCAGACAGACACACATCCAAACAGCCACACATCCAGGCAGCCACACAACCAGACAGCCACACATCCAGAGAGCAGGACATTCAAACAGCCAGACATCCAGACAGCCACACATCCAGACAGCCACACATCCAAAGAGCCACACATCCAGACAGCCACACATCCAAAAAGCCACACATCCAGACAGCCACACATTGAAACAGCCACACATCCAGAGAGCCACACATCCAGACAGCCACACATCCAGACAGCCACACATCCAAACAGCCACACATCCAGACAGCCACACATCCAGACAGCCACACATCCAGACAGCCACACATCCAGACAGGCACACATTCAGACAGCCACACATCCAGACAGTCACACATCCAGACAGATACACATACAAACGGCCACACATCCAGACAGCCACACATCCAGACAGTCACACATCCAGACAGCCACACATTCAAACAGCCACACATCCAGACAGCGACACATCCAGAAAGCCACACATCGAGACAGCCACACATCCAGACAGCCACACATCCAGACAGCCACACATCCAGACAGACACACATCCAGACACCCACACATTCAAACAGCCAGACATCCAGACAGCCACATATCCAGACAGCCACACATCCACACAGCCCCACATCCAGAGAGCCACACATCCAAACAGCCACACATCCAGAGAGCCGCACACCCAGACAGCCAGACATCCAGACAGCCACACATCCAGACAGGGACACATCCAGACAGCCACACATCCAGACAGCCACACATCCAAACAGAAACACACGCAGTCAGCCACACATCCAGAAAGCCACACATCCAGACAGTCACACATCCAGACATCCACACATCCAAACAGCCACACATCCAGACAGCCACACATCCAAACAGCCACACATCCAGACAGGGACACATTCAAACAGCCATACATCCAGACAGCCACACGTCCAGACAGCCACACATCCAGACAGCCACACATCCAGAGAGCCGGAAATTCAAACAGCCAGACATCCAGACAGCCACACATCCAGACAGCCACACATCCAGACAGCCACACATCCAGAGAGACGGACATTCAAACAGACAGACATCCAGACAGCCACACATCCAGACAGCCACACATCCAGACAGCCACACATCCAGAAAGCCACACATCCAGACAGCCACACCTCCAGACAGCTACACATACAAACGGCCAGACATCCAGACAGCCACACATCCAGACAGCGACACATCCAGACAGCCACACATCGAGACACCCACACATCCAGACAGCCGCACATCCACACAGCCACACATTCAAACAGCCAGACATCCAGACAGCCACACATGCAGACAGCCACACATCCACACAGCCACACATCCAGACAGCCACACATACAAACAGCCACACATCAAGACAGCCACACATCCAGAGAGCCGCACATCCAGACAGCCACACATCCAGACAGCCACACATCCAAACAGCCACATATCCAGACAGCCACACATCCAAATAGCAGCACATCCATCAGCTACACATCCAAACAGCCACACATCCAGGCAGCCACACATCCAAACAGAAACACATCCATACAGCAACACATCCAAACACCCACACATCCAGACAGCCAAACATCCAGACAGCAACACATTCAGACAGCCACACATCCAGACAGCCACACATCCACACAGCCCCACATCCAGACAGCCACACATACAAACGGCCACACATCCAGACAGCCAAACATCGAGACGGTCACACATCCAGACAGCCACACATTCAAACAGCCACACATCCAGACAGCGACACATCCAGAAAGCCGCACATCGAGACAGCCACACATCCAGACAGCCACACATCCAGACAGCCACACATCCAGACAGCCACACATTCAAACAAACAGACATCCAGACAGCCACAATTCCAGCGTCCACACATCCACACAGCCCCACATCCAGACAGCCACACATCGAAACAGCCACATATCCAGACAGCCACACATCCAGAGAGCGGCACATCCAGACAGCCACACATCCAGACAGCCACACATCGAGACAGCCACACATCCAGACAGCCACACATCCAAACAGCCAAACATGCAGACAGCCACACATCGAGACAGCCACACATCCAGACAGCCATACATCCAAACAGCCACACATCCAGACAGCCACACATCCAAACAGCCACACATCCAGACAGGAACACGTCCAAACAGCCAGACATCCAGACAGCCACACGTCCAGACAGCCACACACCCAGACAGCCATACATCCAGAGAGCCGGAAATTCAAACAGCCAGACATCCAGACAGCCACACATCCAGACAGCCACACATCCAGAGAGCCGGACATTCAAACAGGCAGACATCCAGACAGCCACACATCCAGACAGCCACCCATCCAGAGAGCCTGACATTCAAACAGCCAGACATCCAGACAGCCACACATCCAGACAGCCACATATCCAGACAGCCACACATCCAAACAGCCACACATACAGACAGCCACACATCCAAACAGCCACACATCCAGACAGCCACACATCCAAACAGCCACACATCCAGACAGCAACGCATCCAAACAGCCACACATCCAGAAAGCCACACATCCAGACAGCCACACATCCAGACAGCCACACATCCAGACAGCCACAGATCCAGACAGCCACAAATTCATACAGCCACACATCCAGACTGCCACACATCCAGACAGCCATACATCCAGACAGCCGCACATCCAGACAGCCACACATCCAAACAGCCACACATCCATACAGCCACACATACAGACAGCCACACATCCAAACAGCCACACATCCAGACAGCCAAACATCCAGACAGCCACACATCCAGAGATCCGGACATTCAAACAGACAGACATCCAGACAGCCACACATCCAGACAGCCACACATCCAGACAGCCACACATCCAGAGAGCCGGACATTCAAACAGCCAGACATCCAGACAGCCACACATCCAAACAGCCACACATCCAGAAAGCCACACATCCAAACAGCCACACATCCAGACAGCCACACATCCAAACAGCCACACATCCAGACAGCCACACATGCAAACAGTAAGACATCCAGACAGCCACACATCCAACAAGCCACACAGCCAGACAGCCACACATTCAAACAGCCACACATCCAAAGAGCCACACATCCAGATAGCCACACATCCAAACAGCCACACATCCAGACAGCCACACATGCAGACAGCCACAGATCCAGACAGCCACACAGCCAGACAGCCACACATGCAGACAGCCACAGATCCAGACAGCCACACAGCCAGACAGCCACACATACAGACAGCCACACATCCAGACAGCCACACATACAAACGGCCACACATCCAGAAACCCACACATCGAGACAGCCACACATCCAGACAGCCACACATCCAGACAGCCACACATGCAGAAGGCCACACATCCAGACAGCCACACATACAAACGGCCACACATCCAGACAGCCACACATCCAGACGGTCACACATCCAGACAGCCAATCATTAAAACAGCCACACATCCAAACAGCCACACATCCAAACAGCGACACATCCACACAGCCACACATCGAGACAACCACACATCCAGACAGCCACACATCCAGAGAGCCGGACATTCAAATAGCCAGACATCCAGACAGCCACACATCCAGACAGCCTCACATCCAGAGAGCCGGACATTCAAACAGCCAGACATCCAGACAGCCACAGATCCAGACGGCCACACATCCAGACAGCCACACATCCAGAGAGCCGGACATTCAAACAGCCAGACATCCAGACAGCCACACATCCAAACAGCCACACATCCAGACAGCCACACATCCAAACAGCCACACATCCAGACAGCCACACATCCAAACAGCCACACATCCAGACAGCCACACATCCAAACAGCCAGACATCCCGACAGCCACACATCCAGACAGCCACACATCCACACAGCCACACATCCAGACAGCCACACATCCAAACAGCCACACATCCAGACAGCCACACATCCAGAGAGCCGCACATCCAGACAGCCATTCATCCAGACAGCCACACATCCAGACAGCCACACATCCAGACAGTCACACATCCAGACAGCCACACATCCAAACAGCCACACTTGCAGACAGCCACACATCCAGACAGCCACACATACAGACAGCCACACATCCATACAGCCACACATCCAGACAGCCACACATCCAGACAGCCATACATCCAGACAGCCGCACATCCAGGCAGCCACAAATCCAAACAGCCACACATCCAGACAGCCACACATCCAGACAGCCACACATCCAAACAGCCACACATCCAGGCAGCCACACAACCAGACAGCCACACATCCAGAGAGCCGGACATTCAAACAGCCAGACATCCAGACAGCCACACATCCAGACAGCCACACATCCAAAGAGCCACACATCCAGACAGCCACACATCCAAACAGCCACACATCCAGACAGCCACACATTGAAACAGCCACACATCCAGAGAGCCACACATCCAGACAGCCACACATCCAGACAGCCACACATCCAAACAGCCACACATCCAGACAGCCACACATCCAGACAGCCACACATCCAGACAGCCACACATCCAGACAGCCAGACATCCAGACAGGCACACATCCAGACAGCCACACATCCAGACAGCCACACATCCAGACAGCTACACATACAAACTGCCACACATCCAGACAGCCACACATCCAGACAGTCACAAATCCAGACAGCCACACACTCAAACAGCCACACATCCAGACAGCGACACATCCAGAAAGCCACACATCGAGACAGTCACACATCCAGACAGCCACACATCCAGACAGCCACATATCCAGACAGACACACATCCAGACACTCACACATTCAAACAGCCAGACATCCAGACAGCCACACATCCAGACAGCCACACATCCACACAGCCCCACATCCAGACAGCCACACATCCAAACAGCCACAAATCCAGAGAGCCGCACATCCAGACAGCCAGACATCCAGACAGCCACACATCCAGACAGGGACACATCCAGACAGCCACACATCCAGACAGCCACACATCCAAATAGAAACACATGCAGTCAGCCACAAAGCCAGAAAGCCACACATCCAGACAGTCACACATCCAAACAGCCACACATCCAAACAGCCACACATCCAGACAGCCACACATCCAAACAGCCACACATCCAGACAGGCACACATTCAAACAGCCATACATACAGACAGCCACACGTCCAGACAGCCACACATCCAGACAGCCACACATCCAGAGAGCCGGAAATTCAAACAGCCAGACATCCAGACAGCCACACATCCAGACAGCCACACATCCAGAGAGACGGACATTCAAACAGCCAGACATCCAGACAGCCACACATCCAGACAGCCACACATCCACACAGCCACACATCCAGACAGCCACACATCCAAACAGCCACACATCCAGACAGCCACACATCCAGATAGCCGCACATCCAGACAGCCACACATACAGACAGCCACACATCCAGATAGTCACACATCAAGACAGCCACACATCCAGACAGCCACACATCCAAACAGCCACACATGCAGACAGACACACATCCAGACAGCCACACATCCAGACAGCCACAAATTCATACAGCCACACATCCAGACTGCCACACATCCAGACAGCCATACATCCAGACAGCCGCACATCCAGACAGCCACACATCCAAACAGCCACACATCCATACAGCCACACATACAGACAGCCACACATCCAAACAGCCACACATCCAGACAGCCAAACATCCAGACAGCCACACATCCAGAGATCCGGACATTCAAACAGACAGACATCCAGACAGCCACACATCCAGACAGCCACACATCCAGACAGCCACACATCCAGAGAGCCGGACATTCAAACAGCCAGACATCCAGACAGCCACACATCCAAACAGCCACACATCCAGACAGCCACACATCCAAGCAGCCACACATCCAAACAGCCACACATCCAGACAGCCACACATCCAAACACCCACAAATCCAGACAGCCACACATCCAAACAGCCACACATTCAGACAGCCACACATCCAAACAGCCACACATCCAGACAGGCACACATCCAAACAGCCACACATCCAGACAGCCACACATTGAAACAGCCAGACATCCCGACCGCCACAAACCAGACAGCCACACATCCAAACAGCCACACATCCAGACAGCCACACATCCAAACAGCCACACATCCAGAAAGCCACACATCCAAACAGCCACACATCCAGACAGCCACACATCCAAACAGCCACACATCCAGACAGCCACACATGCAAACAGTAAGACATCCAGACAGCCACACATCCAACAAGCCACACAGCCAGACAGCCACACATTCAAACAGCCACACATCCAAAGAGCCACACATCCAGATAGCCACACATCCAAACAGCCACACCTCCAGACAGCCACACATGCAGACAGCCACAGATCCAGACAGCCACACAGCCAGACAGCAACACATACAGACAGCCACACATCCAGACAGCCACACATACAAACGGCCACACATCCAGAAACCCACACATCGAGACAGCCACACATCCAGACAGCCACACATCCAGACAGCCACACATGCAGAAGGCCACACATCCAGACAGCCACACATACAAACGGCCACACATCCAGACAGCCACACATCCAGACAGTCACACATCCAGACAGCCACACATTAAAACAGCCACACATCCAAACAGCGACACATCCACACAGCCACACATCGAGACAGCCACACATCCAGACAGCCACACATCCAGAGAGCCGGACATTCAAATAGCCAGACAGCCAGACAGCCACACATCCAGACAGCCTCACATCCAGAGAGCCGGACATTCAAACAGCCAGACATCCAGACAGCCACAGATCCAGACGGCCACACATCCAGACAGCCACACATCCAGAGAGCCGGACATTCAAACAGCCAGACATCCAGACAGCCACACATCCAAACAGCCACACATCCAGACAGCCACACATCCAAACAGCCACACATCCAGACAGCCACACATCCAAACAGCCACACATCCAGACAGCCACACATCCTAACAGCCAGACATCCCTACAGCCACACATCCAGACAGCCACACATCCACACAGCCACACATCCAGACAGCCACACATCCAAACAGCCACACATCCAGACAGCCACACATCCAGAGAGCCGCACATCCAGACAGCCATTCATCCAGACAGCCACACATCCAGACAGCCACACATCCAGACAGCCACACATCCAAACAGCCACAAATCCAGACAGCAACACATCCAAACAGCCACACATCCAGACAGCCACACATCCAGACAGCCACACATCCAGCCAGCCACACATCCAGACAGCCACAGATCCAGACAGCCACACATCCAGACAGCCACACATCCAGACAGCCACAGATCCAGACAGCCACACATCCAGACAGCCACACATCCAGACAGCCACACATCCAGACAGCCACACATACAAACGGCCAAACATCCAGAGAGCCAAACATCCAGACAGTCACACATCCAGACAGCCACACATTAAAACAGCCACACATCCAGACAGCGACACATCAAGAAAGCCACACATCCAGACAGCCACACATCCAGACAGCCACACATCCAGACAGCCACACATTCAAACAGCCAGACATCCAGACCGCCACACATCCAGACAGCCACACATCCACACAGCCACACATCCAGACAGCCACACATCCAAACAGCCACACATCCAGACAGCCACACATCCAGAGAGCCGCACATCCAGACAGGCACACATACAGACAGCCACACATCCAGACAGTCACAAATCAAGACAGCCACACATCCAGACAGCCACACATCCAAACAGCCACACATGCAGACAGACACACATCCAGACAGCCACACATCCAGACAGCCACAAATTCATACAGCCACACATCGAGACTGCCACACATCCAGACAGCCATACATCCAGACAGCCGCACATCCAGACAGCCACACATCCAAACAGCCACACATCCAGACAGCCACACATACAGACAGCCACACATCCAAACAGCCACACATCCAGACAGCCAAACATCCAGACAGCCACACATCCAGAGAGCCGGACATTCAAACAGACAGACATCCAGACAGCCACACATACAGACAGCCACACATCCAGACAGCCACACATCCAGAGAGCCGGACATTCAAACAGCCAGACATCCAGACAGCCACACATCCAAACAGCCACACATCCAGACAGCCACACATCCAAGCAGCCACACATCCAAACAGCCACACATCCAGACAGCCACACATCCAAACACCCACAAATCCAGACAGCCACACATCCAAACAGCCACACATTCAGACAGCCACACATCCAAACAGCCACACATCCCGACAGCCACACATCCAAACAGCCACACATCCAGACAGCCACACATCCAAACAGCCAGACATCGCGATCGCCTCAAACCAGACAGCCAGACATCCAAACAGCCACACATCCAGACAGCCACACATCCAAACAGCCACACATCCAGAAAGCCACACATCCAAACAGCCACACATCCAGACAGCCACACATCCAAACAGCCACACATCCAGACAGCCACACATGCAAACAGTAAGACATCCAGACAGCCACACATCCAAACAGCCACACATCCAGACAGCCACACATTCAAACAGCCACACGTCCAAAGAGCCACACATCCAGATAGCCACACATCCAAACAGCCACACATCCAGACAGCCACACATGCAGACAGCCACAGATCCAGACAGCCACACAGCCAGACAGCCACACATACAGACAGCCACACATCCAGACAGCCACACATACAAACGGCCACACATCCAGAAACCCACACATCGAGACAGCCACACATCCAGACAGCCACACATCCAGACAGCCACACATGCAGAAGGCCACACATCCAGACAGCCACACATACAAACGGCCACACATCCAGACAGCGACACATCCAGACGGTCACACATCCAGACAGCCAATCATTAAAACAGCCACACATCCAAACAGCCACACATCCAAACAGCGACACATCCACACAGCCACACATCGAGACAGCCACACATCCAGACAGCCACACATCCAGAGAGCCAGACATTCAAATAGCCAGACATCCAGACAGCCACACATCCAGACAGCCTCACATCCAGAGAGCCGGACATTCAAACAGCCAGACATCCAGACAGCCACAGATCCAGACGGCCACACATCCAGACAGCCACACATCCAGAGAGCCGGACATTCAAACAGCCAGACATCCAGACAGCCACACATCCAAACAGCCACACATCCAGACAGCCACACATCCAAACAGCCACACATCCAGACAGCCACACATCCAAACAGCCACACATCCAGACAGCCACACATCCAAACAGCCAGACATCCCGACAGCCACACATCCAGACAGCCACACATCCACACAGTCACACATCCAGACAGCCACACATCCAAACAGCCACACATCCAGACAGCCACACATCCAGAGAGCCGCACATCCAGACAGCCATTCATCCAGACAGCCACACATCCAGACAGCCACACATCCAGACAGTCACACATCCAGACAGCCACACATCCAAACAGCCACACATGCAGACAGCCACACATCCAGACAGCCACACATACAGACAGCCACACATCCATACAGCCACACATCCAGACAGCCACACATCCAGACAGCCATATATCCAGACAGCCGCACATCCAGGCAGCCACAAATCCAAACAGCCACACATCCAGACAGCCACACATCCAGACAGCCACACATCCAAACAGCCACACATCCAGGCAGCCTCACAACCAGACAGCCACACATCCAGAGAGCCGGACATTCAAACAGCCAGACATCCAGACAGCCACACATCCCGACAGCCACACATTCAAAGAGCCACACATCCAGACAGCCACACATCCAAACAGCCACACATCCAGACAGCCACACATTGAAACAGCCACACATCCAGAGAGCCACACATCCAGACAGCCACACATCCAGACAGCCACACATCCAAACAGCCACACATCCAGACAGCCACACATCCAGACAGCCACACATCCAGACAGCCAGACATCCAGACAGGCACACACCCAGACAGCCACACATCCAGACAGCCACACATCCAGACAGCTACACATACAAACTGCCACACATCCAGACAGCCACACATCCAGACAGTCACACATCCAGACAGCCACACACTCAAACAGCCACACATCCAGACAGCGACACATCCAGAAAGCCACACATCGAGACAGTCACACATCCAGACAGCCACACATCCAGACAGCCACACATCCAGACAGACACACATCCAGACACTCACACATTCAAACAGCCAGACATCCAGACAGCCACACATCCAGACAGCCACACATCCACACAGCCCCACATCCAGACAGCCACACATCCAAACAGCCACAAATCCAGACAGGGACACATCCAGACAGCCACACATCCAGACAGCCACACATCCAAATAGAAACACATGCAGTCAGCCACACAGCCAGAAAGCCACACATCCAGACAGTCACACATCCAAACAGCCACACATCCAAACAGCCACACATCCAGACAGCCACACATCCAAACAGCCACACATCCAGACAGGCACACATTCAAACAGCCATACATACAGACAGCCACACGTCCAGACAGCCACACATCCAGACAGCCACACATCCAGAGAGCCGGAAATTCAAACAGCCAGACATCCAGAGAGCCACACATCCAGACAGCCACACATCCAGAGAGACGGACATTCAAACAGACAGACATCCAGACAGCCACACATCCAGACAGCCACACATCCAGACAGCCACACATCCAGACAGCCACACCTCCAGACAGCTACACATACAAACGGCCACACATCCAGACAGCCACACATCCAGACAGCGACACATCCATACAGCCACACATCGAGACACTCACACATCCAGACAGTCACACATCCAGACAGCCACACATTCAAACAGCCAGACATCCAGACAGCCACACATCCAGACAGCCACACATCCACACAGCCACACATCCAGACAGCCACACATCCAGAGAGCCGCACATCCAGACAGCCACACATCCAGACAGCCACACATCCAAACAGCCTCATATCCAGACAGCCACACATCCAAACAGCAGCACATCCAGACAGCTACACATCCAAACAGCCACACATCCAGGCAGCCACACATCCAAACAGAAACACATCCATACAGCAACACATCCAAACACCCACACATCCAGACAGCCACACACCCAGAAACCCACACATCGAGACAGCCACACATCCAGACAGCCACACATCCAGACAGCCACACATGCAGAAGGCCACACATCCAGACAGCCACACATACAAACGGCCACACATCCAGACAGCCACACATCCAGACAGTCACACATCCAGACAGCCACACATCCAGAGAGCCGGACATTCAAATAGCCAGACATCCAGACAGCCACACATCCAGACAGCCTCACATCCAGAGAGCCGGACATTCAAACAGCCAGACATCCAGACAGCCACAGATCCAGACGGCCACACATCCAGACAGCCACACATCCAGAGAGCCGGACATTCAAACAGCCAGACATCCAGACAGCCACACTTCCAAACAGCCACACATCCAGACAGCCACACATCCAAACAGCCACACATCCAGACAGCCACACATCCAAACAGCCACACATCCAGACAGCCACACATCCAAACAGCCAGACATCCAGACAGCCACACATCCAAACAGCCACACATCCAGACAGCCACACATTCAAACAGCCACACTTCCAAAAAGCCACACCTGCAGACAGCCACACATCCAAACAGCCACACATCCAGAGAGCCACACATCCAGACAGCCACACATCCAGAAATCCACACATCCCAACAGCCACACATCCAGACAGCCACACATCAAAACAGCCACACATCCAGACAGCCACACATCCAAACAGCCAGACATCGAGACCGCCACACATCCAGACAGCCACATATCCAAACAGCCACACATCCAGACAGCCACACATTCAAACAGCCACACATCCAAAGAGTCACACATCCAGATAGCCACACATCCAAACAGCCACACATCCAGACAGCCACACATGCAGACAGCCACAGATCCAGACAGCCACACAGCCAGACAGCCACAATTACAGACAGCCACACATCCAGACAGCCACACATACAAACGGCCACACATCCAGACAGCCACACATCCAGAAACCCACAGATCCAGACAGCCACACATCCACACAGCTACACATGCAGACAGCCACACATCCAGACAGCCACACATACAAACGGCCACACATCCAGACAGCCACACATCCAGACAATCACACATCCAGACAGCCACACATTAAAACAGCCACACATCCAAACAGCTACACATCCAGAAAGCCACACATCGAGACAGCCCCACATCCAGACAGCCACACATCCAGAGAGCCGGACATTCAAACAGCTAGACATCCAGACAGCCACACATCCAGACAGCCACACATCCAGAGAGCCGGACATTCAAACAGCCAGACATCCAGACAGCCACACATCCAGACAGCCACACATCCAGACAGCCACACATCCAGAGAGCCGGACATTCAAACAGCCAGACATCCAGACAGCCACACATCCAAACAGCCACACATCCAGACAGCCACACATCCAAACAGCCACACATCCAGACAGCCACACATCCAAACAGCCACACATCCAGACAGCCACACATCCAAACAGCCACACATCCAGACAGCCACACATCCACACAGCCACACATCCAGACAGCCACACATCCAAGCAGCCACACATCAAAACAGCCACACATCCAGACAGCCACACATCCAAACAGCCAGACATCGAGACCGCCACACATCCAGACAGCCACACATCCAAACAGCCACACATCCAAACAGCCACACATCCAAGCAGCCACACATCCAAACAGCCACACATCCAGACAGCCATACATCCAAACAGCCACACATCCAGACAGCCACACATCCAAACAGCCACACATCCAGAAAGCCAAACATCCAAAAACCATACATCCAGACAGCCACACATCCAAACAGCCGCACATCCAGACAGCCACACGTCAAAACAGCCACACATCCAGACCGCCACACATGCAGACAGCCACACATCCAAACAGCCACACATCCAGACAGCCACACATTGAAACAGCCACACATCCAAAGAGCCACACATCGAGACAGCCACACATCCAAACAGCCACACATCCAGACAGCCACACATCCTGACAGCCACACATCCAGACAGCCACACATCCAAACAGCCACACATCCAGACAGCCACACATTCAAACAGCCACACATCCAGACAGCCACACACCCAGACAGCCACACATCCAAAAAGCCACACATCCAAACAGCCATTTATCCAGACAGCCACACATCGAGACAGCCACACATCCAGTCAGCCACACATCCAGACAGCCACACCTCCAGACAGCCACACATCCAGACAGTCACACATGCAGAGAGCCACACATCCAAACAGCCACACATCCAGACAGCCACACATTCAAACAGCCACACATCCAGACAGCCACACATCCAGAGAGCCACACATCCAGACAGCCACACATCCAGACAGCCACACATCCAAACAGCGACACATCCAGACAGCCACACATCCAGACAGCCACACATGCAGACAGCCACACATCCAGAAAACCACACATCCAGACAGCCACACATCCAGACAGCCACACATCCAGACAGCCACACATCCAGAGAGCCACACATACAAACGGCCACACATCCAGACAGCCACACACCCAGACAGTCACACATCCAGAGAGCCACACATTAAAAGAGCCACACATCCAGACAGCGACACATCCAGGCAGCCACACATCGAGACAGCCACACATCCAGACAGCCACACATCCAGAGAGCCGGACATTCAAACAGCCAGACATCCAGACAGCCAAACATCCAGAGAGCCGGACATTCAAACAGCCACACATCCAGACAGCCACACATCCAGACAGCCACACATCCAGACAGCCACACATCTAGAGAGCCGGACATTCAAACAGCCAGACATCCAGACAGCCACACATTCAAACAGCCACACATCCAGAAAGCCACACATCCAAACAGCCACACATCCAGACAGCAACACATCCAAACAGCCACACATCCAGACAGCCACACATCCAAACAGCCAGACATCCAGACAGCCACACATCCAAACAGCCACACATCCAGACAGCCACACATTCAAACAGCGACAAATCCAAAGAGCCACACATCCAGATAGCCACACATCCAAACAGCCAGACATCCAGACAGCCACACATCCAGACAGCCACACATCCAGAAGGCCACACATCCAAACAGCCACACATCCAGACAGCCACACATTCAAACAGCCACACATCCAGACAGCCACACATCCAGACAGCCACACATTCAAACAGCCACACATCCAGACAGCCACACATACAGACAGCCACACATCCGAACAGCCACACATCCAAACAGCCACACATTCAGACAGCCACACATCCAGACAGCCACACATCCAGACAGCCACACATTCAAAAACCCCACATCCAAACAGCCACACATCCAGAGAGCTACAAATCCAGACAGCCACATATACAGACAGCCACACATCCAGACAGCCACACATCCAAACAGCCACACATACAGACAGCCACACATCCAGACAGCCACACATCCAGACAGCCACACATTCAGACAGCCACACATCCAGACAGCCACACATACAAACGGCCACACATCCAGACAACCACACATCCAGGCAGTGACACATCCAGACAGCCACACATTCAAACAACCACACATCCAGACAGCGACACATCCAGACAGCCACACATCGAGACAGCCACACATCCAGACAGCCACACATCCAGACAGCCACACATCCAGACAGCCACACATCCAGACAGCCACACATTCAAACAGCCAGACATCCAGACAGCCACACATCCAGACAGCCACACATCCACACAGCCACACATCCAGACAGCCACACATCCAAACAGCCACACATCCAGACAGCCACACATCCAGAGAGCCGCACATCCAGACAGCCATTCATCCAGACAGCCACACATCAAAACAGCCACACATCCAGACAGCCACACATCCAAACAGCCAGACATCGAGACCGCCACACATCCAGACAGCCACATATCCAAACAGCCACACATCCAGACAGCCACACATTCAAACAGCCACACATCCAAAGATCACACATCCAGATAGCCACACATCCAAAAAGCCACACATCCAGACAGCCACACATGCAGACAGCCACAGATCCAGACAGCCACACAGCCAGACAGCCACAATTACAGACAGCCACACATCCAGACAGCCACACATCCAGAAACCCACACATCGAGACAGCCACACATCCAGACAGCTACACCTCCAGACAGCTACACATGCAGACAGCCACACATCCAGACAGCCACACATACAAACGGCCACACATCCAGACAGCCACACATCCAGACAGTCACACATCCAGACAGCCACACATTAAAACAGCCACACATCCAAACAGCGACACATCCAGACAGCCACACATCCAAAGAGTCACACATCCAGATAGCCACACATCCAAACAGCCACACATCCAGACAGCCACACATGCAGACAGCCACAGATCCAGACAGCCACACAGCCAGACAGCCACAGTTACAGACAGCCACACATCCAGACAGCCACACATCCAGAAACCCACACATCGAGACAGCCACACATCCAGACAGCCACACATCCAGACAGCTACACATGCAGACAGCCACACATCCAGACAGCCACACATACAAACGGCCACACATCCTGACAGCCACACATCCAGACAGTCACACATCCAGACAGCCACACATTCAGACAGCCACACATCCAGAGAGCCGGACATTCAAACAGCCAGACATCCAGAAAGCCACACATCCAGACAGCCACACATCCAGAGAGCCGGACATTCAAACAGCCAGACATCCAGACAGCCACACATCCAGAAAGCCACACATCCAGACAGCCACACATCCAGAGAGCCGGACATTCAAACAGCCAGACATCCAGACAGCCACACATCCAAACAGCCACACATCCAGACAGACACACATCCAAACAGCCACACATCCAGACAGCCACACATCCAAACAGCCACACATCCAGACAGCCACACATCCAAACAGCCAGACATCCAGACAGCCACACATCCAAACAGCCACACATCCAGACAGCCACACATTCAAACAGCCACACATCCAAAGAGCCACACCTCCAGACAGCCACACATCCAAACAGCCACACATCCAGACAGCCACAAATCCAGACAGCCACACATCAAGACAGCCACACATCCCTACAGCCACACATCAAAACAGCCACACATCCAGACAGCCACACATCCAAACAGCCAGACATCGAGACCGCCACAGATCCAGACAGCCACACATCCAAACAGCCACACATCCAGACAGCCACACATCCAAGCAGCCACACATCCAAACAGCAACACATCCAGACAGCCATACATCCAAACAGCCACACATCCAGACAGCCACACATCCAAACAGCCACACATCCAGAAAGGCAAACATCCAAAAACCATACATCCAGACAGCCACACATCCAAACAGGCGCACATCCAGACAGCCATACGTCAAAACAGCCACACATCCAGACCGCCACACATCCTGACAGCCACACATCCAAAAAGCCACACATCCAGACAGCCACACATTGAAACAGCCACACATCCAAAGAGCCACACATCTAGACAGCCACACATCCAAACAGCCACACATCCACACAGCCACACATCCTGACAGCCACACATCCAGACAGCCACACACCCAGACAGCCACACATCCAAACAGCCACACATCCAAACAGCCATACATCCAGACAGCCACACATGCAGACAGCCACACATCCAGACAGCCACACATCCAGACAGCCACACATCCAGACAGCCACACATCCAGACAGTCACACATGCAGAGAGCCACACATCCAAACAGCCACACATCCAGACAGCCACACATTCAAACAGCCACACATCCAGACAGCCACACATCCAGAGAGCCACACATCCAGACAGCCACACATCCAGACAGCCACATATCCAGACAGCCCTACATCCAAACAGCCGCACATCCAGACAGCCACACGTCAAAACAGCCACACATCCAGACCGCCACACATGCAGACAGCCACACATCCAAACAGCCACACATCCAGACAGCCACACATTGAAACAGCCACACATCCAAAGAGCCACACATCGAGACAGCCACACATCCAAACAGCCACACATCCAGACAGCCACACATCCTGACAGCCACACATCCAGACAGCCACACATCCAAACAGCCACACATCCAGACAGCCACACATTCAAACAGCCACACATCCAGACAGCCACACACCCAGACAGCCACACATCCAAAAAGCCACACATCCAAACAGCCATTTATCCAGACAGCCACACATCGAGACAGCCACACATCCAGACAGCCACACATCCAGACAGCCACACCTCCAGACAGCCACACATCCAGACAGTCACACATGCAGAGAGCCACACATCCAAACAGCCACACATCCAGACAGCCACACATTCAAACAGCCACACATCCAGACAGCCACACATCCAGAGAGCCACACATCCAGACAGCCACACATCCAGACAGCCACACATCCAGACAGCCACACATCCAAACAGCGACACATCCAGACAGCCACACATCCAGACAGCCACACATGCAGACAGCCACACATCCAGAAAACCACACATCCAGACAGCCACACATCCAGACAGCCACACATCCAGACAGCCACACATCCAGAGAGCCACACATACAAACGGCCACACATCCAGACAGCCACACACCCAGACAGTCACACATCCAGAGAGCCACACATTAAAAGAGCCACACATCCAGACATCGACACATCCAGACAGCCACACATCGAGACAGCCACACATCCAGACAGCCACACATCCAGAGAGCCGGACATTCAAACAGCCAGACATCCAGACAGCCACACATCCAGAGAGCCGGACATTCAAACAGCCACACATCCAGACAGCCACACATCCAGACAGCCACACATCCAGACAGCCACACATCTAGAGAGCCGGACATTCAAACAGCCAGACATCCAGACAGCCACACATTCAAACAGCCACACATCCAGAAAGCCACACATCCAAACAGCCACACATCCAGACAGCAACACATCCAAACAGCCACACATCCAGACAGCCACACATCCAAACAGCCAGACATCCAGACAGCCACACATCCAAACAGCCACACATCCAGACAGCCACACATTCAAACAGCGACACATCCAAAGAGCCACACATCCAGATAGCCACACATCCAAACAGCCAGACATCCAGACAGCCACACATCCAGACAGCCACACATCCAGAAGGCCACACATCCAAACAGCCACACATCCAGACAGCCACACATTCAAACAGCCACACATCCAGACAGCCACACATACAGACAGCCACACATCCGAACAGCCACACATCCAAACAGCCACACATTCAGACAGCCACACATCCAGACAGCCACACATCCAGACAGCCACACATTCAAAAACCCCACATCCAAACAGCCACACATCCAGAGAGCTACAAATCCAGACAGCCACATATCCAGACAGCCACACATCCAGACAGCCACACATCCAAACAGCCACACATACAGACAGCCACACATCCAGACAGCCACACATCCAGACAGCCACACATTCAGACAGCCACACATCCAGACAGCCACACATACAAACGGCCACACATCCAGACAACCACACATCCAGGCAGTGACACATCCAGACAGCCACACATTCAAACAACCACACATCCAGACAGCGACACATCCAGACAGCCACACATCGAGACAGCCACACATCCAGACAGCCACACATCCAGACAGCCACACATCCAGACAGCCACACATTCAAACAGCCAGACATCCAGACAGCCACACATCCAGACAGCCACACATCCACACAGCCACACATCCAGACAGCCACACATCCAAACAGCCACACATCCAGACAGCCACACATCCAGAGAGCCGCACATCCAGACAGCCATTCATCCAGACAGCCACACATCAAAACAGCCACACATCCAGACAGCCACACATCCAAACAGCCAGACGTCGAGACCGCCACACATCCAGACAGCCACATATCCAAACAGCCACACATCCAGACAGCCACACATTCAAACAGCCACACATCCAAAGAGTCACACATCCAGATAGCCACACATCCAAAAAGCCACACATCCAGACAGCCACACATGCAGACAGCCACAGATCCAGACAGCCACACAGCCAGACAGCCACAATTACAGACAGCCACACATCCAGACAGCCACACATCCAGAAACCCACACATCGAGACAGCCACACATCCAGACAGCTACACATCCAGACAGCTACACATGCAGACAGCCACACATCCAGACAGCCACACATACAAACGGCCACACATCCAGACAGCCACACATCCAGACAGTCACACATCCAGACAGCCACACATTAAAACAGCCACACATCCAAACAGCGACACATCCAGACAGCCACACATCCAAAGAGTCACACATCCAGATAGCCACACATCCAAACAGCCACACATCCAGACAGCCACACATGCAGACAGCCACAGATCCAGACAGCCACACAGCCAGACAGCCACAATTACAGACAGCCACACATCCAGACAGCCACACATCCAGAAACCCACACATCGAGACAGCCACACATCCAGACAGCCACACATCCAGACAGCTACACATGCAGACAGCCACACATCCAGACAGCCACACATACAAACGGCCACACATCCTGACAGCCACACATCCAGGCAGTCACACATCCAGACAGCCACGCATTCAGACAGCCACACATCCAGAGAGCCGGACATTCAAACAGCCAGACATCCAGAAAGCCACACATCCAGACAGCCACACATCCAGAGAGCCGGACATTCAAACAGCCAGACATCCAGACAGCCACACATCCAGAAAGCCACACATCCAGACAGCCACACATCCAGAGAGCCGGACATTCAAACAGCCAGACATCCAGACAGCCACACATCCAAACAGCCACACATCCAGACAGCCACACATCCAAACAGCCACACATCCAGACAGCCACACATCCAAACAGCCACACATCCAGACAGCCACACATCCAAACAGCCAGATATCCAGACAGCCACACATCCAAACAGCCACACATCCAGACAGCCACACATTCAAACAGCCACACATCCAAAGAGCCACACCTCCAGACAGCCACACATTCAAACAGCCACACATCCAGACAGCCACAAATCCAGACAGCCACACATCAAGACAGCCACACATCCCTACAGCCACACATCAAAACAGCCACACATCCAGACAGCCACACATCCAAACAGCCAGACATCGAGACCGCCACAGATCCAGACAGCCACACATCCAAACAGCCACACATCCAGACAGCCACACATCCAAGCAGCCACACATCCAAACAGCAACACATCCAGACAGCCATACATCCAAACAGCCACACATCCAGACAGCCACACATCCAAACAGCCACACATCCGGAAAGCCAAACATCCAAAAACCATACATCCAGACAGCCACACATCCAAACAGGCGCACATCCAGACAGCCATACGTCAAAACAGCCACACATCCAGACCGCCACACATCCTGACAGCCACACATCCAAAAAGCCACACATCCAGACAGCCACACATTGAAACAGCCACACATCCAAAGAGCCACACATCCAGACAGCCACACATCCAAACAGCCACACATCCACACAGCCACACATCCTGACAGCCACACATCCAGACAGCCACACACCCAGACAGCCACACATCCAAACAGCCACACATCCAAACAGCCATACATCCAGACAGCCACACATGCAGACAGCCACACATCCAGACAGCCACACATCCAGACAGCCACACATCCAGACAGCCACACATCCAAACAGCCACACATCCAGACAGCCACACATCCAAACAGCCAGACATCCAGACAGCCACACATCCAAACAGCCACACATCCAGACAGCCACACATTCAAACAGCCACACTTCCAAAAAGCCACACCTGCAGACAGCCACACATCCAAACAGCCACATATCCAGACAGCCACACATCCAGACGGCCACACATCCAGAAATCCACACATCCCAACAGCCACACATCCAGACAGCCACACATCAAAACAGCCACACATCCAGACAGCCACACATCCAAACAGCCAGACATCGAGACCGCCACACATCCAGACAGCCACATATCCAAACAGCCACACATCCAGACAGCCACACATTCAAACAGCCACACATCCAAAGAGTCACACATCCAGATAGCCAAACATCCAAACAGCCACACATCCAGACAGCCACACATGCAGACAGCCACAGATCCAGACAGCCACACAGCCAGACAGCCACAATTACAGACAGCCACACATCCAGACAGCCACACATACAAACGGCCACACATCCAGACAGCCACACATCCAGAAACCCACACATCCAGACAGCCACACATCCACACAGCTACACATGCAGACAGCCACACATCCAGACAGCCACACATACAAACGGCCACACATCCAGACAGCCACACATCCAGACAATCACACATCCAGACAGCCACACATTAAAACAGCCACACATCCAAACAGCTACACATCCAGACAGCCACACATCGAGACAGCCCCACATCCAGACAGCCACACATCCAGAGAGCCGGACATTCAAACAGCCAGACATCCAGACAGCCACACATCCAGACAGCCACACATCCAGAGAGCCGGACATTCAAACAGCCAGACATCCAGACAGCCACACATCCAGACAGCCACACATCCAGACAGCCACACATCCAGAGAGCCGGACATTCAAACAGCCAGACATCCAGACAGCCACACATCCAAACAGCCACACATCCAGACAGCCACACATCCAAACAGCCACACATCCAGACAGCCACACATCCAAACAGCCACACATCATGACAGCCACACATCCAAACAGCCACACATCCAGACAGCCACACATCCACACAGCCACACATCCAGACAGCCACACATCCAAGCAGCCACACATCAAAACAGCCACACATCCAGACAGCCACACATCCAAACAGCCAGACATCGAGACCGCCACACATCCAGACAGCCACACATCCAAACAGCCACACATCCAAACAGCCACACATCCAAGCAGCCACACATCCAAACAGCCACACATCCAGACAGCCATACATCCAAACAGCCACACATCCAGACAGCCACACATCCAAACAGCCACACATCCAGAAAGCCAAACATCCAAAAACCATACATCCAGACAGCCACACATCCAAACAGCCGCACATCCAGACAGCCACACGTCAAAACAGCCACACATCCAGACCGCCACACATGCAGACAGCCACACATCCAAACAGCCACACATCCAGACAGCCACACATTGAAACAGCCACACATCCAATGAGCCACACATCGAGACAGCCACACATCCAAACAGCCACACATCCAGACAGCCACACATTCTGACAGCCACACATCCAGACAGCCACACATCCAAACAGCCACACATCCAGACAGCCACACATTCAAACAGCCACACATCCAGACAGCCACACACCCAGACAGCCACACATCCAAAAAGCCACACATCCAAACAGCCATTTATCCAGACAGCCACACATCGAGACAGCCACACATCCAGACAGCCACACATCCAGACAGCCACACCTCCAGACAGCCACACATCCAGACAGTCACACATGCAGAGAGCCACACATCCAAACAGCCACACATCCAGACAGCCACACATTCAAACAGCCACACATCCAGACAGCCACACATCCAGAGAGCCACACATCCAGACAGCCACACATCCAGACAGCCACACATCCAGACAGCCACACATCCAAACAGCGACACATCCAGACAGCCACACATCCAGACAGCCACACATGCAGACAGCCACACATCCAGAAAACCACACATCCAGACAGCCACACAACCAGACAGCCACACATCCAGACAGCCACACATCCAGAGAGCCACACATACAAACGGCCACACATCCAGACAGCCACACACCCAGACAGTCACACATCCAGAGAGCCACACATTAAAAGAGTCACACATCCAGACAGCGACACATCCAGACAGCCACACATCGAGACAGCCACACATCCAGACAGCCACACATCCAGAGAGCCGGACATTCAAACAGCCAGACATCCAGACAGCCACACATCCAGAGAGCCGGACATTTAAACAGCCACACATCCAGACAGCCACACATCCAGACAGCCACACATCCAGACAGCCACACATCTAGAGAGCCGGACATTCAAACAGCCAGACATCCAGACAGCCACACATTCAAACTGCCACACATCCAGAAAGCCACACATCCAAACAGCCACACATCCAGACAGCAACACATCCAAATAGCCACACATCCAGACAGCCACACATCCAAACAGCCAGACATCCAGACAGCCACACATCCAAACAGCCACACATCCAGACAGCCACACATTCAAACAGCGACACATCCAAAGAGCCACACATCCAGATAGCCACACATCCAAACAGCCAGACATCCAGACAGCCACACATCCAGACAGCCACACATCCAGAAGGCCACACATCCAAACAGCCACACATCCAGACAGCCACACATTCAAACAGCCACACATCCAGACAGCCACACATACAGACAGCCACACATCCGAACAGCCACACATCCAAACAGCCACACATTCAGACAGCCACACATCCAGACAGCCACACATCCAGACAGCCACACATTCAAAAACCCCACATCCAAACAGCCACACATCCAGAGAGCTAAAAATCCAGACAGCCACATATCCAGACAGCCACACATCCAGACAGCCACACATCCAAACAGCCACACATACAGACAGCCACACATCCAGACAGCCACACATCCAGACAGCCACACATTCAGACAGCCACACATCCAGACAGCCACACATACAAACGGCCACACATCCAGACAACCACACATCCAGGCAGTGACACATCCAGACAGCCACACATTCAAACAACCACACATCCAGACAGCGACACATCCAGACAGCCACACATCGAGACAGCCACACATCCAGACAGCCACACATCCAGACAGCCACACATCCAGACAGCCACACATCCAGACAGCCACACATTCAAACAGCCAGACATCCAGACAGCCACACATCCAGACAGCCACACATCCACACAGCCACACATCCAGACAGCCACACATCCAAACAGCCACACATCCAGACAGCCACACATCCAGAGAGCCGCACATCCAGACAGCCATTCATCCAGACAGCCACACATCAAAACAGCCACACATCCAGACAGCCACACATCCAAACAGCCAGACATCGAGACCGCCACACATCCAGACAGCCACATATCCAAACAGCCACACATCCAGACAGCCACACATTCAAACAGCCACACATCCAAAGAGTCACACATCCAGATAGCCACACATCCAAAAAGCCACACATCCAGACAGCCACACATGCAGACAGCCACAGATCCAGACAGCCACACAGCCAGACAGCCACAATTACAGACAGCCACACATCCAGACAGCCACACATCCAGAAACCCACACATCGAGACAGCCACACATCCAGACAGCTACACATCCAGACAGCTACACATGCAGACAGCCACACATCCAGACAGCCACACATACAAACGGCCACACATCCAGACAGCCACACATCCAGACAGTCACACATCCAGACAGCCACACATTAAAAAAGCCACACATCCAAACAGCGACACATCCAGACAGCCACACATCCAAAGAGTCACACATCCAGATAGCCACACATCCAAACAGCCACACATCCAGACAGCCACACATGCAGACAGCCACAGATCCAGACAGCCACACAGCCAGACAGCCACAATTACAGACAGCCACACATCCAGACAGCCACACATCCAGAAACCCACACATCGAGACAGCCACACATCCAGACAGCCACACATCCAGACAGCTACACATGCAGACAGCCACACATCCAGACAGCCACACATACAAACGGCCACACATCCTGACAGCCACACATCCAGACAGTCACACATCCAGACAGCCACACATTCAGACAGCCACACATCCAGAGAGCCGGACATTCAAACAGCCAGACATCCAGAAAGCCACACATCCAGACAGCCACACATCCAGAGAGCCGGACATTCAAACAGCCAGACATCCAGACAGCCACACATCCAGAAAGCCACACATCCAGACAGCCACACATCCAGAGAGCCGGACATTCAAACAGCCAGACATCCAGACAGCCACACATCCAAACAGCCACACATCCAGACAGCCACACATCCAAACAGCCACACATCCAGACAGCCACACATCCAAACAGCCACACATCCAGACAGCCACACATCCAAACAGCCAGACATCCAGACAGCCACACATCCAAACAGCCACACATCCAGACAGCCACACATTCAAACAGCCACACATCCAAAGAGCCACACCTCCAGACAGCCACACATCCAAACAGCCACACATCCAGACAGCCACAAATCCAGACAGCCACACATCAAGACAGCCACACATCCCTACAGCCACACATCAAAACAGCCACACATCCAGACAGCCACACATCCAAACAGCCAGACATCGAGACCGCCACAGATCCAGACAGCCACACATCCAAACAGCCACACATCCAGACAGCCACACATCCAAGCAGCCACACATCCAAACAGCAACACATCCAGACAGCCATACATCCAAACAGCCACACATCCAGACAGCCACACATCCAAACAGCCACACATCCAGAAAGCCAAACATCCAAAAACCATACATCCAGACAGCCACACATCCAAACAGGCGCACATCCAGACAGCCATACGTCAAAACAGCCACACATCCAGACCGCCACACATCCTGACAGCCACACATCCAAAAAGCCACACATCCAGACAGCCACACATTGAAACAGCCACACATACAAAGAGCCACACATCCAGACAGCCACACATCCAAACAGCCACACATCCACACAGCCACACATCCTGACAGCCACACATCCAGACAGCCACACACCCAGACAGCCACACATCCAAACAGCCACACATCCAAACAGCCATACATCCAGACAGCCACACATGCAGACAGCCACACATCCAGACAGCCACACATCCAGACAGCCACGCATCCAGACAGCCACACATCCAGACAGTCACACATGCAGAGAGCCACACATCCAAACAGCCACACATCCAGACAGCCACACATTCAAACAGCCACACAACCAGACAGCCACACATCCAGAGAGCCACACATCCAGACAGCCACACATCCAGACAGCCACATATCCAGACAGCCACACATCCAAACAGCCGCACATCCAGACAGCCACACGTCAAAACAGCCACACATCCAGACCGCCACACATGCAGACAGCCACACATCCAAACAGCCACACATCCAGACAGCCACACATTGAAACAGCCACATATCCAAAGAGCCACACATCGAGACAGCCACACATCCAAACAGCCACACATCCAGACAGCCACACATCCTGACAGCCACACATCCAGACAGCCACACATCCAAACAGCCACACATCCAGACAGCCACACATTCAAACAGCCACACATCCAGACAGCCACACACCCAGACAGCCACACATCCAAAAAGCCACACATCCAAACAGCCATTTATCCAGACAGCCACACATCGAGACAGCCACACATCCAGACAGCCACACATCCAGACAGCCACACCTCCAGACAGCCACACATCCAGACAGTCACACATGCAGAGAGCCACACATCCAAACAGCCACACATCCAGACAGCCACACATTCAAACAGCCACACATCCAGACAGCCACACATCCAGAGAGCCACACATCCAGACAGCCACACATCCAGACAGCCACACATCCAGACAGCCACACATCCAAACAGCGACACATCCAGACAGCCACACATCCAGACAGCCACACATGCAGACAGCCACACATCCAGAAAACCACACATCCAGACAGCCACACATCCAGACAGCCACACATCCAGACAGCCACAAATCCAGAGAGCCACACATACAAACGGCCACACATCCAGACAGCCACACACCCAGACAGTCACACATCCAGAGAGCCACACATTAAAAGAGCCACACATCCAGACAGCGACACATCCAGACAGCCACACATCGAGACAGCCACACATCCAGACAGCCACACATCCAGAGAGCCGGACATTCAAACAGCCAGACATCCAGACAGCCACACATCCAGAGAGCCGGACATTCAAACAGCCACACATCCAGACAGCCACACATCCAGACAGCCACACATCCAGACAGCCACACATCTAGAGAGCCGGACATTCAAACAGCCAGACATCCAGACAGCCACACATTCAAACAGCCACACATCCAGAAAGCCACACATCCAGACAGCCACACATCCAGACCGCCACACATCCTGACAGCCACACATCCAAAAAGCCACACATCCAGACAGCCACACATAGAAACAGCCACACATCCAAAGAGCCACACATCCAGACAGCCACACATCCAAACAGCCACACATACAGACAGCCACACATCTAGACAGCCACACATCCAGACAGCCACACATTCAGACAGCCACACATCCAGACAGCCACACATACAAACGGCCACACATCCAGACAACCACACATCCAGGCAGTGACACATCCAGACAGCCACACATTCAAACAACCACACATCCAGACAGCGACACATCCAGACAGCCACACATCGAGACAGCCACACATCCAGACAGCCACACATCCAGACAGCCACACATCCAGACAGCCACACATCCAGACAGCCACACATTCAAACAGCCAGACATCCAGACAGCCACACATCCAGACAGCCACACATCCACACAGCCACACATCCAGACAGCCACACATCCAAACAGCCACACATCCAGACAGCCACACATCCAGAGAGCCGCACATCCAGACAGCCATTCATCCAGACAGCCACACATCAAAACAGCCACACATCCAGACAGCCACACATCCAAACAGCCAGACATCGAGACCGCCACACATCCAGACAGCCACATATCCAAACAGCCACACATCCAGACAGCCACACATTCAAACAGCCACACATCCAAAGAGTCACACATCCAGATAGCCACACATCCAAAAAGCCACACATCCAGACAGCCACACATGCAGACAGCCACAAATCCAGACAGCCACACAGCCAGACAGCCACAATTACAGACAGCCACACATCCAGACAGCCACACATCCAGAAACCCACACATCGAGACAGCCACACATCCAGACAGCTACACATCCAGACAGCTACACATGCAGACAGCCACACATCCAGACAGCCACACATACAAACGGCCACACATCCAGACAGCCACACATCCAGACAGTCACACATCCAGACAGCCACACATTAAAACAGCCACACATCCAAACAGCGACACATCCAGACAGCCACACATCCAAAGAGTCACACATCCAGATAGCCACACATCCAAACAGCCACACATCCAGACAGCCACACATGCAGACAGCCACAGATCCAGACAGCCACACAGCCAGACAGCCACAATTACAGACAGCCACACATCCAGACAGCCACACATCCAGAAACCCACACATCGAGACAGCCACACATCCAGACAGCCACACATCCAGACAGCTACACATGCAGACAGCCACACATCCAGACAGCCACACATACAAACGGCCACACATCCTGACAGCCACACATCCAGACAGTCACACATCCAGACAGCCACACATTCAGACAGCCACACATCCAGAGAGCCGGACATTCAAACAGCCAGACATCCAGAAAGCCACACATCCAGACAGCCACACATCCAGAGAGCCGGACATTCAAACAGCCAGACATCCAGACAGCCACACATCCAGAAAGCCACACATCCAGACAGCCACACATCCAGAGAGCCGGACATTCAAACAGCCAGACATCCAGACAGCCACACATCCAAACAGCCACACATCCAGACAGCCACACATCCAAACAGCCACACATCCAGACAGCCACACATCCAAACAGCCACACATCCAGACAGCCACACATCCAAACAGCCAGACATCCAGACAGCCACACATCCAAACAGCCACACATCCAGACAGCCACACATTCAAACAGCCACACATCCAAAGAGCCACACCTCCAGACAGCCACACATCCAAACAGCCACACATCCAGACAGCCACAAATCCAGACAGCCACACATCAAGACAGCCACACATCCCTACAGCCACACATCAAAACAGCCACACATCCAGACAGCCACACATCCAAACAGCCAGACATCGAGACCGCCACAGATCCAGACAGCCACACATCCAAACAGCCACACATCCAGACAGCCACACATCCAAGCAGCCACACATCCAAACAGCAACACATCCAGACAGCCATACATCCAAACAGCCACACATCCAGACAGCCACACATCCAAACAGCCACACATCCAGAAAGCCAAACATCCAAAAACCATACATCCAGACAGCCACACATCCAAACAGGCGCACATCCAGACACCCATACGTCAAAACAGCCACACATCCAGACCGCCACACATCCTGACAGCCACACATCCAAAAAGCCACACATCCAGACAGCCACACATTGAAACAGCCACACATCCAAAGAGCCACACATCCAGACAGCCACACATCCAAACAGCCACACATCCACACAGCCACACATCCTGACAGCCACACATCCAGACAGCCACACACCCAGACAGCCACACATCCAAACAGCAACACATCCAAACAGCCATACATCCAGACAGCCACACATGCAGACAGCCACACATCCAGACAGCCACACATCCAGACAGCCACACATCCAGACAGCCACACATCCAGACAGTCACACATGCAGAGAGCCACACATCCAAACAGCCACACATCCAGACAGCCACACATTCAAACAGCCACACATCCAGACAGCCGCACATCCAGAGAGCCACACATCCAGACAGCCACACATCCAGACAGCCACATATCCAGACAGCCACACATCCAAACAGCCACACATCCAGACAGCCACACATCCAGACAGCCACACATGCAGACAGCCACACATCCAGACAGCCACACATCCAGACAGCCACACATACAAACGGCCACACATCCAGACAGCCACTCATCCAGACAGTCACACATCCAGACAGCCACACATTAAAACAGCCACACATCCAGACAGCGACACATCCAGACAGCCACACATCGAGACAGCCACACATCCAGAGAGCAACACATCCAGAGAGCCGGACATTCAAACAGCCAGACATCTAGACAGCCACACATCCAGTGAGCCGGACAGTGAAACAGCCACACATCCAGGCAGCCACACATCAAGCAGCCACACATCCAAACAGCCACACATCCAGACAGCCACACATCCAAACAGCCAGACATCCAGACAGCCACACATCCAAACAGCCACACATCCAGACAGCCACACATTCAAACAGCGACACATCCAAAGAGCCACACATCCAGATAGCCACACATCCAAACAGCCACACATCCAGACAGCCACACATCCAGATCGCCACACATCCAGAAGGCCACACATCCAAACAGCCACACATCCAGACAGCCACACATTCAAACAGCCACACATCCAGACAGCCACACATACAGACAGCCACACATCCGAACAGCCACACATCCAAACAGCCACACATCCAGACAGCCACACATCCAGACAGCCACACATCCAGACAGCCACACATACAGACAGCCACACATCCAGACAGCCACACATCCAGACAGCCACACATACAAACGGCCACACATCCAGACAGCCACACATCCAAACAGCCACACATACAGACAGCCACACTTCCAGACAGCCACACATCCAGACAGCCACACATACAAACGGCCACACATCCAGACAGCCACACATCCAGGCAGTGACACATCCAGACAGCCACACATTCAAACAACCACACATCCAGACAGCGACACATCCAGACAGCCACACATCGAGACAGCCACACATCCAGACAGCCACACATCCAGACAGCCACACATCCAGACAGCCACACATTCAAACAGCCAGATATCCAGAGAGCCACACATCCAGACAGCCACACATCCACACAGCCACACATCCAGACAGCCACACATGCAAACTGCCACACATCCAGACAGCCACACATCCAGAGAGCCGCACATCCAGACAGCCATTCATCCAGACAGCCACACATCCAGACAGCCACACATCCAGACAGTCACACATCCAGACAGCCACACATGCAGACAGCCACACATCCAGACAGCCACACATCCATACAGCCACACATCCAGAGAGCCACACATGAAGACAGCCATACATCCAGACAGCCGCACATCCAGGCATCCACAAATCCAAACAGCCACACATCCAGACAGCCACACATCCAAACAGCCACACATCCAGGCAGCCACACAACCAGACAGCCACACATCCAGAGAGCCGGACATTCAAACAGCCAGACATCCAGACAGCCACACATCCAGACAGCCACACATCCAAAGAGCCACACATCCAGAGAGCCATACATCCAAACAGCCACACATCCAGACAGCCACACATTGAAACAGCCACACATCCAGAGAGACACACATCCAGACAGGCGCACATCCAGACAGCCACAAATCCAAACAGCCACACATCCAGACAGCCACACATCCAGACAGCCACACATCCAGACAGCCACACATCCAGACAGGCACACATCCAGACAGCCATACATCCAGACAGCCACACATCCAGACAGCTACACATACAAACGGCCACACATCCAGACAGCCACACATCCAGACAGTCACACATCCAGACAGCCACACATCCAAACAGCCACACATCCAGACAGCGACACATCCAGAAAGCCACACATCGAGACAGCCACACACCCAGACAGCCACACATCCAGTCAGCCACACATCCAGACAGACACACATCCAGACACCCACACATTCAAACAGCCAGACATCCAGACAGCCACACATCCAGACAGCCACACATCCACACAGCCCCACATCCAGAGAGCCGCACATCCAGACAGCCAGACATCCAGACAGCCACACATCCAGACAGGGACACATCCAGACAGCCACACATCCAGACAGCCACACATCCAAATAGTAACACATGCAGACAGCCACACATCCAGAAAGCCACACATCCAGACAGCCACACATCCAAACAGCCACACATCCAGACAGCCACACATCCAAACAGCCACACATCCAGACAGGCACACATTCAAACAGCCAGACATCCAGATAGCCACACGTCCAGACAGCCACACATCTAGACAGCCACACATCCAGAGAGCCGGAAATTCAAACAGCCAGACATCCAGACAGCCACACATCCAGACAGCCACACATCCAGAGAGACGGACATTCAAACAGACAGACATCCAGACAGCCACACATCCAGACAGCCACACATCCAGACAGCGACACATCCAGACAGCCACACATCGAGACACCCACACATCCAGACAGCCACACATCCAGGCAGCCACACATTCAAACAGCCAGACATCCAGACAGCCACACATCCAGACAGCCACACATCCACACAGCCACACACCCAGACAGCCACACTTACAAACAGCCACACATCCAGACAGCCACACATCCAGAGAGCCGCACATCCAGACAGCCACACATCCAGACAGCCACACATCCAAACAGCCACATATCCAGACAGCCACACATTCAAACAGCAGCACATCCAGACAGCCATACATCCAAACAGCCACACATCCAGGCAGCCACACATCCAAACAGAAACACATCCATACAGCAACACATCCAAACACCCACACATCCAGACAGCCAAACATCCAGACAGTTACACATTTAGACAGCCACACATCCAGACAGCCACACATCCAGACAGCCACACATCCAGACAGCCACACATCCAGACAGCCACACATCCAGACAGCCACACATCCAGAAAGCCAAACATCCAAAAACCATACATCCAGACAGCCACACATCCAAACAGCCGCACATCCAGACAGCCACACGTCAAAACAGCCACACATCCAGACCGCCACACATCCTGACAGCCACACATCCAAAAAGCCACACATCCAAACAGCCACACATGCAGACAGCAACACATCCTGACAGCCACACATCCAGACAGCCACACACCCAGACAGCCACACATCCAAACAGCCACACATCCAAACAGCCATACATCCAGACAGCCACACATGCAGACAGCCACACATCCAGACAGCCACACATCCAGACCGCCACACATCCAGACAGCCACACATCCAGAGAGTCACACATGCAGAGAGCCACACATCCAAACAGCCACACATCCAGACAGCCACACATTCAAACAGCCACACATCCAGACAGCCACACATCCGGAGAGCCACACATCCAGACAGCCACACATCCAGACAGCCACACATCCAGACAGCCACACATCCAAACAGCCACACATCCAGACAGCCACACATGCAGACAGCCACACATCCAGACAGCCACACATCCAGACAGCCACACATCCAGACAGCCACACATCCAGACAGCCACACATTCAAACTGCCACACATCCAGACAGCCACACATACAGACAGCCACACATCCGAACAGCCACACATCCAAACAGCCACACATCCAGACAGCCACACATCCAGACAGCCACACATCCAGACAGCCACACGTCCAGAGAGCCGGACATTCAAACAGCCAGACATCCAGACAGCCACACATCCAGACAGCCACCCATCCAGAGAGCCTGACATTCAAACAGCCAGACATCCAGACAGCCACACATCCAGACAGCCACACATACAAACGGCCACACATCCAGACAGCCAAACATCCAGACAGTCACACATCCAGACAGCCACACATTAAAACAGCCACACATCCAGACAGCGACACATCAAGACAGCCACACATCCAGACAGCCACACATCCAGACAGCCACACATCCAGACAGCCACACATTCAAACAGCCAGACATCCAGAAAGCCACACATCCAGACAGCCACACATCCACACAGCCACACATCCAGACAGCCACACATCCAAACAGCCACACATCCCGACAGCCACACATCCAGAGAGCCGCACATCCAGACAGCCACACATACAGACAGCCACACATCCAGACAGTCACACATCCAGACAGCCACAAATTCATACAGCCACACATCCAGACTGCCACACATCCAGACAGCCACACATCCAGAGAGACGGACATTCAAACAGACAGACATCCAGACAGCCACACATCCAGACAGCCACACATCCAGACAGCGACACATCCAGACAGCCACACATACAGACAGCCACACATCCAAACAGCCACACATCCAGACAGCCAAACATCCAGACAGCCACACATCCAGAGAGCCGAACATTCAAACAGCCAGACATCCAGACAGCCACACATCCAAACAGCCACACATCCAGACAGCCACACATCCAGAGAGACGGACATTCAAACAGACAGACATCCAGACAGCCACACATCCAGACAGCCACACATCCAGACAGCGACACATCTAGACAGCCACACATCCAGAGAGCCGGAAATTCAAACAGCCAGACATCCAGACAGCCACACATCCAGACAGCCACACATCCAGAGAGACGGACATTCAAACAGACAGACATCCAGATAGCCACACATCCAGACAGTCACACATCCAGACAGCGACACATCCAGACAGCCACACATCGAGACACCCACACATCCAGACAGCCACACATCCAGACAGCCACACATTCAAACAGCCAGACATCCAGACAGCCACACATCCAGACAGCCACACATACACACAGCCACACATCCAGACAGCCACACTTACAAACAGCCACACATCCAGACAGCCACACATCCAGATCGCCACACATCCAGAAGGCCACACATCCAAACAGCCACACATCCAGACAGCCACACATTCAAACAGCCACACATCCAGACAGCCACACATACAGACAGCCACACATCCGAACAGCCACACATCCAAACAGCCACACATCCAGACAGCCACACATCCAGACAGCCACACATCCAGACAGCCACACATACAGACAGCCACACATCCAGACAGCCACACATCCAGACAGCCACACATACAGACAGCCACACATCCAGACAGCCACACATCCAGACAGCCACACATACAAACGGCCACACATCCAGACAGCCACACATCCAGGCAGTGACACATCCAGACAGCCACACATTCAAACAACCACACATCCAGACAGCGACCCATCCAGACAGCCACACATCGAGACAGTCACACATCCAGACAGCCACACATCCAGACAGCCACACATCCAGACAGCCACACATCCAGACAGCCACACATTCAAACAGCCAGATATCCAGACAGCCACACATCCAGACAGCCACACATCCACACAGCCACACATCCAGACAGCCACACATCCAAACAGCCACACATCCAGACAGCCACACATCCAGAGAGCCGCACATCCACTCAGCCATTCATCCAGACAGGCACACATCCAGACAGCCACACATCCAGACAGTCACACATCCAGACAGCCACACGTGCAGACAGCCACACATCCAGACAGCCACACATGCATACAGCCACACATCCAGAGAGCCACACATGAAGACAGCCATACATCCAGACAGCCGCACATCCAGGCATCCACAAATCCAAACAGCCACACATCCAGAGAGCCACACATCCAAACAGCCACACATCCAGGCAGCCACACAACCAGACAGCCACACATCCAGAGAGCCGGACATTCAAACAGCCAGACATCCAGACAGCCACACATCCAGACAGCCACACATCCAAAGAGCCACACATCCAGAGAGCCACACATCCAAACAGCCACACATCCAGACAGCCACACATTGAAACAGCCACACATCCAGAGAGACACACATCCAGACAGGCGCACATCCAGACAGCCACACATCCAAACAGCCACACATCCAGACAGCCACACATCCAGACAGCCACACATCCAGACAGCCACACATCCAGACAGGCACACATCCAGACAGCCATACATCCAGACAGCCACACATCCAGACAGCTACACATACAAACGGCCACACATCCAGACAGCCACACATCCAGACAGTCACACATCCAGACAGCCACACATTCAAACAGCCACACATCCAGACAGCGACACATCCAGAAAGCCACACATCGAGACAGCCACACACCCAGACAGCCACACATCCAGTCAGCCACACATCCAGACAGACACACATCCAGACACCCACACATTCAGACAGCCAGACATCCAGACAGCCACACATCCAGACAGCCACACATCCACACAGCCCCACATCCAGACAGCCACACATCCAAACAGCCACACATCCAGACAGCCACACATCCAGAGAGCCGCACATCCAGACAGCCAGACATCCAGACAGCCACACATCCAGACAGGGACACATCCAGACAGCCACACATCCAGACAGCCACACATCCAAATAGTAACACATGCAGACAGCCACACATCCAGAAAGCCACACATCCAGACAGCCACACATCCAGACAGCCACACATCCAGAGAGCCGGACATTCAAACAGCCAGACATCCAGACAGCCACACATCCAGACAGCCACACATCCAAAGAGCCACACATCCAGAGAGCCATACATCCAAACAGCCACACATCCAGACAGCCACACATTGAAACAGCCACACATCCAGAGAGACACACATCCAGACAGGCGCACATCCAGACAGCCACAAATCCAAACAGCCACACATCCAGACAGCCACACATCCAGACAGCCACACATCCAGACAGCCACACATCCAGACAGGCACACATCCAGACAGCCATACATCCAGACAGCCACACATCCATACAGCTACACATACAAACGGCCACACATCCAGACAGCCACACATCCAGACAGTCACACATCCAGACAGCCACACATCCAAACAGCCACACATCCAGACAGCGACACATCCAGAAAGCCACACATCGAGACAGCCACACACCCAGACAGCCACACATCCAGTCAGCCACACATCCAGACAGACACACATCCAGACACCCACACATTCAAACAGCCAGACATCCAGACAGCCACACATCCAGACAGCCACACATCCACACAGCCCCACATCCAGAGAGCCGCACATCCAGACAGCCAGACATCCAGACAGCCACACATCCAGACAGGGACACATCCAGACAGCCACACATCCAGACAGCCACACATCCAAATAGTAACACATGCAGACAGCCACACATCCAGAAAGCCACACATCCAGACAGCCACACATCCAAACAGCCACACATCCAGACAGCCACACATCCAAACAGCCACACATCCAGACAGGCACACATTCAAACAGCCAGACATCCAGATAGCCACACGTCCAGACAGCCACACATCTAGACAGCCACACATCCAGAGAGCCGGAAATTCAAACAGCCAGACATCCAGACAGCCACACATCCAGACAGCCACACATCCAGAGAGACGGACATTCAAACAGACAGACATCCAGACAGCCACACATCCAGACAGCCACACATCCAGACAGCGACACATCCAGACAGCCACACATCGAGACACCCACACATCCAGACAGCCACACATCCAGGCAGCCACACATTCAAACAGCCAGACATCCAGACAGCCACACATCCAGACAGCCACACATCCACACAGCCACACACCCAGACAGCCACACTTACAAACAGCCACACATCCAGACAGCCACACATCCAGAGAGCCGCACATCCAGACAGCCACACATCCAGACAGCCACACATCCAAACAGCCACATATCCAGACAGCCACACATTCAAACAGCAGCACATCCAGACAGCCATACATCCAAACAGCCACACATCCAGGCAGCCACACATCCAAACAGAAACACATCCATACAGCAACACATCCAAACACCCACACATCCAGACAGCCAAACATCCAGACAGTTACACATTTAGACAGCCACACATCCAGACAGCCACACATCCAGACAGCCACACATCCAGACAGCCACACATCCAGACAGCCACACATCCAGACAGCCACACATCCAGAAAGCCAAACATCCAAAAACCATACATCCAGACAGCCACACATCCAAACAGCCGCACATCCAGACAGCCACACGTCAAAACAGCCACACATCCAGACCGCCACACATCCTGACAGCCACACATCCAAAAAGCCACACATCCAAACAGCCACACATGCAGACAGCAACACATCCTGACAGCCACACATCCAGACAGCCACACACCCAGACAGCCACACATCCAAACAGCCACACATCCAAACAGCCATACATCCAGACAGCCACACATGCAGACAGCCACACATCCAGACAGCCACACATCCAGACCGCCACACATCCAGACAGCCACACATCCAGAGAGTCACACATGCAGAGAGCCACACATCCAAACAGCCACACATCCAGACAGCCACACATTCAAACAGCCACACATCCAGACAGCCACACATCCGGAGAGCCACACATCCAGACAGCCACACATCCAGACAGCCACACATCCAGACAGCCACACATCCAAACAGCCACACATCCAGACAGCCACACATGCAGACAGCCACACATCCAGACAGCCACACATCCAGACAGCCACACATCCAGACAGCCACACATCCAGACAGCCACACATTCAAACTGCCACACATCCAGACAGCCACACATACAGACAGCCACACATCCGAACAGCCACACATCCAAACAGCCACACATCCAGACAGCCACACATCCAGACAGCCACACATCCAGACAGCCACACGTCCAGAGAGCCGGACATTCAAACAGCCAGACATCCAGACAGCCACACATCCAGACAGCCACCCATCCAGAGAGCCTGACATTCAAACAGCCAGACATCCAGACAGCCACACATCCAGACAGCCACACATACAAACGGCCACACATCCAGACAGCCAAACATCCAGACAGTCACACATCCAGACAGCCACACATTAAAACAGCCACACATCCAGACAGCGACACATCAAGACAGCCACACATCCAGACAGCCACACATCCAGACAGCCACACATCCAGACAGCCACACATTCAAACAGCCAGACATCCAGAAAGCCACACATCCAGACAGCCACACATCCACACAGCCACACATCCAGACAGCCACACATCCAAACAGCCACACATCCCGACAGCCACACATCCAGAGAGCCGCACATCCAGACAGCCACACATACAGACAGCCACACATCCAGACAGTCACACATCCAGACAGCCACAAATTCATACAGCCACACATCCAGACTGCCACACATCCAGACAGCCACACATCCAGAGAGACGGACATTCAAACAGACAGACATCCAGACAGCCACACATCCAGACAGCCACACATCCAGACAGCGACACATCCAGACAGCCACACATACAGACAGCCACACATCCAAACAGCCACACATCCAGACAGCCAAACATCCAGACAGCCACACATCCAGAGAGCCGAACATTCAAACAGCCAGACATCCAGACAGCCACACATCCAAACAGCCACACATCCAGACAGCCACACATCCAGAGAGACGGACATTCAAACAGACAGACATCCAGACAGCCACACATCCAGACAGCCACACATCCAGACAGCGACACATCTAGACAGCCACACATCCAGAGAGCCGGAAATTCAAACAGCCAGACATCCAGACAGCCACACATCCAGACAGCCACACATCCAGAGAGACGGACATTCAAACAGACAGACATCCAGATAGCCACACATCCAGACAGTCACACATCCAGACAGCGACACATCCAGACAGCCACACATCGAGACACCCACACATCCAGACAGCCACACATCCAGACAGCCACACATTCAAACAGCCAGACATCCAGACAGCCACACATCCAGACAGCCACACATACACACAGCCACACATCCAGACAGCCACACTTACAAACAGCCACACATCCAGACAGCCACACATCCAGATCGCCACACATCCAGAAGGCCACACATCCAAACAGCCACACATCCAGACAGCCACACATTCAAACAGCCACACATCCAGACAGCCACACATACAGACAGCCACACATCCGAACAGCCACACATCCAAACAGCCACACATCCAGACAGCCACACATCCAGACAGCCACACATCCAGACAGCCACACATACAGACAGCCACACATCCAGACAGCCACACATCCAGACAGCCACACATACAGACAGCCACACATCCAGACAGCCACACATCCAGACAGCCACACATACAAACGGCCACACATCCAGACAGCCACACATCCAGGCAGTGACACATCCAGACAGCCACACATTCAAACAACCACACATCCAGACAGCGACCCATCCAGACAGCCACACATCGAGACAGTCACACATCCAGACAGCCACACATCCAGACAGCCACACATCCAGACAGCCACACATCCAGACAGCCACACATTCAAACAGCCAGATATCCAGACAGCCACACATCCAGACAGCCACACATCCACACAGCCACACATCCAGACAGCCACACATCCAAACAGCCACACATCCAGACAGCCACACATCCAGAGAGCCGCACATCCACTCAGCCATTCATCCAGACAGGCACACATCCAGACAGCCACACATCCAGACAGTCACACATCCAGACAGCCACACGTGCAGACAGCCACACATCCAGACAGCCACACATGCATACAGCCACACATCCAGAGAGCCACACATGAAGACAGCCATACATCCAGACAGCCGCACATCCAGGCATCCACAAATCCAAACAGCCACACATCCAGAGAGCCACACATCCAAACAGCCACACATCCAGGCAGCCACACAACCAGACAGCCACACATCCAGAGAGCCGGACATTCAAACAGCCAGACATCCAGACAGCCACACATCCAGACAGCCACACATCCAAAGAGCCACACATCCAGAGAGCCACACATCCAAACAGCCACACATCCAGACAGCCACACATTGAAACAGCCACACATCCAGAGAGACACACATCCAGACAGGCGCACATCCAGACAGCCACACATCCAAACAGCCACACATCCAGACAGCCACACATCCAGACAGCCACACATCCAGACAGCCACACATCCAGACAGGCACACATCCAGACAGCCATACATCCAGACAGCCACACATCCAGACAGCTACACATACAAACGGCCACACATCCAGACAGCCACACATCCAGACAGTCACACATCCAGACAGCCACACATTCAAACAGCCACACATCCAGACAGCGACACATCCAGAAAGCCACACATCGAGACAGCCACACACCCAGACAGCCACACATCCAGTCAGCCACACATCCAGACAGACACACATCCAGACACCCACACATTCAGACAGCCAGACATCCAGACAGCCACACATCCAGACAGCCACACATCCACACAGCCCCACATCCAGACAGCCACACATCCAAACAGCCACACATCCAGACAGCCACACATCCAGAGAGCCGCACATCCAGACAGCCAGACATCCAGACAGCCACACATCCAGACAGGGACACATCCAGACAGCCACACATCCAGACAGCCACACATCCAAATAGTAACACATGCAGACAGCCACACATCCAGAAAGCCACACATCCAGACAGCCACACATCCAGACAGCCACACATCCAAACAGCCACACATCCAGACAGCCACACATCCAAACAGCCACACATCCAGACAGGCACACATTCAAACAGCCAGACATCCAGACAGCCACACGTCCAGACAGCCACACATCTAGACAGCCACACATCCAGAGAGCCGGAAATTCAAACAGTCAGACATCCAGACAGCCACACATCCAGACAGCCACACATCCAGAGAGACGGACATTCAAACAGACAGACATCCAGACAGCCACACATCCAGACAGCCACACATCCAGACAGCGACACATCCAGACAGCCACACATCGAGACACCCACACAACCAGACAGCCACACATCCAGACAGCCACACATTCAAACAGCCAGACATCCAGACAGCCACACATCCAGACAGCCACACATCCACACAGCCACACACCCAGACAGCCACACTTACAAACAGCCACACATCCAGACAGCCACACATCCAGAGAGCCGCACATCCAGACAGCCACACATCCAGACAGCCACACATCCAAACAGCCACATATCCAGACAGCCACACATTCAAACAGCAGCACATCCAGACAGCTACACATCCAAACAGCCACACATCCAGGCAGCCACACATCGAAACAGAAACACATCCATACAGCAACACATCCAAACACCCACACATCCAGACAGCCAAACATCCAGACAGTTACACATTTAGACAGCCACACATCCAGACAGCCACACATCCAGACAGCCACACATCCAGACAGCCACACATCCAGACAGCCACACATCCAGACAGCCACACATCCAGAAAGCCAAACATCCAAAAACCATACATCCAGACAGCCACACATCCAAACAGCCGCACATCCAGACAGCCACACGTCAAAACAGCCACACATCCAGACCGCCACACATCCTGACAGCCACACATCCAAAAAGCCACACATCCAGAAAGCCACACATTGAAACAGCCACACATCCAAAGAGCCACACATCCAGACAGCCACACATCCAAACAGCCACACATCCAGACAGCCACACATCCTGACAGCCACACATCCAGACAGCCACACACCCAGACAGCCACACATCCAAACAGCCACACATCCAAACAGCCATACATCCAGACAGCCACACATGCAGACAGCCACACAACCAGACAGCCACACATCCAGACAGCCACACATCCAGACAGCCACACATCCAGAGAGTCACACATGCAGAGAGCCACACATCCAAACAGCCACACATCCAGACAGCCACACATTCAAACAGCCACACATCCAGACAGCCACACATCCAGAGAGCCACACATCCAGACAGCCACACATCCAGACAGCCACACATCCAGACAGCCACACATCCAAGCAGCCACACATCCAGACAGCCACACATCCAGACAGCCACACATGCAGACAGCCACACATCCAGACAGCCACACATCCAGACAGCCACACATCCAGACAGCCACACATCCAGACAGGAACACATCCAAACAGCCAGACATCCAGACAGCCACACATCCAAACAGCCACACATCCAGACAGCCACACATTCAAACAGCGACACATCCAAAGAGCCACACATCCAGATAGCCACACATCCAAACAGCCACACATCCAGACAGCCACACATCCAGACAGCCACACATCCAGAGGGCCACACATCCAAACAGCCACACATCCAGACAGCCACACATTCAAACAGCCACACATCCAGACAGCCACACATACAGACAGCCACACATCCGAACAGCCACACATCCAAACAGCCACACATCCAGACAGCCACACATCCAGACAGCCACACATCCAGACAGCCACACGTCCAGAGAGCCGGACATTCAAACAGCCAGACATCCACACAGCCACACATCCAGACAGCCACCCATCCAGAGAGCCTGACATTCAAACAGCCAGACATCCAGACAGCCACACATCCAGGCAGCCACACATACAAACGGCCACACATCCAGACAGCCAAACATCCAGACAGTCACACATCCAGACAGCCACACATAAAAACAGCCACACATCCAGACAGCGACACATCAAGACAGCCACACATCCAGACAGCCACACATCCAGACAGCCACACATCCAGACAGCCACACATTCAAACAGCCAGACATCCAGACAGCCACACATCCAGACAGCCACACATTCACACAGCCACACATCCAAACAGCCACACATCCAAACAGCCACACATCCCGACAGCCACACATCCAGAGAGCCGCACATCCAGACAGCCACACATACAGACAGCCACACATCCAGACAGTCACACATCAAGACAGCCACACATCCAGACAGCCACACATCCAAACAGCCACACATGCAGACAGACACACATACACACAGCCACACATCCAGACAGCCACAAATTCATACAGCCACACATCCAGACTGCCACACATCCAGACAGCCATACATCCAGACAGCCGCACATCCAGACAGCCACACATCCAAACAGCCACACATACAGACAGCCACACATACAGACAGCCATACATCCAAACAGCCACACATCCAGACAGCCAAACATCCAGACAGCCACACATCCAGAGAGCCGGACATTCAAACAGCCAGACATCCAGACAGCCACACATCCAAACAGCCACACATCCAGACAGCCACACATCCAGAGAGACGGACATTCAAACAGACAGACATCCAGACAGCCACACATCAAGACAGCCACACATCCAGACAGCGACACATCCAGACAGCCACACATACAGACAGCCACACATCCAAACAGCCACACATCCAGACAGCCAAACATCCAGACAGCCACACATCCAGAGAGCCGGACATTCAAACAGCCAGACATCCAGACAGCCACACATCCAAACAGCCACACATCCAGACAGCCACACATCCAGAGAGACGGACATTCAAACAGACAGACATCCAGAATGCCACACATCCAGACAGCGACACATCTAGACAGCCACACATCCAGAGAGCCGGAAATTCAAGCAGCCAGACATCCAGACAGCCACACATCCAGACAGCCACACATCCAGAGAGACGGACATTCAAACAGACAGACATCCAGATAGCCACACATCCAGACAGTCACACATCCAGGCAGCGACACATCCAGACAGCCACACATCGAGACACCCACACATCCAGACAGCCACACATCCAGACAGCCACACATTCAAACAGCCAGACATCCAGACAGCCACACATCCAGACAGCCACACATACACACAGCCACACATCCAGACAGCCACACTTACAAACAGCAACACATCCAGACAGCCACACATCCAGAGAACCGCACATCCAGACAGCCACACATCCAGACAGCCACACATCCAAACAGCCACATATCCAGACAGCCACACATTCAAACAGCAGCACATCCAGACAGCTACACATCCAAACAGGCACACATCCAGGCAGCCACACATCCAAACAGAAACACATCCATACAGCAACACATCCAAACACCCACACATCCAGACAGCCAAACATCCAGACAGTTACACATTTAGACAGCCACACATCCAGACAGCCACACATCCAGACAGCCACACATCCAGACAGCCACACATCCAGACAGCCACACATCCAGAAAGCCAAACATCCAAAAACCATACATCCAGACAGCCACAAATCCAAACAGCCGCACATCCAGACAGCCACACGTCAAAACAGCCACACATCCAGACCGCCACACATCCTGACAGCCACACATCCAAAAAGCTACACATCCAGACAGCCACACATTGAAACAGCCACACATCCAAAGAGCCACACATCCAGACAGCCACACATCCAAACAGCCACACATCCAGACAGCCACACATCCTGACAGCCACACATCCAGACAGCCACACACCCAGACAGCCACACATCCAAACAGCCACACATCCAAACAGCCATACATCCAGAAAGCCACACATGCAGACAGCCACACATCCAGACAGCCACACATCCAGACAGCCACACATCCAGACAGCCACCTATCCAGAGAGTCACACATGCAGAGAGCCACACATCCAAACAGCCACACATCCAGACAGCCACACATTCAAACAGCCACACATCCAGACAGCCACACATCCAGAGAGCCACACATCCAGACAGCCACACATCCAGACAGCCACACATCCAGACAGCCACACATCCAAACAGCCACACATCCAGACAGCCACACATCCAGACAGCCACACATGCAGACAGCCACACATCCAGACAGCCACACATCCAGACAGCCACACATCCAGACAGTCACACATCCAGACAGCCACACATCCAGACAGCCACACATACAAACGGCCACACATCCAGACAGCCACTCATCCAGACAGTCACACATCCAGACAGCCACACATTAAAACAGCCACACATCCAGACAGCGACACATCCAGACAGCCACACATCGGGACAGCCACACATCCAGACAGCCACACATCCAGACAGCCACACATCCAAACAGCCACACATCCAGACAGGAACACATCCAAAAAGCCAGACATCCAGACAGCCACACATCCAAACAGCCACACATCCAGACAGCCACACATTCAAACAGCGACACATCCAAAGAGCCACACATCCAGATAGCCACACATCCAAACAGCCACACATCCAGACAGCCACACATCCAGACAGCCACACATCCAGAAGGCCACACATACAGACAGCCACACATCCGAACAGCCACACATCCAAACAGCCACACATCCAGACAGCCACACATCCAGACAGCCACACATCCAGACAGCCACACATCCAGAGAGCCGGACATTCAAACAGCCAGACATCCAGACAGCCACACATCCAGACAGCCACCCATCCAGAGAGCCTGACATTCAAACAGCCAGACATCCAGGCAGCCACACATCCAGACAGCCACACATACAAACGGCCACACATCCAGACAGCCAAACATCCAGACAGTCACACATCCTGACAGCCACACATTAAAACAGCCACACATCCAGACAGCGACACATCAAGACAGCCACACATCCAGACAGCCACACATCCAGACAGCCACACATCCAGACAGCCACACATCCAGACAGCCAAACATCCAGACAGTCACACATCCAGACAGCCACACATTAAAACAGCCACTAATCCAGACAGCGACACATCAAGACAGCCACACATCCAGACAGCCACACATCCAGACAGCCATACATCCAGACAGCCACACATTCAAACAGCCAGACATCCAGACAGCCACACATACAGACAGCCACACATCCACACAACCACACATCCAGACAGCCACACATCCAAACAGCCACACATCCCGACAGCCACACATCCAGAAAGCCGCACATCCAGACAGCCACACATACAGACAGCCACACATCCAGACAGTCACACATCAAGACAGCCACACATCCAGACAGCCACACATTCAAACAGCCACACATGCAGACAGACACAGATCCAGACAGCCACCCATCCAGACAGCCACAAATTCATACAGCCACACATCCAGACTGCCACACATCCAGACAGCCATACATCCAGACAGCCACACATCCAGACAGCCACACATCCAAACAGCCACACATCCAGACAGCCACACATACAGACAGCCACACATCCAAACAGCCACACATCCAGACAGCCAAACATCCAGACAGCCACACATCCAGAGAGCCGGAAATTCAAACAGCCAGACATCAAGACAGCCACACATCCAAACAGCCACACATCCAGACAGCCACACATCCAAGCAGCCACACATACAAACAGCCACACATCCAGACAGCCACACATCCAAACACCCACAAATCCAGACAGCCACACATCCAAACAGCCACACATTCAGACAGCCACACATCCAAACAGCCATACATCCAGACAGCCACACATCCAAACAGCCACACATTCAGACAGCCACACATCCAAACAGCCAGACATCCAGACCGCCACAAACCAGACAGCCACACATCCAAACAGCCACACATCCAGACAGCCACACATCCAAACAGCCACACATCCAGAAAGCCACACATCCAAACAGCCACACAGCCAGACAGCCACACATCCAAACAGCCACACATCCAGACAGCCACACATGCAAACAGTAAGACATCCAGACAGCCACAGATCCAAACAGCCACACATCCAGACAGCCACACATTCAAACAGCCACACATCCAAAGCAACACATCCAGATAGCCACACGTCCAAACAGCCACACTTCCAGACAGCCACACATACAGACAGCCACAGATCCAGACAGCCACACAGCCAGACAGGCACACATACAGACAGCCACACATCCAGACAGCCACACATACAAACGGCCACACATCCAGACAGCCACACACCCAGAAACCCACACATCGAGACAGCCACACATCCAGACAGCCACACATCCAGACAGCCACACATGCAGAAGGCCACACATCCAGACAGCCACACATACAAACGGCCACACATCCAGACAGCCACACATCCAGACAGTCACACATCCAGACAGCCACACATTAAAACAGCCACACATCCAAACAGCGACACATCCACACAGCCACACATCGAGACAGCCACACATCCAGACAGCCACACATCCAGAGAGCCGGACATTCAAATAGCCAGACATCCAGACAGCCACACATCCAGACAGCCTCACATCCAGAGAGCCGGACATTCAAACAGCCAGACATCCAGACAGCCACAGATCCAGACGGCCACACATCCAGACAGCCACACATCCAGAGAGCCGGACATTCAAACAGCCAGACATCCAGACAGCCACACATCCAAACAGCCACACATCCAGACAGCCACACATCCAAACAGCCACACATCCAGACAGCCACACATCCAAACAGCCACACATCCAGACAGCCACACATCCAAACAGCCAGACATCCAGACAGCCACACATCCAAACAGCCACACATCCAGACAGCCACACATTCAAACAGCCACACATCCAAAAAGCCACACCTGCAGACAGCCACACATCCAAACAGCCACACATCCAGACAGCCACACATCCAGACGGCCACACATCCAGAAAGCCACACATCCCAACAGCCACACATCCAGACAGCCACACATCAAAACAGCCACACATCCAGACAGCCACACATCCAAACAGCCAGACATCGAGACCGCCACACATCCAGACAGCCACACATTCAAACAGCCACACATCCAGACAGCCACACATGCAGACAGCCACAGATCCAGACAGCCACACAGCCAGACAGCCACAATTACAGACAGCCACACATCCAGACAGCCACACATACAAACGGCCACACATCCAGACAGCCACACATCCAGAAATCCACACATCCAGACAGCCACACATCCAGACAGCTACACATGCAGACAGCCACACATCCAGACAGCCACACATACAAACGGCCACACATCCAGCCAGCCACGCATCCAGACAGTCACACATCCAGACAGCCACAAATTAAAACAGCCACACATCCAAACAGCTACACATCCAGACAGCTACACATCGAGACAGCCCCACATCCAGACAGCCACACATCCAGAGAGCCGGACATTCAAACAGCCAGACATCCAGACAGCCACACATCCAGACAGCCACACATCCAGAGAGCCGGACATTCAAACAGCCAGACATCCAGACAGCCACACATCCAGACAGCCACACATCCAGACAGCCACACATCCAGAGAGCCGGACATTCAAACATCCAGACATCCAGACAGCCACACATCCAAACAGCCACACATCCAGACAGCCACACATCCAAACAGCCACACATCCAGACAGCCACACATCCAAACAGCCACACATCCAGACAGCCACACATCCAAACAGCCACACATCCAGACAGCCACACATCCACACAGCCACACATCCAGACAGCCACACATCCAAACAGCCACACATCAAAACAGCCACACATCCAGAGAGCCACACATCCAAACAGCCAGACATCGAGACCGCCACACATCCAGACAGCCACACATCCAAACAGCCACACATCCAAACAGCCACACATCCAAGCAGCCACACATCCAAACAGCCACACATCCAGACAGCCATACATCCAAAAAGCCACACATCCAGACAGCCACACATCCAAACAGCCACACATCCAGAAAGCCAAACATCCCAAAACCATACATCCAGACAGCCACACATCCAAACAGCCGCACATCCAGACAGCCACACGTCAAAACAGCCACACATCCAGACCGCCACACATCCAGACAGCCACACATCCAAACAGCCACACATCCAGACAGCCACACATTGAAACAGCCACACATCCAAAGAGCCACACATCGAGACAGCCACACATCCAAACAGCCACACATCCAGACAGCCACACATCCTGACAGCCACACATCCAGACAGCCACAACATCCAAACAGCCACACATCCAGACAGCCACACATTCAAACAGCCACACATCCAGACAGCCACACACCCAGACAGCCACACATCCAAAAAGCCACACATCCAAACAGCCATACATCCAGACAGCCACACATCGAGACAGCCACACATCCAGACAGCCACACATCCAGACAGCCACACATCCAGACAGCCACACATCCAGACAGTCACACATGCAGAGAGCCACACATCCAAACAGCCACACATCCAGACAGCCACACATTCAAAAAGCCACACATCCAGACAGCCACACATCCAGAGAGCCACACATCCAGACAGCCACACATCCAGACAGCCACACATCCAGACAGCCACACATCCAAACAGCGACACATTCAGATAGCCACACATCCAGACAGCCACACATGCAGACAGCCACACATCCAGAAAACCACACATCCAGACAGCCACACATCCAGACAGCCACACATCCAGAAAGCCACACATCCAGACAGCCACACATACAAACAGCCACACATCCAGACAGCCACACACCCAGACAGTCACACATCCAGAGAGCCACACATTAAAAGAGCCACACATCCAGACAGCGACACATCCAGACAGCCACACATCGAGACAGCCACACATCCAGACAGCCACACATCCAGAGAGCCGGACATTCAAACAGCCAGACATCCAGACAGCCACACATCCAGACAGCCGGACATTCAAACAGCCACACATCCAGACAGCCACACATCCAGACAGCCACACATCCAGACAGCCACACATCTAGAGAACCGGACATTCAAACAGCCAGACATCCAGACAGCCACACATCCAAACAGCCACACATCCAGAAAGCCACACATCCAAACAGCCACACATCCAGACAGCAACACATCCAAACAGCCACACATCCAGACAGCCACACATCCAAACAGCCAGACATCCAGACAGCCACACATCCAAACAGCCACACATCCAGACAGCCACACATTCAAACAGCGACACATCCAAAGAGCCACACATCCAGATAGCCACACATCCAAACAGCCACACATCCAGACAGCCACACATAGAGACAGCCACACATCCAGAAGGCCACACATCCAAACAGCCACACATCCGGACAGCCACACATTCAAACAGCCACACATCCAGACAGCCACACATACAGACAGCCACACATCCGAACAGCCACACATCCAAACAGCCACACATTCAGACAGCCTCACATCCAGACAGCCACACATCCAGACAGCCACACATTCAAAAACCCCACATCCAAACAGCCACACATCCAGAGAGCTACAAATCCAGACAGCCACACATCCAGACAGCCACACATCCAGACAGCCACACATCCAAACAGCCACACATACAGACAGCCACACATCCAGACAGCCACACATCCAGACAGCCACACATTCAGACAGCCACACATCCAGACAGCCACACATACAAACGGCCACACATCCAGACAGCCACACATCCAGGCAGTGACACATCCAGACAGCCACACATTCAAACAACCACACATCCAGACAGCGACACATCCAGACAGCCACACATCGAGACAGCCACACATCCAGACAGCCACACATCCAGACAGCCACACATCCAGACAGCCACACATCCAGACAGCCACACATTCAAACAGCCAGACATCCAGACAGCCACACATCCAGACAGCCACACATCCACACAGCCACATATCCAGACGGCCACACATCAAAACAGTCACACATCCAGACAGCCACACATCCAGAGAGCCGCACATCCAGACAGCCATTCATCCAGACAGCCACACATCAAAACAGCCACACATCCAGACAGCCACACATCCAAACAGCCAGACATCGAGACCGCCACACATCCAGACAGCCACACATCCAAACAGCCACACATCCAGACAGCCACACATTCAAACAGCCACACATCCAAAGAGTCACACATCCAGATAGCCACACATCCAAACAGCCACACATCCAGACAGCCTCAATTACAGACAGCCACACATCCAGACAGCCACACATACAAACGGCCACACATCCAGACAGCCACACATCCAGAAACCCACACATCGAGACAGCCACACATCCAGACAGCCACACATCCAGACAGCTACACATGCAGACAGCCACACATCCAGACAGCCACACATACAAACGGCCACACATCCAGACAGCCACACATCCAGACAGTCACACATCCAGACAGCCACACATTAAAACAGCCACACATCGAAACAGCGACACATCCAGACAGCCACACATTCAGACAGCCACACATCCAGAGAGCCGGACATTCAAACAGCCAGACATCCAGACAGCCACACATCCAGACAGCCACACATCCAGAGAGCCGGACATTCAAACAGCCAGACATCCAGACAGCCACACATCCAGAAAGCCACACATCCAGACAGCCACACATCCAGAAAGCCGGACATTCAAACAGCCAGACATCCAGACAGCCACACATCCAAACAGCCACACATCCAGACAGCCACACATCCAAACAGCCACACATCCAGACAGCCACACATCCAAACAGCCACACATCCAGACAGCCACACATCCAAACAGCCAGACATCCAGACAGCCACACATCCAAACAGCCACACATCCAGACAGCCACACATTCAAACAGCCACACATCCAAAGAGCCACACCTCCAGACAGCCACACATCCAAACAGCCACACATCCAGACAGCCACAAATCCAGACAGCCACACATCAAGACAGCCACACATCCCTACAGCCACACATCAAAACAGCCACACATCCAGACAGCCTCACATCCAAACAGCCCGACATCGAGACCGCCACAGATCCAGACAGCCACACATCCAAACAGCCACACATCCAGACAGCCACACATCCAAGCAGCCACACATCCAAACAGCAACACATCCAGACAGCCATACATCCAAACAGCCACACATCCAGGCAGCCACACATCCAAACAGCCACACATCCAGACAGCCACACATTCAAACAGCCACACATCCAGACAGCCACACATCCAGAGAGCCACACATCCAGACAGCCACACATCCAGACAGCCACATATCCAGACAGCCACACATCCAAACAGCCACACATCCAGACAGCCACACATCCAGACAGCCACACATGCAGGCAGCCACACATCCAGACAGCCACACATCCAGACAGCCACACATCCAGACAGCCACACATCCAGACAGCCACACATACAAACGGCCACACATCCAGACAGCCACTCATCCAGACAGTCACACATCCAGACAGCCACACATTAAAACAGCCACACATCCAGACAGCGACACATCCAGGCAGCCACACATCGAGACAGCCACACATCCAGACAGCCACACATCCAGAGAGCCGGACATTCAAACAGCCAGACATCTAGACAGCCACACATCCAGTGAGCCGGACAGTCAAACAGCCACACATCCAGACAGCCGCACATCCAGACAGCCACACATCCAAACAGCCACACATCCAGACAGCCACACATCCAAACAGCAAGACATCCAGACAGCCACACATCCAAGCAGCCACACATCCAGACAGCCACACATTCAAACAGCGAATCATCCAAAGAGCCACACATCCAGATAGCCACACATCCAAACAGCCACACATCCAGACAGCCACACATCCAGACAGCCACACATCCAGAAGGCCACACATCCAAACAGCCACACATCCAGACAGCCACACATTCAAACAGCCACACATCCAGACAGCCACAAATACAGACAGCCACACATCCGAACAGCCACACATCCAAACAGCCACACATCCAGACAGCCACACATCCAGACAGCCACACATCCAGACAGCCACACATACAGACAGCCACACATCCAGACAGCCACACATCCAGACAGCCACACATACAAACGGCCACACATCCAGACAGCCACACATCCAAACAGCCACACATACAGACAGCCACACATCCAGACAGCCACACATCCAGACAGCCACACATACAAACGGCCACACATCCAGACAGCCACACATCCAGGCAGTGACACATCCAGACAGCCACACATTCAAACAACCACACATCCAGACAGCGACACATCCAGACAGCCACACATCGAGACAGCCACACATCCAGACAGCCACACATCCAGACAGCCACACATCCAGACAGCCACACATCCAGACAGCCACACATTCAAACAGCCAGATATCCAGACAGCCACACATCCAGACAGCCACACATCCACACAGCCACACATCCAGACAGCCACACATCCAAACAGCCACACATCCAGACAGCCACACATCCAGAGAGCCGCACATGCAGACAGCCATTCATCCAGACAGCCACACATCCAGACAGCCACACATCCAGACAGTCACACATCCAGACAGCCACACATGCAGACAGCCACACATCCAGACAGCCACACATCCATACAGCCACACATCCAGAGAGCCACACATCCAGACAGCCATACATCCAGACAGCCGCACATCCAGGCATCCACAAATCCAAACAGCCACACATCCAGACAGCCACACATCCAGACAGCCACACATCCAAACAGCCACACATCCAGGCAGCCACACAACCAGACAGCCACACATCCAGAGAGCCGGACATTCAAACAGCCAGACATCCAGACAGCCACACATCCCGACAGCCACACATCCAAAGAGCCACACATCCAGAGAGCCACACATCCAAACAGCCACAAATCCAGACAGCCACACATTGAAACAGCCACACATCCAGAGAGCCACACATCCAGACTGGCACACATCCAGACAGCCACACATCCAAACAGCCACACATCCAGACAGCCACACATACAGACAGCCACACATCCAGACAGCCACACATCCATACAGGCACACATCCAGACAGCCGTACATCCAGACAGCCACACATCCAGACAGCTACACATACAAACGGCCACACATCCAGACATCCACACATCCAGACAGTCACACATCCAGACAGCCACACATTCAAACAGCCACACATCCAGACAGCGACACATCCAGAAAGCCACACATCGAGACAGCCACACACCCAGACAGCCACACATCCAGTCAGCCACACATCCAGACAGACACACTTCCAGACACCCACACATTCAAACAGCCAGACATCCAGACAGCCACACATCCAGACAGCCACACATCCACACAGCCCCACATCCAGACAGTAACACATCCAAACAGCCACACATCCAGACAGCCACACATCCAGAGAGCCGCACATCCAGACAGCCAGACATCCAGACAGCCACACATCCAGAAAGGGACACATCCAGACAGCCACACATCCAGACAGCCACACATCCAAATAGAAACACATGCAGACAGCCACACATCCAGAAAGCCACACATCCAGACAGCCACACATCCAGACAGCCACACATCCAAACAGCCACACATCCAGACAGCCACACATCCAAACAGCCACACATCCAGACAGGCACACATTCAAACAGCCAGACATCCAGACAGCCACACGTCCAGACAGCCACACATCTAGACAGCCACACATCCAGAGAGCCGGAAATTCAAACAGCCAGACATCCAGACAGCCACACATCCAGACAGCCACACATCCAGAGAGACGGACATTCAAACAGACAGACATCCAGACAGCCACACATCCAGACAGCCACACATCCAGACAGCGACACATCCAGACAGCCACACATCGAGACACCCACACATCCAGACAGCCACACATCCAGACAGCCACACATTCAAACAGCCAGACATCCAGACAGCCACACATCCAGACAGCCACACATCCACACAGCCACACATCCAGACAGCCACACTTACAAACTGCCACACATCCAGACAGCCACACATCCAGAGAGCCGCACATCCAGACAGCCACACTTCCAGACAGCCACACATCCAAACAGCCACATATCCAGACAGCCACACATTCAAACAGCAGCACATCCAGACAGCTACACATCCAAACAGCCACACATCCAGGCAGCCACACAACCAAACAGAAACACATCCATACAGCAACACATCCAAACACCCACACATCCAGACAGCCAAACATCCAGACAGTTACACATTCAGACAGCCACACATCCAGACAGCCACACATCCAGACAGCCACACATCCAGACAGCCACACATCCAGACAGCCACACATCCAGACAGCCACACATCCAAAGAGCCAAACATCCAGACAGCCACACATCCAAACAGCCACACATCCAGACAGCCACACATCCAGACAGCCACACATCCTAACAGCCATACATCCAGACAGCCACACATGCAGACAGCCACACATCCAGACAGCCACACATCCAGACAGCCACACATCCAGACAGCCACACATCCAGACAGTCACACATGCAGAGAGCCACACATCCACACAGCCACACATCCAGACAGCCACACATTCAAACAGCCACACATCCAGACAGCCACACATCCAGAGAGCCACACATCCAGACAGCCACACATCCAGACAGCCACATATCCAGACAGCCACACATCCAAACAGCCACACATCGAGACGTCCACACATCCAGACAGCCACACATGCAGACAGCCACACATCCAGACAGCCACACATCCAGACAGCCACACATCCAGACAGCCACACATCCAGACAGCCACACATACAAACGGCCACACATCCAGACAGCCACTCATTCAGACAGTCACACATCCAGACAGCCACACATTAAAACAGCCACACATCCAGACAGCGACACATCCAGACAGCCACACATCGAGACAGCCACACATCCAGACAGCCACACATCCAGAGAGCCGGACATTCAAACAGCCAGACATCTAGACAGCCACACATCCAGTGAGCCGGACAGTCAAACAGCCACACATCCAGACAGCCACACATCCAGACAGCCACACATCCAAACAGCCACACATCCAGACAGCCACACATCCAAACAGCCAGACATCCAGACAGCCACACATCCAAACAGCCACACATCCAGACAGCCACACAATCAAACAGCGACACATCCAAAGAGCCACACATCCAGATAGCCACACATCCAGAAGCCCACACATCCAAACAGCCACACATCCAGACAGCCACACATCCAGACAGCCACACATCCAGAAGGCCACACATCCAAACAGCCACACATCCAGACAGCCACACATTCAAACAGCCTTACATCCAGACAGCCACACATACAGACAGCCACACATCCGAACAGCCACACATCCAAACAGCCACACATCCAGACAGCCACACATCCAGACAGCCACACATCCAGACAGCCACACATACAGACAGCCACACATCCAGACAGCCACACATCCAGACAGCCACACATACAAATGCCCACACATCCAGACAGCCACACATCCAAACAGCCACACATACAGACAGCCACACATCCAGACAGCCACACATCCAGACAGCCACACATACAAACGGCCACACATCCAGACAGCCACACATCCAGGCAGTGACACATCCAGACAGCCACACATTCAAACAACCACACATCCAGACAGCGACACATCCAGACAGCCACACATCGAGACAGCCACACATCCAGACAGCCACACATCCATACAGCCACACATCCAGAGAGCCACACATCCAGACAGCCCTACATCCAGACAGCCACACATCCAGGCATCCACAAATCCAAACAGCCACACATCCAGACAGCCACACATCCAGACAGCCACACATCCAAACAGCCACACATCCAGGCAGCCACACAACCAGACAGCCACACATCCAGAGAGCCGGACATTCAAACAGCCAGACATCCAGACAGCCACACATCCAGACAGCCACACATCCAAAGAGCCACACATCCAGGGAGCCACACATCCAAACAGCCAGACATCCAGACAGCCACACATTGAAACAGCCACACATCCAGACAGGCACACATCCAGACAGCCACACATCCAAACAGCCACACATTCAGACAGCCACACATCCAGACAGCCACACATTCAGACAGCCACACATCCAGACAGGCACACATCCAGACAGCCATACATCCAGACAGCCACACATCCAGACAGCTACACATACAAACGGCCACACATCCAGACAGCCACACATCCAGACAGTCACACATCCAGACAGCCACACATTCAAACAGCCACACATCCAGACAGCGACACATCCAGAAAGCCACACATCGAGACAGCCACACACCCAGACAGCCACACATCCAGTCAGCCACACATCCAGACGGACACACATCCAGACACCCACACATTCAAACAGCCAGACATCCAGACAGCCGGACATTCAAACAGCCAGACATCCAGACAGCCACACATCCAGACAGTCACACATCCAAAGAGCCACACATCCAGGGAGCCACACATCCAAACAGCCACACATCCAGACAGCCACACATTGAAACAGCCACACATCCAGACAGGCACACATCCAGACAGCCACACATCCAAACAGCCACACATCCAGACAGCCACACATCCAGACAGCCACACATTCAAACAGCCAGATATCCAGACAGCCACACATCCAGACAGCCACACATCCACACAGCCACACATCCAGACAGCCACATATCCAAACAGCCACACATCCAGACAGCCACACATCCAGAGAGCCGCACATGCAGACAGCCATTCATCCAGACAGCCACACATCCAGACAGCCACACATCCAGACAGTCACACATCCAGACAGCCACACATGCAGACAGCCACACATCCAGACAGCCACACATCCATACAGCCACACATCCAGAGAGCCACACATCCAGACAGCCATACATCCAGACAGCCGCACATCCAGGCATCCACAAATCCAAACAGCCACACATCCAGACAGCCACACATCCAGACAGCCACACATCCAAACAGCCACACATCCAGGCAGCCACACAACCAGACAGCCACACATCCAGAGAGCCGGACATTCAAACAGCCAGACATCCAGACAGCCACACATCCAGACAGCCACACATCCAAAGAGCCACACATCCAGAGAGCCACACATCCAAACAGCCACACATCCAGACAGCCACACATTGAAACAGCCACACATCCAGAGAGCCACACATCCAGACTGGCACACATCCAGACAGCCACACATCCAAACAGCCACACATCCAGACAGCCACACATACAGACAGCCACACATCCAGACAGCCACACATCCAGACAGGCACACATCCAGACAGCCGTACATCCAGACAGCCACACATCCAGACAGCTACACATACAAACGGCCACACATCCAGACATCCACACATCCAGACAGTCACACATCCAGACAGCCACACATTCAAACAGCCACACATCCAGACAGCGACACATCCAGAAAGCCACACATCGAGACAGCCACACACCCAGACAGCCACACATCCAGTCAGCCACACATCCAGACAGACACACTTCCAGACACCCACACATTCAAACAGCCAGACATCCAGACAGCCACACATCCAGACAGCCACACATCCACACAGCCCCACATCCAGACAGTAACACATCCAAACAGCCACACATCCAGACAGCCACACATCCAGAGAGCCGCACATCCAGACAGCCAGACATCCAGACAGCCACACATCCAGAAAGGGACACATCCAGACAGCCACACATCCAGACAGCCACACATCCAAATAGAAACACATGCAGACAGCCACACATCCAGAAAGCCACACATCCAGACAGCCACACATCCAGACAGCCACACATCCAAACAGCCACACATCCAGACAGCCACACATCCAAACAGCCACACATCCAGACAGGCACACATTCAAACAGCCAGACATGCAGACAGCCACACGTCCAGACAGCCACACATCTAGACAGCCACACATCCAGAGAGCCGGAAATTCAAACAGCCAGACATCCAGACAGCCACACATCCAGACAGCCACACATCCAGAGAGACGGACATTCAAACAGACAGACATCCAGACAGCCACACATCCAGACAGCCACACATCCAGACAGCGACACATCCAGACAGCCACACATCGAGACACCCACACATCCAGACAGCCACACATCCAGACAGCCACACATTCAAACAGCCAGACATCCAGACAGCCACACATCCAGACAGCCACACATCCACACAGCCACACATCCAGACAGCCACACTTACAAACAGCCACACATCCAGACAGCCACACATCCAGAGAGCCGCACATCCAGACAGCCACACTTCCAGACAGCCACACATACAAACAGCCACATATCCAGACAGCCACACATTCAAACAGCAGCACATCCAGACAGCTACACATCCAAACAGCCACACATCCAGGCAGCCACACAACCAAACAGAAACACATCCATACAGCAACACATCCAAACACCCACACATCCAGACAGCCAAACATCCAGACAGTTACACATTTAGACAGCCACACATCCAGACAGCCACACATCCAGACAGCCACACATCCAGACAGCCACACATCCAGACAGCCACACATCCAGACAGCCACACATCCAAAGAGCCACACATCCAGACAGCCACACATCCAAACAGCCACACATCCAGACAGCCACACATCCAGACAGCCACACATCCAAACAGCCATACATCCAGACAGCCACACATGCAGACAGCCACACATCCAGACAGCCACACATCCAGACAGCCACACATCCAGACAGCCACACATCCAGACAGTCACACATGCAGAGAGCCACACATCCAAACAGCCACACATCCAGACAGCCACACATTCAAACAGCCACACATCCAGACAGCCACACATCCAGAGAGCCACACATCCAGACAGCCACACATCCAGACAGCCACATATCCAGACAGCCACACATCCAAACAGCCACACATCGAGACATCCACACATCCAGACAGCCACACATGCAGACAGCCACACATCCAGACAGCCACACATCCAGACAGCCACACATCCAGACAGCCACACATCCAGACAGCCACACATACAAACGGCCACACATCCAGACAGCCACTCATCCAGACAGTCACAAATCCAGACAGCCACACATTAAAACAGCCACACATCCAGACAGCGACACATCCAGACAGCCACACATCGAGACAGCCACACATCCAGACAGCCACACATCCAGAGAGCCGGACATTCAAACAGCCAGACATCTAGACAGCCACACATCCAGTGAGCCGGACAGTCAAACAGCCACACATCCAGACAGCCACACATCCAGACAGCCACACATCCAAACAGCCACACATCCAGACAGCCACACATCCAAACAGCCAGACATCCAGACAGCCACACATCCAAACAGCCACACATCCAGACAGCCACACATTCAAACAGCGACACATCCAAAGAGCCACACATCCAGATAGCCACACATCCAGAAGGCCACACATCCAAACAGCCACACATCCAGACAGCCACACATCCAGACAGCCACACATCCAGAAGGCCACACATCCAAACAGCCACACATCCAGACAGCCACACATTCAAACAGCCACACATCCAGACTGCCACACATACAGACAGCCACACATCCGAACAGCCACAGATCCAAACAGCCACACATCCAGACAGCCACACATCCAGACAGCCACACATCCAGACAGCCACACATACAGACAGCCACACATCCAGACAGCCACACATCCAGACAGCCACACATACAAATGGCCACACATCCAGACAGCCACACATCCAAACAGCCACACATACAGACAGCCACACATCCAGACAGCCACACATCCAGACAGCCACACATACAAACGGCCACACATCCAGACAGCCACACATCCAGGCAGTGACACATCCAGACAGCCACACATTCAAACAACCACACATCCAGACAGCGACACATCCAGACAGCCACACATCGAGACAGCCACACATCCAGACAGCCACACATCCATACAGCCACACATCCAGAGAGCCACACATCCAGACAGCCCTACATCCAGACAGCCGCACATCCAGGCATCCACAAATCCAAACAGCCACACATCCAGACAGCCACACATCCAGACAGCCACACATCCAAACAGCCACACATCCAGGCAGCCACACAACCAGACAGCCACACATCCAGAGAGCCGGACATTCAAACAGCCAGACATCCAGACAGCCACACATCCAGACAGCCACACATCCAAAGAGCCACACATCCAGGGAGCCACACATCCAAACAGCCACACATCCAGACAGCCACACATTGAAACAGCCACACATCCAGACAGGCACACATCCAGACAGCCACACATCCAAACAGCCACACATCCAGACAGCCACACATCCAGACAGCCACACATCCAGACAGCCACACATCCAGACAGGCACACATCCAGACAGCCATACATCCAGACAGCCACACATCCAGACAGCTACACATACAAACGGCCACACATCCAGACAGCCACACATCCAGACAGTCACACATCCAGACAGCCACACATTCAAACAGCCACACATCCAGACAGCCGCACATCCAGGCATCCACAAATCCAAACAGCCACACATCCAGACAGCCACACATCCAGACAGCCACACATCCAAACAGCCACACATCCAGGCAGCCACACAACCAGACAGCCACACATCCAGAGAGCCGGACATTCAAACAGCCAGACATCCAGACAGCCACACATCCAGACAGCCACACATCCAAAGAGCCACACATCCAGGGAGCCACACATCCAAACAGCCACACATCCAGACAGCCACACATTGAAACAGCCACACATCCAGACAGGCACACATCCAGACAGCCACACATCCAAACAGCCACACATCCAGACAGCCACACATCCAGACAGCCACACATCCAGACAGCCACACATCCAGACAGGCACACATCCAGACAGCCATACATCCAGACAGCCACACATCCAGACAGCTACACATACAAACGGCCACACATCCAGACAGCCACACATCCAGACAGTCACACATCCAGACAGCCACACATTCAAACAGCCACACATCCAGACAGCGACACATCCAGAAAGCCACACATCGAGACAGCCACACACCCAGACAGCCACACATCCAGTCAGCCACACATCCAGACGGACACACATCCAGACACCCACACATTCAAACAGCCAGACATCCAGACAGCCACACATCCAGACAGCCACACATCCACACAGCCCCACATCCAGACAGTAACACATCCAAACAGCCACACATCCAGACAGCCACACATCCAGAGAGCCGCACATCCAGACAGCCAGACATCCAGACAGCCACACATCCAGAAAGGGACACATCCAGACAGCCACACATCCAGACAGCCACACATCCAAATAGAAACACATGCAGACAGCCACACATCCAGAAAGCCACACATCCAGACAGCCACACATCCAGACAGCCACACATCCAAACAGCCACACATCCAGACAGCCACACATCCAAACAGCCACACATCCAGACAGGCACACATTCAAACAGCCAGACATCCAGACAGCCACACGTCCAGACAGCCACACACCTAGACAGCCACACATCCAGAGAGCCGGAAATTCAAACAGCCAGACATCCAGACAGCCACACATCCAGACAGCCACACATCCAGAGAGACGGACATTCAAACAGACAGACATCCAGACAGCCACACATCCAGACAGCCACACATCCAGACAGCCACACATCGAGACACCCACACATCCAGACAGCCACACATCCAGACAGCCACACATTCAAACAGCCAGACATCCAGACAGCCACACATCCAGACAGCCACACATCCACACAGCCACACATCCAGACAGCCACACTTACAAACAGCCACACATCCAGACAGCCACACATCCAGAGAGCCGCACATCCAGACAGCCACACATCCAGACAGCCACACATCCAAACAGCCACATATCCAGACAGCCACACATTCAAACAGCAGCACATCCAGACAGCTACACATCCAAACAGCCACACATCCAGGCAGCCACACATCCAAACAGAAACACATCCATACAGCAACACATCCAAACACCCACACATCCAGACAGCCAAACATCCAGACAGTTACACATTTAGACAGCCACACATCCAGACTGCCACACATCCAGACAGCCACACATCCAGACAGCCACACATCCAGACAGCCACACATCCAGACAGCCACACATCCAGAAAGCCAAACATCCAAAAACCATACATCCAGACAGCCACACATCCAAACAGCCGCACATCCAGACAGCCACACGTCAAAACAGCCACACATCCAGACCGCCACACATCCTGACAGCCACACATCCAAAAAGCCACACATCCAGACAGCCACACATTGAAACAGCCACACATCCAAAGAGCCACACATCCAGACAGCCACACATCCAAACAGCCACACATCCAGACAGCCACACATCCTGACAGCCACACATCCAGACAGCCACACACCCAGACAGCCACACATCCAAACAGCAACACATCCAAACAGCCATACATCCAGACAGCCACACATGCAGACAGCCACACATCCAGACAGCCACACATCCAGACAGCCACACATCCAGATAGCCACAGATCCAGAGAGTCACACATGCAGAGAGCCACACATCCAGACAGCCACACATCCAGACAGCCACACATCCAAACAGCCACACATCCAGACAGCCACACATCCAGACAGCCACACATGCAGACAGCCACACATCCAGACAGCCACACATCCAGACGGCCACACATCCAGACAGCCACACATCCAGACAGCCACACATCCAGACAGCCACACATACAAACGGCCACACATCCAGACAGCCACTCATCCAGACAGTCACACATCCAGACAGCCACACATTAAAACAGCCACACATCCAGACAGCGACACATCCAGACAGCCACACATCGAGACAGCCACACATCCAGACAGCCACACATCCAGAGAGCCGGACATTCTAACAGCCAGACATCCAGACAGCCACACATCCAGTGAGCCGGACAGTCAAACAGCCACACATCCAGACAGCCACACATCCAGACAGCCACACATCCAAACAGCCACACATCCAAACAGCCAGACATCCAGACAGCCACACATCCAAACAGCCACACATCCAGACAGCCACACATTCAAACAGCGACACATCCAAAGAGCCACACATCCAGACAGCCACACATCCAGAAGGCCACACATCCAAACAGCCACATATCCAGACAGCCACACATACAGACAGCCACACATCCGAACAGCCACACATCCAAACAGCCACACATCCAGACAGCCACACATCCAGACAGCCACATATCCAGACACCCACACATCCAGACAGCCACACATTCAATCAGCCACACATCCACACAGCCACACATCCAGAGAGCCACAAATCCAGACAGCCACATATCCAGACAGCCACACATCCAAACAGCCACACATCCAAACAGCCACACATACAGACAGCCACACATCCAGACAGCCACACATCCAGACAGCCACACATACAAACGGCCACACATCCAGACAGCCACACATCCAGGCAGTGACACATCCAGACAGCCACACATTCAAACAACCACACATCCAGACAGCGACACATCCAGACAGCCACACATCGAGACAGCCACACATCCAGACAGCCACACATCCAGACAGCCACACATCCAGACAGCCACACATCCAGACAGCCACACATTCAAACAGCCAGATATCCAGACAGCCACACATCCAGACAGCCACACATCCACACAGCCACACATCCAGACAGCCACACATCCAAACAGCCACACATCCAGACAGCCACACATCCAGAGAGCCGCACATCCAGACAGCCATTCATCCAGACAGCCACACATCCAGACAGCCACACATCCAGACAGTCACACATCCAGACAGCCACACATGCAGACAGCCACACATCCAGACAGCCACACATCCATACAGCCACACATCCAGACAGCCACACATCCACACAGCCATACATCCAGACAGCCGCACATCCAGGCATCCAAAATCCAAACAGCCACACATCCAAACAGCCACACATCCAGGCAGCCACACTACCAGACAGCCACACATCCAGAGAGCCGGACATTCAAACAGCCAGACATCCAGACAGCCACACATCCAGACAGCCACACATCCAAAGAGCCACACATCCAGAGAGCCACACATCCAAACAGCCACACATCCAGACAGCCACACATTCAAACAGCCAGACATCCAGACAGCCACACATCCAGACAGCCACACATCCACACAGCCACACATCCAGACAGCCACACTTACAAACAGCCACACATCCAGACAGCCACACATCCAGAGAGCCGCACATCCAGACAGCCACACATCCAGACAGCCACACATCCAAACAGCCACATATCCAGACAGCCACACATCCAAACAGCAGCACATCCAGACAGCTACACATCCAAACAGCCACACATCCAGGCAGCCACACATCCAAACAGAAACACATCCATACAGCAACACATCCAAACACCCACACATCCAGACAGCCAAACATCCAGACAGTTACACATTTAGACAGCCACACCTCCAGACAGCCACACATCCAGACAGCCACACATCCAGACAGCCACACATCCAGACAGCCACACATAAAAACGGCCACACATCCAGACAGCCAAACATCCAGACGGTCACACATCCAGACAGCCACACATTCAAACAGCCACACATCCAGACAGCGACACATCCAGAAAGCCACACATCGAGACAGCCACACATCCAGACAGCCACACATCCAGACAGCCACACATCCAGACAGCCACACATCCAGACAGCCACACATCCAGACAGCCACACATCCACAAAGCCCCACATCCAGACAGCCACACATCGAAACAGCCACATATCCAGACAGCCACACATCCAGAGAGCCGCACATCCAGAAAGCCACACATCCAGACAGCCACACATCCATACAGCCACCCATCCAGACAGCCACACATCCAGACAGCCACACATCCAGACAGCCACACATCCAAACAGCCACACATGCAGACAGCCACACATCCAGACAGCCACACATCCAGACAGCCACACATCCAAACAGCCACACATCCAGACAGCCACACATCCAAACAGCCACACATCCAGACAGGCACACGTCCAAACAGCCAGACATCCAGACAGCCACACGTCCAGACAGCCACACACCCAGACAGCCACACATTCAGAGAGCCGGAAATTCAAACAGCCAGACATCCAGACAGCCACACATCCAGACAGCCACACATCCAGAGAGCCGGACATTCAAACAGGCAGACATCTAGACAGCCACACATCCAAACAGCCACACATCCAGACAGCCACACATCCAAACAGCAAGACATCCAGACAGCCACACATCCAAACACCCACACATCCAGACAGCCACACATTCAAACAGCCACACATACAAAGAGCCACACCTCCAGAAAGCCACACATCCAAACAGCCACACATCCAGACAGCCACACATCCAGACAGCCACACATCCAGACTGCCACACATCCCAACAGCCACACATCCAGACAGCCACACATCAAAACAGCCACACATCCAGACAGCCACACATCCAAAGAGCCAGACATCGAGACCGCCACACATCCAGACAGCCAAACATCCAAACAGCCACACATCCAGACAGCCACACATCCAAGCAGCCACACATCCAAACAGCCACACATCCAGACAGCCATACATCCAAACAACCACACATCCAGACATCCACACATCCATACAGCCACACATCCAGACAGCCACACATCCAGACAGCCATACATCCAGACAGCCGCACATCCAGGCAGCCACACATCCATACAGCCACACATCCAGACAGCCACACATCCAGTCAGTCACACAACCAGACAGCCACACATCCAGAGAGCCGGACATTCAAACAGCCAGACATGCAGACAGCCACACATCCAGACAGCCACACATCCAAAGAGCCACACATGCAGACAGCCACACATCCAAACAGCCACACATCCAGACAGCCACACATTGAAACAGCCACACATCCAGAGAGCCACACATCCAGACAGGCACACATCCAGACAGCCACACATCCAAACAGCCACACATCCAGACAGCCACACATCCAGACAGCCACACATCCAGACAGCCACACATCCAGACAGGCACACATCCAGACAGCCACACATCCAGACAGCCACACATCCAGACAGCTACACATACAAATGGCCACAAATCCAGACAGCCACACATCCAGACAGTCACACATCCAGACAGCCACACATTCAAACAGCCACACATCCAGACAGCGACACATCCAGAAAGCCACACATCGGGACAGCCACACATCCAGACGGCCACACATCCACACAGCCACACATCCAGACAGACACACATCCAGACACCCACACACTCAAACAGCCCCACATCCAGATAGCCACACATCCAAACAGCCACACATCCAGACAGCCACACATCCAGACAGCCACACATCCAGACAGCCACACATCCAGACAGTCACACATGCAGAGAGCCACACATCCAAACAGCCACACATCCAGACAGCAACACATCCAAACAGCCACACATCCAGACAGCCACACATTCAAACAGCGACACATCCAAAGAGCCACACATCCAGATAGCCACACATCCAAACAGCCACACATCCAGACAGCCACACATCCAGACAGCCACAAATCCAGACAGCCACACATCCAGACAGCCACACATCCAGACAGCCACACATCCAGACAGCCCCACATACAAACGGCCACACATCCAGACAGCCAAACATCCAGACAGTCACACATCCAGACAGCCACACATTAAAACAGCCACACATCCAGACAGCGACACATCAAGACAGCCACACATCCAGACAGCCACACATCCAGACAGCCACACATCCAGACAGCCAGACATTCAAACAGCCAGACATACAGACAGCCACACATCCAGACAGCCACACATCCACACAGCCACACATCCAGACAGCCACACATCCAAACAGCCACACATCCAGACAGCCACACATCCAGAGAGCCGCACATTCAGACAGCCACACATACAGAGAGCCACACATCCAGACAGCCACACATCCAGACAGCCACACATCCAGACAGCCACACATCCAAATAGCCACACATGCAGACAGACACACATCCGGACAGCCACACATCCAGACAGCCACAAATTCATACAGCCACACATCCAGACAGCCATACATCCAGACAGCCGCACATCTAGACAGCCACACATCCAAACAGCCACACATCCAGACAGCCACACATACAGACAGCCACACATCCAAACAGCCACACATCCAGACAGCCAAACATCCAGACAGCCACACATCCAGAGAGCCGGACATTCAAACAGACAGACATCCAGACAGCCACACATCCAGACAGCCACACATCCAAGCAGCCACACATCCAAACAGCCACACATCCAGACAGCCACACATCCAAACAGCCACAAATCCAGACAGCCACACATCCAGTCAGCCACACATCCAGACAGACACACATCCAGACACCCACACATTCAAACAGCCAGACATCCAGACAGCCACACATCCAGACAGCCACACATCCACACAGCCCCACATCCAGACAGTAACACATCCAAACAGCCACACATCCAGACAGCCACACATCCAGAGAGCCGCACATCCAGAGAGCCACACATCCAAAAAGCCACACATCCAGACAGCCACACATTGAAACAGCCACACATCCAGAGAGCCACACATCCAGACAGGCACACATCCAGACAGCCACACATCCAAACAGCCACACATCCAGACAGCCACACATCCAGACAGCCACACATCCAGACAGCCACACATCCAGACAGGCACACATCCAGACAGCCACACATCCAAAGAGCCACACATCCAGAGAGCCACACATCCAAACAGCCACACATCCAGACAGCCACACATTGAAACAGCCACACATCCAGAGAGCCACACATCCAGACAGGCACACATCCAGACAGCCACACATCCAAACAGCCACACATCCAGACAGCCACACATCCAGACAGCCACACATCCAGACAGCCACACATCCAGACAGGCACACATCCAGACAGCCGTACATCCAGACAGCCACACATCCAGACAGCTACACATACAAACGGCCACACATCCAGACAGCCACACATCCAGACAGTCACACATCCAGACAGCCACACATTCAAACAGCCACACATCCAGACAGCGACACATCCAGAAAGCCACACATCGAGACAGCCACACACCCAGACAGCCACACATCCAGTCAGCCACACATCCAGACAGACACACATCCAGACACCCACACATTCAAACAGCCAGACATCCAGACAGCCACACATCCAGACAGGCACACATCCACACAGCCCCACATCCAGACAGTAACACATCCAAACAGCCACACATCCAGACAGCCACACATCCCGAGAGCCGCACATCCAGACAGCCAGACATCCAGACAGCCACACATCCAGAAAGGGACACATCCAGACAGCCACACATCCAGACAGCCACACATCCAAATAGAAACACATGCAGACAGCCACACATCCAGAAAGCCACACATCCAGACAGCCACACATCCAGACAGCCACACATACAAACAGCCACACATCCAGACAGCCACACATCCAAACAGCCACACATTCAGACAGGCACACATTCAAACAGCCAGACATCCAGACAGCCACACGTCCAGACAGCCACACATCTAGACAGCCACACATCCAGAGAGCCGGAAATTCAAACAGCCAGACATCCAGACAGCCAAACATCCAGACAGCCACACATCCAGAGAGACGGACATTCAAACAGACAGACATCCAGACAGCCACACATCCAGACAGCCACACATCCAGACACCCACACATCCATATAGCCACACATCCAGACAGCCACACATTCAAACAGCCAGACATCCAGACAGCCACACATCCAGACAGCCACACTTACAAACAGCCACACATCCAGACAGCCACACATCCAGAGAGCCGCACATCCAGACAGCCACACATCCAGACAGCCACACATCCAAACAGCCACATATCCAGACAGCCACACATTCAAACAGCAGCACATCCAGACAGCTACACATCCAAACAGCCACACATCCAGGCAGTCACACATCCAAACAGAAACACATCCATACAGCAACACATCCAAACACCCACACATCCAGACAGCCAAACATCCAGACAGTTACACATTTAGACAGCCACACATCCAGACAGCCACACATCCAGACAGCCACACATCCAGACAGCCACACATCCAGACAGCCACACATCCAGACAGCCACACATCCAAAGAGCCACACATCCAGACAGCCACACATCCAAACAGCCACACATCCAGACAGCCACACATCCAGACAGCCACACATCCAAACAGCCATACATCCAGACAGCCACACATGCAGACAGCCACACATCCAGACAGCCACACATCCAGACAGCCACACATCCAGACAGCCACACATCCAGACAGTCACACATGCAGAGAGCCACACATCCAAACAGCCACACATCCAGACAGCCACACATTCAAACAGCCACACATCCAGACAGCCACACATCCAGAGAGCCACACATCCAGACAGCCACACATCCAGACAGCCACATATCCAGACAGCCACACATCCAAACAGCCACACATCGAGACATCCACACATCCAGACAGCCACATATGCAGACAGCCACACATCCAGACAGCCACACATCCAGACAGCCACACATCCAGACAGCCACACATGCAGACAGCCACACATCCAGACAGCCACACATACAAACGGCCACACATCCAGACAGCCACTCATCCAGACAGTCACACATCCAGACAGCCACACATTAAAACAGCCACACATCCAGACAGCGACACATCCAGACAGCCACACATCGAGACAGCCACACATCCAGACAGCCACACATTCAGAGAGCCGGACATTCAAACAGCCAGACATCTAGACAGCCACACATCCAGTGAGCCGGACAGTCAAACAGCCACACATCCAGACAGCCACACATCCAGACAGCCACACATCCAAACAGCCACACATCCAGACAGCCACACATCCAAACAGCCAGACATCCAGACAGCCGCACATCCAAACAGCCACACATCCAGACAGCCACACATTCAAACAGCGACACATCCAAAGAGCCACACATCCAGATAGCCACACATCCAAACAGCCACACATCCAGACAGCCACACATCCAGACAGCCACACATCCAGAAGGCCACACATCCAAACAGCCACACATCCAGACAGCCACACATTCAAACAGCCACACATCCAGACAGCCACACATAAGACAGCCACACATCCGAACAGCCACACATCCAAACAGCCACACATCCAGACAGCCACACATCCAGACAGCCACACATCCAGACAGCCACACATACAGACAGCCACACATCCAGACACCCACACATCCAGACAGCCACACATACAAATGGCCACACATCCAGACAGCCACACATCCAAACAGCCACACATACAGACAGCCACACATCCAGACAGCCACACATCCAGACAGCCACACATACAAACGGCCACACATCCAGACAGCCACACATCCAGGCAGTGACACATCCAGACAGCCACACATTCAAACAACCACACATCCAGACAGCGACACATCCAGACAGCCACACATCGAGACAGCCACACATCCAGACAGCCACACATCCAGACAGCCACACATCCAGACAGCCACACATCCAGACAGCCACACATTCAAACAGCCAGATATCCAGACAGCCACACATCCAGACAGCCACACATCCACACAGCCACACATCCAGACAGCCACACATCCAAACAGCCACACATCCAGACAGTCACACATCCAGAGAGCCGCACATCCAGACAGCCATTCATCCTGACAGCCACACATCCAGACAGCCACACATGCAGACAGTCACACATCCAGACAGCCACACATGCAGAGAGCCACACATCCAGACAGCCACACATCCATACAGCCACACATCCAGAGAGCCACACATCCAGACAGCCCTACATCCAGACAGCCGCACATCCAGGCATCCACAAATCCAAACAGCCACACATCCAGACAGCCACACATCCAGACAGCCACACAACCAGACAGCCACACATCCAGAGAGCCGGACATTCAAACAGCCAGACATCCAGACAGCCACACATCCAGACAGCCACACATCCAAAGAGCCACACATCCAGAGAGCCACACTTCCAAACAGCCACACATCCAGACAGCCACACATTGAAACAGCCACACATCCAGAGAGCCACACATCCAGACAGGCACACATCCAGACAGCCACACATCCAAACAGCCACACATCCAGACAGCCACACATCCAGACAGCCACACATCCAGACAGCCACACATCCAGACAGGCACACATCCAGACAGCCATACATCCAGACAGCCACACATCCAGACAGCTACACATACAAACGGCCACACATCCAGACAGCCACACATCCAGACAGTCACACATCCAGACAGCCACACATCGAGACAGCCACACACCCAGACAGCCACACATCCAGTCAGCCACACATCCAGACGGACACACATCCAGACACCCACACATTCAAACAGCCAGACATCCAGACAGCCACACATCCAGACAGCCACACATCCACACAGCCCCACATCCAGACAGTAACACATCCAAACAGCCACACATCCAGACAGCCACACATCCAGAGAGCCGCACATCCAGACAGCCAGACATCCAGACAGCCACACATCCAGAAAGGGACACATCCAGACAGCCACACATCCAGACAGCCACACATCCAAATAGAAACACATGCAGACAGCCACACATCCAGAAAGCCACACATCCAGACAGCCACACATCCAGACAGCCACACATCCAAACAGCCACACATCCAGACAGCCACACATCCAAACAGCCACACATCCAGACAGGCACACATTCAAACAGCCAGACATCCAGACAGCCACACGTCCAGACAGCCACACATCTAGACAGCCACACATCCAGAGAGCCGGAAATTCAAACAGCCAGACATCCAGACAGCCACACATCCAGACAGCCACACATCCAGAGAGACGGACATTCAAACAGACAGACATCCAGACAGCCACACATCCAGACAGCCACACATCCAGACAGCCACACATCGAGACACCCACACATCCAGACAGCCACACATCCAGACAGCCACACATTCAAACAGCCAGACATCCAGACAGCCACACATCCAGACAGCCACACATCCACACAGCCACACATGCAGACAGCCACACTTACAAACAGCCACACATCCAGACAGCCACACATCCAGAGAGCCGCACATCCAGACAGCCACACATCCAGACAGCCACACATCCAAACAGATACATATCCAGACAGCCACACATTCAAACAGCAGCACATCCAGACAGCTACACATCCAAACAGCCACACATCCAGGCAGCCACACATCCAAACAGAAACACATCCATACAGCAACACATCCAAACACCCACACATCCAGACAGCCAAACATCCAGACAGTTACACATTTAGACAGCCACACATCCAGACAGCCACACATCCAGACAGCCACACATCCAGACAGCCACACATCCAGACAGCCACACATCCAGACAGCCACACATCCAGAAAGCCAAACATCAAAAAACCATACATCCAGACAGCCACACATCCAAACAGCCGCACATCCAGACAGCCACACGTCAAAACAGCGACACATCCAGACCGCCACACATCCTGACAGCCACACATCCAAAAAGCCACACATCCAGACAGCCACACATTGAAACAGCCACACATCCAAAGAGCCACACATCCAGACAGCCACACATCCAAACAGCCACACATCCAGACAGCCACACATCCTGACAGCCACACATCCAGACAGCCACACACCCAGACAGTCACACATCCAAACAGCAACACATCCAAACAGCCATACATCCAGACAGCCACACATGCAGACAGCCACACATCCAGACAGCCACACATCCAGACAGCCACACATCCAGATAGCCACACATCCAGAGAGTCACACATGCAGAGAGCCACACATCCAAACAGCCACACATCCAGACAGCCACACATTCAAACAGCCACACATCCAGACAGCCACACATCCAGAGAGCCACACATCCAGACAGCCACACATCCAGACAGCCACACATCCAGACAGCCACACATCCAAACAGCCACACATCCAGACAGCCACACATCCAGACAGCCACACATGCAGACAGCCACACATCCAGACAGCCACACATCCAGACAGCCACACATCCAGACAGCCACACATCCAGACAGCCACACATCCAGACAGCCACACATACAAACGGCCACACATCCAGACAGCCACTCATCCAGACAGTCACACATCCAGACAGCCACACATTAAAACAGCCACACATCGAGACAGCGACACATCCAGACAGCCACACATCGAGACAGCCACACATCCAGACAGCCACACATCCAGAGAGCCGGACATTCAAACAGCCAGACATCCAGACAGCCACACATCCAGTGAGCCGGACAGTCAAACAGCCACACATCCAGACAGCCACACATCCAGACAGCCACACATCCAAACAGCCACACATCCAGACAGCAACACGTCCAAACAGCCAGACATCCAGACAGCCACACATCCAAACAGCCACACATCCAGACAGCCACACATTCAAACAGCGACACATCCAAAGAGCCACACATCCAGATAGCCACACATCCAAACAGCCACACATCCAGACAGCCACACATCCAGACAGCCACACATCCAGAATGCCACACATCCAAACAGCCACACATCCAGACAGCCACACATACAGACAGCCACACATCCGAACAGCCACACATCCAAACAGCCACACATCCAGACAGCCACACATCCAGACAGCCACATATCCAGACACCCACACATCCAGACAGCCACACATTCAATCAGCCACACATCCACACAGCCACACATCCAGAGAGCCACAAATCCAGACAGCCACATACCCAGACAGCCACACATCCAAACAGCCACACATCCAAACAGCCACACATACAGACAGCCACACATCCAGACAGCCACACATCCAGACAGCCACACATACAAACGGCCACACATCCAGACAGCCACACATCCAGGCAGTGACACATCCAGACAGCCACACATTCAAACAACCACACATCCAGACAGCGACACATCCAGACAGCCACACATCGAGACAGCCACACATCCAGACAGCCACACATCCAGACAGCCACACATCCAGACAGCCACACATTCAAACAGCCAGATATCCAGACAGCCACACATCCAGACAGCCACACATCCACACAGCCACACATCCAGACAGCCACACATCCAAACAGCCACACATCCAGACAGCCACACATCCAGAGAGCTGCACATCCAGACAGCCATTCATCCAGACAGCCACACATCCAGACAGCCACACATCCAGACAGTCACACATCCAGACAGCCACACATGCAGACAGCCACACATCCAGACAGCCACACATCCATACAGCCACACATCCAGACAGCCACACATCCAGACAGCCATACATCCAGACAGCCGCACATCCAGGCATCCACAAATCCAAACAGCCACACATCCAAACAGCCACACATCCAGGCAGCCACACAACCAGACAGCCACACATCCAGAGAGCCGGACATTCAAACAGCCAGACATCCAGACAGCCACACATCCAGACAGCCACACATCCAAAGAGCCATACATCCAGAGAGCCACACATCCAAACAGCCACACATCCAGACAGCCACACATTGAAACAGCCACACATCCAGAGAGCCACACATCCAGACAGGCACACATCCAGACAGCCACACATCCAAACAGCCACACATCCAGACAGCCACACATCCAGACAGCCACACATCCAGACAGGCACACATCCAGACAGCCATACATCCAGACAGCCACACATCCAGACAGCTACACATACAAACGGCCACACATCCAGACAGCCACACATCCAGACAGTCACACATCCAGACAGCCACACATTCAAACAGCCACACATCCAGACAGCGACACATCCAGAAAGCCACACATCGAGACAGCCACACACCCAGACAGCCACACATCCAGTCAGCCACACATCCAGACAGACACACATCCAGACACCCACACATTCAAACAGCCAGACATCCAGACAGCCACACATCCAGACAGCCACACATCCACACAGCCCCACATCCAGACAGCCACACATCCAAACAGCCACACATCCAGACAGCCACACATCCAGAGAGCCGCACATCCAGACAGCCAGACATCCAGACAGCCACACATCCAGACAGGGACACATCCAGACAGCCACACATCCAGACAGCCACACATCCAAATAGAAACACATGCAGACAGCCACACATCCAGAAAGCCACACATCCAGACAGCCACACATCCAGACAGCCACACATCCAAACAGCCACACATCCAGACAGCCACACATCCAAACAGCCACACATCCAGACAGGCACACATTCAAACAGCCAGACATCCAGACAGCGACACGTCCAGACAGCCACACATCTAGACAGCCACATACCCAGAGAGCCGGAAATTCAAACAGCCAGACATCCAGACAGCCACACATCCAGACAGCCACACATCCAGAGAGACGGACATTCAAACAGACAGACATCCAGACAGCCACACATCCAGACAGCCACACATCCAGACAGCGACAAATCCAGACAGCCACACATCGAGACACCCACACATCCAGACAGCCACACATCCAGACAGCCACACATTCAAACAGCCAGACATCCAGACAGCCACACATCCAGACAGCCACACATCCACACAGCCACACATCCAGACAGCCACACTTACAAACAGCCACACATCCAGACAGCCACACATCCAGAGAGCCGCACATCCAGACAGCCACACATCCAGACAGCCACACATCCAAACAGCCACATATCCAGACAGCCACACATCCAAACAGCAGCACATCCAAACAGCTACACATCCAAACAGACACACATCCAGGCAGCCACACATCCAAACAGAAACACATCCATACAGCAACACATCCAAACACCCACACATCCAGACAGCCAAACATCCAGACAGTTACACATTTAGACAGCCACACCTCCAGACAGCCACACATCCAGACAGCCACACATCCAGACAGCCACACATCCAGACAGCCACACATCCAGACAGCCACACATACAAACGGCCACACATCCAGACAGCCAAACATCCAGACGGTCACACATCCAGACAGCCACACATTCAAACAGCCACACATCCAGACAGCGACACATCCAGAAAGCCACACATCGAGACAGCCACACATCCAGACAGCCACACATCCAGACAGCCACACATCCAGACAGCCACACATCCAGACAGCCACACATTCAAACAGCCAGACATCCAGACAGCCACACATCCAGACAGCCACACATCCACAAAGCCCCACATCCAGACAGCCACACATCGAAACAGCCACATATCCAGACAGCCACACATCCAGAGAGCCGCACATCCAGAAAGCCACACATCCAGACAGCCACACATCCATACAGCCACATATCCAGACAGCCACACATTCAAACAGCAGCACATCCAGACAGCCACACATCGAGACACCCACACATCCAGACAGCCACACATCCAGACAGCCACACATTCAAACAGCCAGACATCCAGACAGCCACACATCCAGACAGCCACACATCCACACAGCCACACATCCAGACAGCCACACTTACAAACAGCCACACATCCAGACAGCCACACATCCAGAGAGCCGCACATCCAGACAGCCACACTTCCAGACAGCCACACATCCAAAATGCCACATATCCAGACAGCCACACATTCAAACAGCAGCACATCCAGACAGCTACACATCCAAATAGAAACACATGCAGACAGCCACACATCCAGAAAGCCACACATCCAGACAGCCACACATCCAGACAGCCACACATCCAAACAGCCACACATCCAGAAAGCCACACATCCAAACAGCCACACATCCAGACAGGCACACATTCAAACAGCCAGACATCCAGACAGCCACACGTCCAGACAGCCACACATCTAGACAGCCACACATCCAGAGAGCCGGAAATTCAAACAGCCAGACATCCAGACAGCCACACATCCAGACAGCCACACATCCAGAGAGACGGACATTCAAACAGACAGACATCCAGACAGCCACACATCCAGACAGCCACACATCCAGACAGCCACACATCGAGACACCCACACATCCAGACAGCCACACATCCAGACAGCCACACATTCAAACAGCCAGACATCCAGACAGCCACACATCCAGACAGCCACACATCCACACAGCCACACATCCAGACAGCCACACTTACAAACAGCCACACATCCAGACAGCCACACATCCAGAGAGCCGCACATCCAGACAGCCACACATCCAGACAGCCACACATCCAAACAGATACATATCCAGACAGCCACACATTCAAACAGCAGCACATCCAGACAGCTACACATCCAAACAGCCACACATCCAGGCAGCCACACATCCAAACAGAAACACATCCATACAGCAACACATCCAAACACCCACACATCCAGACAGCCAAACATCCAGACAGTTACACATTTAGACAGCCACACATCCAGACAGCCACACATCCAGACAGCCACACATCCAGACAGCCACACATCCAGACAGCCACACATCCAGACAGCCACACATCCAGAAAGCCAAACATCAAAAAACCATACATCCAGACAGCCACACATCCAAACAGCCGCACATCCAGACAGCCACACGTCAAAACAGCGACACATCCAGACCGCCACACATCCTGACAGCCACACATCCAAAAAGCCACACATCCAGACAGCCACACATTGAAACAGCCACACATCCAAAGAGCCACACATCCAGACAGCCACACATCCAAACAGCCACACATCCAGACAGCCACACATCCTGACAGCCACACATCCAGACAGCCACACACCCAGACAGCCACACATCCAAACAGCAACACATCCAAACAGCCATACATCCAGACAGCCACACATGCAGACAGCCACACATCCAGACAGCCACACATCCAGACAGCCACACATCCAGATAGCCACACATCCAGAGAGTCACACATGCAGAGAGCCACACATCCAAACAGCCACACATCCAGACAGCCACACATTCAAACAGCCACACATCCAGACAGCCACACATCCAGAGAGCCACACATCCAGACAGCCACACATCCAGACAGCCACACATCCAGACAGCCACACATCCAAACAGCCACACATCCAGACAGCCACACATCCAGACAGCCACACATGCAGACAGCCACACATCCAGACAGCCACACATCCAGACAGCCACACATCCAGACAGCCACACATCCAGACAGCCACACATCCAGACAGCCACACATACAAACGGCCACACATCCAGACAGCCACTCATCCAGACAGTCACACATCCAGACTGCCACACATTAAAACAGCCACACATCCAGACAGCGACACATCCAGACAGCCACACATCGAGACAGCCACACATCCAGACAGCCACACATCCAGAGAGCCGGACATTCAAACAGCCAGACATCCAGACAGCCACACATCCAGTGAGCCGGACAGTCAAACAGCCACACATCCAGACAGCCACACATCCAGACAGCCACACATCCAAACAGCCACACATCCAGACAGCAACACGTCCAAACAGCCAGACATCCAGACAGCCACACATCCAAACAGCCACACATCCAGACAGCCACACATTCAAACAGCGACACATCCAAAGAGCCACACATCCAGATAGCCACACATCCAAACAGCCACACATCCAGACAGCCACACATCCAGACAGCCACACATCCAGAATGCCACACATCCAAACAGCCACACATCCAGACAGCCACACATACAGACAGCCACACATCCGAACAGCCACACATCCAAACAGCCACACATCCAGACAGCCACACATCCAGACAGCCACATATCCAGACACCCACACATCCAGACAGCCACACATTCAATCAGCCACACATCCACACAGCCACACATCCAGAGAGCCACAAATCCAGACAGCCACATACCCAGACAGCCACACATCCAAACAGCCACACATCCAAACAGCCACACATACAGACAGCCACACATCCAGACAGCCACACATCCAGACAGCCACACATACAAACGGCCACACATCCAGACAGCCACACATCCAGGCAGTGACACTTCCAGACAGCCACACATTCAAACAACCACACATCCAGACAGCGACACATCCAGACAGCCACACATCGAGACAGCCACACATCCAGACAGCCACACATCCAGACAGCCACACATCCAGACAGCCACACATTCAAACAGCCAGATATCCAGACAGCCACACATCCAGACAGCCACACATCCACACAGCCACACATCCAGACAGCCACACATCCAAACAGCCACACATCCAGACAGCCACACATCCAGAGAGCTGCACATCCAGACAGCCATTCATCCAGACAGCCACACATCCAGACAGCCACACATCCAGACAGTCACACATCCAGACAGCCACACATGCAGACAGCCACACATCCAGACAGCCACACATCCATACAGCCACACATCCAGACAGCCACACATCCAGACAGCCATACATCCAGACAGCCGCACATCCAGGCATCCACAAATCCAAACAGCCACACATCCAAACAGCCACACATCCAGGCAGCCACACAACCAGACAGCCACACATCCAGAGAGCCGGACATTCAAACAGCCAGACATCCAGACAGCCACACATCCAGACAGCCACACATCCAAAGAGCCATACATCCAGAGAGCCACACATCCAAACAGCCACACATCCAGACAGCCACACATTGAAACAGCCACACATCCAGAGAGCCACACATCCAGACAGGCACACATCCAGACAGCCACACATCCAAACAGCCACACATCCAGACAGCCACACATCCAGACAGCCACACATCCAGACAGGCACACATCCAGACAGCCATACATCCAGACAGCCACACATCCAGACAGCTACACATACAAACGGCCACACATCCAGACAGCCACACATCCAGACAGTCACACATCCAGACAGCCACACATTCAAACAGCCACACATCCAGACAGCGACACATCCAGAAAGCCACACATCGAGACAGCCACACACCCAGACAGCCACACATCCAGTCAGCCACACATCCAGACAGACACACATCCAGACACCCACACATTCAAACAGCCAGACATCCAGACAGCCACACATCCAGACAGCCACACATCCACACAGCCCCACATCCAGACAGCCACACATCCAAACAGCCACACATCCAGACAGCCACACATCCAGAGAGCCGCACATCCAGACAGCCAGACATCCAGACAGCCACACATCCAGACAGGGACACATCCAGACAGCCACACATCCAGACAGCCACACATCCAAATAGAAACACATGCAGACAGCCACACATCCAGAAAGCCACACATCCAGACAGCCACACATCCAGACAGCCACACATCCAAACAGCCACACATCCAGACAGCCACACATCCAAACAGCCACACATCCAGACAGGCACACATTCAAACAGCCAGACATCCAGACAGCGACACGTCCAGACAGCCACACATCTAGACAGCCACATACCCAGAGAGCCGGAAATTCAAACAGCCAGACATCCAGACAGCCACACATCCAGACAGCCACACATCCAGAGAGACGGACATTCAAACAGACAGACATCCAGACAGCCACACATCCAGACAGCCACACATCCAGACAGCGACAAATCCAGACAGCCACACATCGAGACACCCACACATCCAGACAGCCACACATCCAGACAGCCACACATTCAAACAGCCAGACATCCAGACAGCCACACATCCAGACAGCCACACATCCACACAGCCACACATCCAGACAGCCACACTTACAAACAGCCACACATCCAGACAGCCACACATCCAGAGAGCCGCACATCCAGACAGCCACACATCCAGACAGCCACACATCCAAACAGCCACATATCCAGACAGCCACACATCCAAACAGCAGCACATCCAAACAGCTACACATCCAAACAGACACACATCCAGGCAGCCACACATCCAAACAGAAACACATCCATACAGCAACACATCCAAACACCCACACATCCAGACAGCCAAACATCCAGACAGTTACACATTTAGACAGCCACACCTCCAGACAGCCACACATCCAGACAGCCACACATCCAGACAGCCACACATCCAGACAGCCACACATCCAGACAGCCACACATACAAACGGCCACACATCCAGACAGCCAAACATCCAGACGGTCACACATCCAGACAGCCACACATTCAAACAGCCACACATCCAGACAGCGACACATCCAGAAAGCCACACATCGAGACAGCCACACATCCAGACAGCCACACATCCAGACAGCCACACATCCAGACAGCCACACATCCAGACAGCCACACATTCAAACAGCCAGACATCCAGACAGCCACACATCCAGACAGCCACACATCCACAAAGCCCCACATCCAGACAGCCACACATCGAAACAGCCACATATCCAGACAGCCACACATCCAGAGAGCCGCACATCCAGAAAGCCACACATCCAGACAGCCACACATCCATACAGCCACATATCCAGACAGCCACACATTCAAACAGCAGCACATCCAGACAGCCACACATCGAGACACCCACACATCCAGACAGCCACACATCCAGACAGCCACACATTCAAACAGCCAGACATCCAGACAGCCACACATCCAGACAGCCACACATCCACACAGCCACACATCCAGACAGCCACACTTACAAACAGCCACACATCCAGACAGCCACACATCCAGAGAGCCGCACATCCAGACAGCCACACTTCCAGACAGCCACACATCCAAACAGCCACATATCCAGACAGCCACACATTCAAACAGCAGCACATCCAGACAGCTACACATCCAAACAGCCACACATCCAGGCAGCCACACAACCAAACAGAAACACATCCATACAGCAACACATCCAAACACCCACACATCCAGACAGCCAAACATCCAGACAGTTACACATTTAGACAGCCACACATCCAGACAGCCACACATCCAGACAGCCACACATCCAGACAGCCACACATCCAGACAGCCACACATCCAGACAGCCACACATCCAAAGAGCCACACATCCAGACAGCCACACATCCAAACAGCCACACATCCAGACAGCCACACATCCAGACAGCCACACATCCAAACAGCCATAAATCCAGACAGCCTCACATGCAGACAGCCACACATCCAGACAGCCACACATCCAGACAGCCACACATCCAGACAGCCACACATCCAGACAGTCACACATGCAGAGAGCCACACATCCAAACAGCCACACATCCAGACAGCCACACATTCAAACAGCCACACATCCAGACAGCCACACATCCAGAGAGCCACACATCCAGACAGCCACACATCCAGACAGCCACATATCCAGACAGCCACACATCCAAACAGCCACACATCGAGACATCCACACATCCAGACAGCCACACATGCAGACAGCCACACATCCAGACAGCCACACATCCAGACAGCCACACATCCAGACAGCCACACATCCAGACAGCCACACATACAAACGGCCACACATCCAGACAGCCACTCATCCAGACAGTCACACATCCAGACAGCCACACATTAAAACAGCCACACATCCAGACAGCGACACATCCAGACAGCCACACATCGAGACAGCCACACATCCAGACAGCCACACATCCAGAGAGCCGGACATTCAAACAGCCAGACATCTAGACAGCCACACATCCAGTGAGCCGGACAGTCAAACAGCCACACATCCAGACAGCCACACATCCAGACAGCCACACATCCAAACAGCCACACATCCAGACAGCCACACATCCAAACAGCCATACATCCAGACAGCCACACATCCAAACAGCCACACATCCAGACAGCCACACATTCAAACAGCGACACATCCAAAGAGCCACACATCCAGATAGCCACACATCCAGAAGGCCGCACATCCAAACAGCCACACATCCAGACAGCCACACATCCAGACAGCCACACATCCAGAAGGCCACACATCCAAACAGCCACACATCCAGACAGCCACACATTCAAACAGCCACACATCCAGACTGCCACACATACAGACAGCCACACATCCGAACAGCCACACATCCAAACAGCCACACATCCAGACAGCCACACATCCAGACAGCCACACATCCAGACAGCCACACATACAGACAGCCACACATCCAGACAGCCACACATCCAGACAGCCACACATACAAATGGCCACACATCCAGACAGCCACACATCCAAACAGCCACACATACAGACAGCCACACATCCAGACAGCCACACATCCAGACAGCCACACATACAAACGGCCACACATCCAGACAGCCACACATCCAGGCAGTGAAACATCCAGACAGCCACACATTCAAACAACCACACATCCAGACAGCGACACATCCAGACAGCCACACATCGAGACAGCCACACATCCAGACAGCCACACATCCATACAGCCACACATCCAGAGAGCCACACATCCAGACAGCCCTACATCCAGACAGCCGCACATCCAGGCATCCACAAATCCAAACAGCCACACATCCAGACAGCCACACATCCAGACAGCCACACATCCAAACAGCCACACATCCAGGCAGCCACACAACCAGACAGGCACACATCCAGAGAGCCGGACATTCAAACAGCCAGACATCCAGACAGCCACACATCCAGACAGCCACACATCCAAAGAGCCACACATCCAGGGAGCCACACATCCAAACAGCCACACATCCAGACAGCCACACATTGAAACAGCCACACATCCAGACAGGCACACATCCAGACAGCCACACATCCAAACAGCCACACATCCAGACAGCCACACATCCAGACAGCCACACATCCAGACAGCCACACATCCAGACAGGCACACATCCAGACAGCCATACATCCAGACAGCCACACATCCAGACAGCTACACATACAAACGGCCACACATCCAGACAGCCACACATCCAGACAGTCACACATCCAGACAGCCACACATTCAAACAGCCACACATCCAGACAGCCGCACATCCAGGCATCCACAAATCCAAACAGCCACACATCCAGACAGCCACACATCCAGACAGCCACACATCCAAACAGCCACACATCCAGGCAGCCACACAACCAGACAGCCACACATCCAGGGAGCCGGACATTCAAACAGCCAGACATCCAGACAGCCACACATCCAGACAGCCACACATCCAAAGAGCCACACATCCAGGGAGCCACACATCCAAACAGCCACACATCCAGACAGCCACACATTGAAACAGCCACACATCCAGACAGGCACACATCCAGACAGCCACACATCCAAACAGCCACACATCCAGACAGCCACACATCCAGACAGCCACACATCCAGACAGCCACACATCCAGACAGGCACACATCCAGACAGCCATACATCCAGACAGCCACACATCCAGACAGCTACACATACAAACGGCCACACATCCAGACAGCCACACATCCAGACAGTCACACATCCAGACAGCCACACATTCAAACAGCCACACATCCAGACAGCGACACATCCAGAAAGCCACACATCGAGACAGCCACACACCCAGACAGCCACACATCCAGTCAGCCACACATCCAGACGGACACACATCCAGACACCCACACATTCAAACAGCCAGACATCCAGACAGCCACACATCCAGACAGCCACACATCCACACAGCCCCACATCCAGACAGTAACACATCCAAACAGCCACACATCCAGACAGCCACACATCCAGAGAGCCGCACATCCAGACAGCCAGACATCCAGACAGCCACACATCCAGAAAGGGACACATCCAGACAGCCACACATCCAGACAGCCACACATCCAAATAGAAACACATGCAGACAGCCACACATCCAGAAAGCCACACATCCAGACAGCCACACATCCAGACAGCCACACATCCAAACAGCCACACATGCAGACAGCCACACATCCAAACAGCCACACATCCAGACAGGCACACATTCAAACAGCCAGACATCCAGACAGCCACACGTCCAGACAGCCACACATCTAGACAGCCACACATCCAGAGAGCCGGAAATTCAAACAGCCAGACATCCAGACAGCCACACATCCAGACAGCCACACATCCAGAGAGACGGACATTCAAACAGACAGACATCCAGACAGCCACACATCCAGACAGCCACACATCCAGACAGCCACACATCGAGACACCCACACATCCAGACAGCCACACATCCAGACAGCCACACATTCAAACAGCCAGACATCCAGACAGCCACACATCCAGACAGCCACACATCCACACAGCCACACATCCAGACAGCCACACTTACAAACAGCCACACATCCAGACAGCCACACATCCAGAGAGCCGCACATCCAGACAGCCACACATCCAGACAGCCACACATCCAAACAGCCACATATCCAGACAGCCACACATTCAAACAGCAGCACATCCAGACAGCTACACATCCAAACAGCCACACATCCAGGCAGCCACACATCCAAACAGAAACACATCCATACAGCAACACATCCAAACACCCACACATCCAGACAGCCAAACATCCAGACAGTTACACATTTAGACAGCCACACATCCAGACTGCCACACATCCAGACAGCCACACATCCAGACAGCCACACATCCAGACAGCCACACATCCAGACAGCCACACATCCAGAAAGCCAAACATCCAAAAACCATACATCCAGACAGCCACACATCCAAACAGCCGCACATCCAGACAGCCACACGTCAAAACAGCCACACATCCAGACCGCCACACATCCTGACAGCCACACATCCAAAAAGCCACACATCCAGACAGCCACACATTGAAACAGCCACACATCCAAAGAGCCACACATCCAGACAGCCACACATCCAAACAGCCACACATCCAGACAGCCACACATCCTGACAGCCACACATCCAGACAGCCACACACCCAGACAGCCACACATCCAAACAGCAACACATCCAAACAGCCATACATACAGACAGCCACACATGCAGACAGCCACACATCCAGACAGCCACACATCCAGACAGCCACACATCCAGATAGCCACAGATCCAGAGAGTCACACATGCAGAGAGCCACACATCCAGACAGCCACACATCCAGACAGCCACACATCCAAACAGCCACACATCCAGACAGCCACACATCCAGACAGCCACACATGCAGACAGCCACACATCCAGACAGCCACACATCCAGACAGCCACACATCCAGACAGCCACACATCCAGACAGCCACACATCCAGACAGCCACACATACAAACGGCCACACATCCAGACAGCCACTCATCCAGACAGTCACACATCCAGACAGCCACACATTAAAACAGCCACACATCCAGACAGCGACACATCCAGACAGCCACACATCGAGACAGCCACACATCCAGACAGCCACACATCCAGAGAGCCGGACATTCTAACAGCCAGACATCCAGACAGCCACACATCCAGTGAGCCGGACAGTCAAACAGCCACACATCCAGACAGCCACACATCCAGACAGCCACACATCCAAACAGCCACACATCCAAACAGCCAGACATCCAGACAGCCACACATCCAAACAGCCACACATCCAGACAGCCACACATTCAAACAGCGACACATCCAAAGAGCCACACATCCAGACAGCCACACATCCAGAAGGCCACACATCCAAACAGCCACATATCCAGACAGCCACACATACAGACAGCCACACATCCGAACAGCCACACATCCAAACAGCCACACATCCAGACAGCCACACATCCAGACAGCCACATATCCAGACACCCACACATCCAGACAGCCACACATTCAATCAGCCACACATCCACACAGCCACACATCCAGAGAGCCACAAATCCAGACAGCCACATATCCAGACAGCCACACATCCAAACAGCCACACATCCAAACAGCCACACATACAGACAGCCACACATCCAGACAGCCACACATCCAGACAGCCACACATCCAGGCAGTGACACATCCAGACAGCCACACATTCAAACAACCACACATCCAGACAGCGACACATCCAGACAGCCACACATCGAGACAGCCACACATCCAGACAGCCACACATCCAGACAGCCACACATCCAGACAGCCACACATCCAGACAGCCACACATTCAAACAGCCAGATATCCAGACAGCCACACATCCAGACAGCCACACATCCACACAGCCACACATCCAGACAGCCACACATCCAAACAGCCACACATCCAGACAGCCACACATCCAGAGAGCCGCACATCCAGACAGCCATTCATCCAGACAGCCACACATCCAGACAGCCACACATCCAGACAGTCACACATCCAGACAGCCACACATGCAGACAGCCACACATCCAGACAGCCACACATCCATACAGCCACACATCCAGACAGCCACACATCCACACAGCCATACATCCAGACAGCCGCACATCCAGGCATCCAAAATCCAAACAGCCACACATCCAAACAGCCACACATCCAGGCAGCCACACTACCAGACAGCCACACATCCAGAGAGCCGGACATTCAAACAGCCAGACATCCAGACAGCCACACATCCAGACAGCCACACATCCAAAGAGCCACACATCCAGAGAGCCACACATCCAAACAGCCACACATCCAGACAGCCACACATTCAAACAGCCAGACATCCAGACAGCCACACATCCAGACAGCCACACATCCACACAGCCACACATCCAGACAGCCACACTTACAAACAGCCACACATCCAGACAGCCACACATCCAGAGAGCCGCACATCCAGACAGCCACACATCCAGACAGCCACACATCCAAACAGCCACATATCCAGACAGCCACACATCCAAACAGCAGCACATCCAGACAGCTACACATCCAAACAGCCACACATCCAGGCAGCCACACATCCAAACAGAAACACATCCATACAGCAACACATCCAAACACCCACACATCCAGACAGCCAAACATCCAGACAGTTACACATTTAGACAGCCACACCTCCAGACAGCCACACATCCAGACAGCCACACATCCAGACAGCCACACATCCAGACAGCCACACATACAAACGGCCACACATCCAGACAGCCAAACATCCAGACGGTCACACATCCAGACAGCCACACATTCAAACAGCCACACATCCAGACAGCGACACATCCAGAAAGCCACACATCGAGACAGCCACACATCCAGACAGCCACACATCCAGACAGCCACACATCCAGACAGCCACACATCCAGACAGCCACACATCCAGACAGCCACACATCCACAAAGCCCCACATCCAGACAGCCACACATCGAAACAGCCACATATCCAGACAGCCACACATCCAGAGAGCCGCACATCCAGAAAGCCACACATCCAGACAGCCACACATCCATACAGCCACCCATCCAGACAGCCACACATCCAGACAGCCACACATCCAAACAGCCACACATGCAGACAGCCACACATCCAGACAGCCACACATCCAGACAGCCACACATCCAAACAGCCACACATCCAGACAGCCACACATCCAAACAGCCACACATCCAGACAGGCACACGTCCAAACAGCCAGACATCCAGACAGCCACACGTCCAGACAGCCACACACCCAGACAGCCACACATTCAGAGAGCCGGAAATTCAAACAGCCAGACATCCAGACAGCCACACATCCAGACAGCCACACATCCAGAGAGCCGGACATTCAAACAGGCAGACATCTAGACAGCCACACATCCAAACAGCCACACATCCAGACAGCCACACATCCAAACAGCCAGACATCCAGACAGCCACACATCCAAACACCCACACATCCAGACAGCCACACATTCAAACAGCCACACATACAAAGAGCCACACCTCCAGAAAGCCACACATCCAAACAGCCACACATCCAGACAGCCACACATCCAGACAGCCACACATCCAGACTGCCACACATCCCAACAGCCACACATCCAGACAGCCACACATCAAAACAGCCACACATCCAGACAGCCACACATCCAAAGAGCCAGACATCGAGACCGCCACACATCCAGACAGCCACACATCGAAACAGCCACACATCCAGACAGCCACACATCCAAGCAGCCACACATCCAAACAGCCACACATCCAGACAGCCATACATCCAAACAACCACACATCCAGACACCCACACATCCATACAGCCACACATCCAGACAGCCACACATCCAGACAGCCATACATCCAGACAGCCGCACATCCAGGCAGCCACACATCCATACAGCCACACATCCAGACAGCCACACATCCAGTCAGTCACACAACCAGACAGCCACACATCCAGAGAGCCGGACATTCAAACAGCCAGACATGCAGACAGCCACACATCCAGACAGCCACACATCCAAAGAGCCACACATGCAGACAGCCACACATCCAAACAGCCACACATCCAGACAGCCACACATTGAAACAGCCACACATCCAGAGAGCCACACATCCAGACAGCCACACATCCAGACAGCCACACATCCAAACAGCCACACATCCAGACAGCCACACATCCAGACAGCCACACATCCAGACAGCCACACATCCAGACAGGCACACATCCAGACAGCCACACATCCAGACAGCCACACATCCAGACAGCTACACATACAAATGGCCACAAATCCAGACAGCCACACATCCAGACAGTCACACATCCAGACAGCCACACATTCAAACAGCCACACATCCAGACAGCGACACATCCAGAAAGCCACACATCGGGACAGCCACACATCCAGACGGCCACACATCCACACAGCCACACATCCAGACAGACACACATCCAGACACCCACACATTCAAACAGCCCCACATCCAGATAGCCACACATCCAAACAGCCACACATCCAGACAGCCACACATCCAGACAGCCACACATCCAGACAGCCACACATCCAGACAGTCACACATGCAGAGAGCCACACATCCAAACAGCCACACATCCAGACAGCAACACATCCAAACAGCCACACATCCAGACAGCCACACATAATAACAGCCAGACATCCAGACAGCCACACATCCAAACAGCCACACATCCAGACAGCCACACATTCAAACAGCGACACATCCAAAGAGCCACACATCCAGATAGCCACACATCCAAACAGCCACACATCCAGACAGCCACACATCCAGACAGCCACAAATCCAGACAGCCACACATCCAGACAGCCACACATCCAGACAGCCACACATCCAGACAGCCCCACATACAAACGGCCACACATCCAGACAGCCAAACATCCAGACAGTCACACATCCAGACAGCCACACATTAAAACAGCCACACATCCAGACAGCGACACATCAAGACAGCCACACATCCAGACAGCCACACATCCAGACAGCCACACATCCAGACAGCCAGACATTCAAACAGCCAGACATACAGACAGCCACACATCCAGACAGCCACACATCCACACAGCCACACATCCAGACAGCCACACATCCAAACAGCCACACATCCAGACAGCCACACATCCAGAGAGCCGCACATTCAGACAGCCACACATACAGAGAGCCACACATCCAGACAGCCACACATCCAGACAGCCACACATCCAGACAGCCACACATCCAAATAGCCACACATGCAGACAGACACACATCCGGACAGCCACACATCCAGACAGCCACAAATTCATACAGCCACACATCCAGACAGCCATACATCCAGACAGCCGCACATCCAGACAGCCACACATCCAAACAGCCACACATCCAGACAGCCACACATACAGACAGCCACACATCCAAACAGCCACACATCCAGACAGCCAAACATCCAGACAGCCACACATCCAGAGAGCCGGACATTCAAACAGACAGACATCCAGACAGCCACACATCCAGACAGCCACACATCCAAGCAGCCACACATTCAAACAGCCACACATCCAGACAGCCACACATCCAAACAGCCACAAATCCAGACAGCCACACATCCAGTCAGCCACACATCCAGACAGACACACATCCAGACACCCACACATTCAAACAGCCAGACATCCAGACAGCCACACATCCAGACAGCCACACATCCACACAGCCCCACATCCAGACAGTAACACATCCAAACAGCCACACATCCAGACAGCCACACATCCAGAGAGCCGCACATCCAGAGAGCCACACATCCAAAAAGCCACACATCCAGACAGCCACACATTGAAACAGCCACACATCCAGAGAGCCACACATCCAGACAGGCACACATCCAGACAGCCACACATCCAAACAGCCACACATCCAGACAGCCACACATCCAGACAGCCACACATCCAGACAGCCACACATCCAGACAGGCACACATCCAGACAGCCACACATCCAAAGAGCCACACATCCAGAGAGCCACACATCCAAACAGCCACACATCCAGACAGCCACACATTGAAACAGCCACACATCCAGAGAGCCACACATCCAGACAGGCACACATCCAGACAGCCACACATCCAAACAGCCACACATCCAGACAGCTACACATCCAGACAGCCACACATCCAGACAGCCACACATCCAGACAGGCACACATCCAGACAGCCGTACATCCAGACAGCCACACATCCAGACAGCTACACATACAAACGGCCACACATCCAGACAGCCACACATCCAGACAGTCACACATCCAGACAGCCACACATTCAAACAGCCACACATCCAGACAGCGACACATCCAGAAAGCCACACATCGAGACAGCCACACACCCAGACAGCCACACATCCAGTCAGCCACACATCCAGACAGACACACATCCAGACACCCACACATTCAAACAGCCAGACATCCAGACAGCCACACATCCAGACAGGCACACATCCACACAGCCCCACATCCAGACAGTAACACATCCAAACAGCCACACATCCAGACAGCCACACATCCCGAGAGCCGCACATCCAGACAGCCAGACATCCAGACAGCCACACATCCAGAAAGGGACACATCCAGACAGCCACACATCCAGACAGCCACACATCCAAATAGAAACACATGCAGACAGCCACACATCCAGAAAGCCACACATCCAGACAGCCACACATCCAGACAGCCACACATACAAACAGCCACACATCCAGACAGCCACACATCCAAACAGCCACACATTCAGACAGGCACACATTCAAACAGCCAGACATCCAGACAGCCACACGTCCAGACAGCCACACATCTAGACAGCCACACATCCAGAGAGCCGGAAATTCAAACAGCCAGACATCCAGACAGCCAAACATCCAGACAGCCACACATCCAGAGAGACGGACATTCAAACAGACAGACATCCAGACAGCCACACATCCAGACAGCCACACATCCAGACAGCCACACATCCAGACAGCGACACATCCAGACAGCCACACATCGAGACACCCACACATCCATACAGCCACACATCCAGACAGCCACACATTCAAACAGCCAGACATCCAGACAGCCACACATCCAGACAGCCACACATCCACACAGCCACACATCCAGACAGCCACACTTACAAACAGCCACACATCCAGACAGCCACACATCCAGAGAGCCGCACATCCAGACAGCCACACATCCAGACAGCCACACATCCAAACAGCAGCACATCCAGACAGCTACACATCCAAACAGCCACACATCCAGGCAGTCACACATCCAAACAGAAACACATCCATACAGCAACACATCCAAACACCCACACATCCAGACAGCCAAACATCCAGACAGTTACACATTTAGACAGCCACACATCCAGACAGCCACACATCCAGACAGCCACACATCCAGACAGCCACACATCCAGACAGCCACACATCCAGACAGCCACACACCCAAAGAGCCACACATCCAGACAGCCACACATCCAAACAGCCACACATCCAGACAGCCACACATCCAGACAGCCACACATCCAAACAGCCATACATCCAGACAGCCACACATGCAGACAGCCACACATCCAGACAGCCACACATCCAGACAGCCACACATCCAGACAGCCACACATCCAGACCGTCACACATGCAGAGAGCCACACATCCAAACAGCCACACATCCAGACAGCCACACATTCAAACAGCCACACATCCAGACAGCCACACATCCAGAGAGCCACACATCCAGACAGCCACACATCCAGACAGCCACATATCCAGACAGCCACACATCCAAACAGCCACACATCGAGACATCCACACATCCAGACAGCCACACATGCAGACAGCCACACATCCAGACAGCCACACATCCAGACAGCCACACATCCAGACAGCCACACATGCAGACAGCCACACATCCAGACAGCCACACATACAAACGGCCACACATCCAGACAGCCACTCATCCAGACAGTCACACATCCAGACAGCCACACATTAAAACAGCCACACATCCAGACAGCGACACATCCAGACAGCCACACATCGAGACAGCCACACATCCAGACAGCCACACATCCAGAGAGCCGGACATTCAAACAGCCAGACATCTAGACAGCCACACATCCAGTGAGCCGGACAGTCAAACAGCCACACATCCAGACAGCCACACATCCAGACAGCCACACATCCAAACAGCCACACATCCAGACAGCCACACATCCAAACAGCCAGACATCCAGACAGCCGCACATCCAAACAGCCACACATCCAGACAGCCACACATTCAAACAGCGACACATCCAAAGAGCCACACATCCAGATAGCCACACATCCAAACAGCCACACATCCAGACAGCCACACATCCAGACAGCCACACATCCAGAAGGCCACACATCCAAACAGCCACACATCCAGACAGCCACACATTCAAACAGCCACACATCCAGACAGCCACACATAAGACAGCCACACATCCGAACAGCCACACATCCAAACAGCCACACATCCAGACAGCCACACATCCAGACAGCCACACATCCAGACAGCCACACATACAGACAGCCACACATCCAGACACCCACACATCCAGACAGCCACACATACAAATGGCCACACATCCAGACAGCCACACATCCAAACAGCCACACATACAGACAGCCACACATCCAGACAGCCACACATCCAGACAGCCACACATACAAACGGCCACACATCCAGACAGCCACACATCCAGGCAGTGACACATCCAGACAGCCACACATTCAAACAACCACACATGCAGACAGCGACACATCCAGACAGCCACACATCGAGACAGCCACACATCCAGACAGCCACACATCCAGACAGCCACACATCCAGACAGCCACACATCCAGACAGCCACACATTCAAACAGCCAGATATCCAGACAGCCACACATCCAGACAGCCACACATCCACACAGCCACACATCCAGACAGCCACACATCCAAACAGCCACACATCCAGACAGCCACACATCCAGAGAGCCGCACATCCAGACAGCCATTCATCCTGACAGCCACACATCCAGACAGCCACACATGCAGACAGTCACACATCCAGACAGCCACACATGCAGACAGCCACACATCCAGACAGCCACACATCCATACAGCCACACATCCAAACAGCCACACATCCAGGCAGCCACACAACCAGACAGCCACACATCCAGAGAGCCGGACATTCAAACAGCCAGACATCCAGACAGCCACACATCCAGACAGCCACACATCCAAAGAGCCACACATCCAGAGAGCCACACTTCCAAACAGCCACACATCCAGACAGCCACACATTGAAACAGCCACACATCCAGAGAGCCACACATCCAGACAGGCACACATCCAGACAGCCACACATCCAAACAGCCACACATCCAGACAGCCACACATCCAGACAGCCACACATCCAGACAGCCACACATCCAGACAGGCACACATCCAGACAGCCATACATCCAGACAGCCACACATCCAGACAGCTACACATACAAACGGCCACACATCCAGACAGCCACACATCCAGACAGTCACACATCCAGACAGCCACACATTCAAACAACCACACATCCAGACAGCGACACATCCAGAAAGCCACACATCGAGACAGCCACACACCCAGACAGCCACACATCCAGTCAGCCACACATCCAGACGGACACACATCCAGACACCCACACATTCAAACAGCCAGACATCCAGACAGCCACACATCCAGACAGCCACACATCCACACAGCCCCACATCCAGACAGTAACACATCCAAACAGCCACACATCCAGACAGCCACACATCCAGAGAGCCGCACATCCAGACAGCCAGACATCCAGACAGCCACACATCCAGAAAGGGACACATCCAGACAGCCACACATCCAGACAGCCACACATCCAAATAGAAACACATGCAGACAGCCACACATCCAGAAAGCCACACATCCAGACAGCCACACATCCAGACAGCTACACATCCAAACAGCCACACATCCAGACAGCCACACATCCAAGCAGCCACACATCCAGACAGGCACACATTCAAACAGCCAGACATCCAGACAGCCACACGTCCAGACAGCCACACATCTAGACAGCCACACATCCAGAGAGCCGGAAATTCAAACAGCCAGACATCCAGACAGCCACACATCCAGACAGCCACACATCCAGAGAGACGGACATTCAAACAGACAGACATCCAGACAGCCACACATCGAGACACCCACACATCCAGACAGCCACACATCCAGACAGCCACACATTCAAACAGCCAGACATCCAGACAGCCACACATCCAGACAGCCACACATCCACACAGCCACACATCCAGACAGCCACACTTACAAACAGCCACACATCCAGACAGCCACACATCCAGAGAGCCGCACATCCAGACAGCCACACATCCAAACAGCCACATATCCAGACAGCCACACATTCAAACAGCAGCACATCCAGACAGCTACACATCCAAACAGCCACACATCCAGGCAGCCACACATCCAAACAGAAACACATCCATACAGCAACACATCCAAACACCCACACATCCAGACAGCCAAACATCCAGACAGTTACACATTTAGACAGCCACACATCCAGACAGCCACACATCCAGACAGCCACACATCCAGACAGCCACACATCCAGACAGCCACACATCCAGACAGCCACACATCCAGAAAGCCAAACATCAAAAAACCATACATCCAGACAGCCACACATCCAAACAGCCGCACATCCAAATAGAAACACATGCAGACAGCCACACATCCAGAAAGCCACACATCCAGACAGCCACACATCCAGACAGCCACACATCCAAACAGCCACACATCCAGACAGCCACACATCCAAACAGCCACACATCCAGACAGGCACACATTCAAACAGCCAGACATCCAGACAGCCACACGTCCAGACAGCCACACATCTAGACAGCCACACATCCAGAGAGCCGGAAATTCAAACAGCCAGACATCCAGACAGCCACACATCCAGACAGCCACACATCCAGAGAGACGGACAATCAAACAGACAGACATCCAGACAGCCACACATCCAGACAGCCACACATCCAGACAGCCACACATCGAGACACCCACACATCCAGACAGCCACACATCCAGACAGCCACACATTCAAACAGCCAGACATCCAGACAGCCACACATCCAGACAGCCACACATCCACACAGCCACACATCCAGACAGCCACACTTACAAACAGCCACACATCCAGACAGCCACACATCCAGAGAGCCGCACATCCAGACAGCCACACATCCAAACAGCCACATATCCAGACAGCCACACATTCAAACAGCAGCACATCCAGACAGCTACACATCCAAACAGCCACACATCCAGGCAGCCACACATCCAAACAGAAACACATCCATACAGCAACACATCCAAACACCCACACATCCAGACAGCCAAACATCCAGACAGTTACACATTTAGACAGCCACACATCCAGACAGCCACACATCCAGACAGCCACACATCCAGACAGCCACACATCCAGACAGCCACACATCCAGACAGCCACACATCCAGAAAGCCAAACATCAAAAAACCATACATCCAGACAGCCACACATCCAAACAGCCGCACATCCAGACAGCCACACGTCAAAACAGCGACACATCCAGACCGCCACACATCCTGACAGCCACACATCCAAAAAGCCACACATCCAGACAGCCACACATTGAAACAGCCACACATCCAAAGAGCCACACATCCAGACAGCCACACATCCAAACAGCCACACATCCAGACAGCCACACATCCTGACAGCCACACATCCAGACAGCCACACACCCAGACAGCCACACATCCAAACAGCAACACATCCAAACAGCCATACATCCAGACAGCCACACATGCAGACAGCCACACATCCAGACAGCCACACATCCAGACAGCCACACATCCAGATAGCCACACATCCAGAGAGTCACACATGCAGAGAGCCACACATCCAAACAGCCACACATCCAGACAGCCACACATTCAAACAGCCACACATCCAGACAGCCACACATCCAGAGAGCCACACATCCAGACAGCCACACATCCAGACAGCCACACATCCAGACAGCCACACATCCAAACAGCCACACATCCAGACAGCCACACATCCAGACAGCCACACATGCAGACAGCCACACATCCAGACAGCCACACATCCAGACAGCCACACATCCAGACAGCCACACATCCAGACAGCCACACATCCAGACAGCCACACATACAAACGGCCACACATCCAGACAGCCACTCATCCAGACAGTCACACATCCAGACAGCCACACATTAAAACAGCCACACATCCAGACAGCGACACATCCAGACAGCCACACATCGAGACAGCCACACATCCAGACAGCCACACATCCAGAGAGCCGGACATTCAAACAGCCAGACATCCAGACAGCCACACATCCAGTGAGCCGGACAGTCAAACAGCCACACATCCAGACAGCCACACATCCAGACAGCCACACATCCAAACAGCCACACATCCAGACAGCAACACGTCCAAACAGCCAGACATCCAGACAGCCACACATCCAAACAGCCACACATCCAGACAGCCACACATTCAAACAGCGACACATCCAAAGAGCCACACATCCAGATAGCCACACATCCAAACAGCCACACATCCAGACAGCCACACATCCAGACAGCCACACATCCAGAATGCCACACATCCAAACAGCCACACATCCAGACAGCCACACATACAGACAGCCACACATCCGAACAGCCACACATCCAAACAGCCACACATCCAGACAGCCACACATCCAGACAGACACATATCCAGACACCCACACATCCAGACAGCCACACATTCAATCAGCCACACATCCACACAGCCACACATCCAGAGAGCCACAAATCCAGACAGCCACATACCCAGATAGCCACACATCCAAACAGCCACACATCCAAACAGCCACACATACAGACAGCCACACATCCAGACAGCCACACATCCAGACAGCCACACATACAAACGGCCACACATCCAGACAGCCACACATCCAGGCAGTGACACATCCAGACAGCCACACATTCAAACAACCACACATCCAGACAGCGACACATCCAGACAGCCACACATCGAGACAGCCACACATCCAGACAGCCACACATCCAGACAGCCACACATCCAGACAGCCACACATTCAAACAGCCAGATATCCAGACAGCCACACATCCAGACAGCCACACATCCACACAGCCACACATCCACACAGCCACACATCCAGACAGCCACACATCCAAACAGCCACACATCCAGACAGCCACACATCCAGAGAGCTGCACATCCAGACAGCCATTCATCCAGACAGCCACACATCCAGACAGCCACACATCCAGACAGTCACACATCCAGACAGCCACACATGCAGACAGCCACACATCCAGACAGCCACACATCCATACAGCCACACATCCAGACAGCCACACATCCAGACAGCCATACATCCAGACAGCCGCACATCCAGGCATCCACAAATCCAAACAGCCACACATCCAAACAGCCACACATCCAGGCAGCCACACAACCAGACAGCCACACATCCAGAGAGCCGGACATTCAAACAGCCAGACATCCAGACAGCCACACATCCAGACAGCCACACATCCAAAGAGCCATACATCCAGAGAGCCACACATCCAAACAGCCACACATCCAGACAGCCACACATTGAAACAGCCACACATCCAGAGAGCCACACATCCAGACAGGCACACATCCAGACAGCCACACATCCAAACAGCCACACATCCAGACAGCCACACATCCAGACAGCCACACATCCAGACAGCCACACATCCAGACAGGCACACATCCAGACAGCCATACATCCAGACAGCCACACATCCAGACAGCTACACATACAAACGGCCACACATCCAGACAGCCACACATCCAGACAGTCACACATCCAGACAGCCACACATTCAAACAGCCACACATCCAGACAGCGACACATCCAGAAAGCCACACATCGAGACAGCCACACACCCAGACAGCCACACATCCAGTCAGCCACACATCCAGACAGACACACATCCAGACACCCACACATTCAAACAGCCAGACATCCAGACAGCCACACATCCACACAGCCCCACATCCAGACAGCCACACATCCAAACAGCCACACATCCAGACAGCCACACATCCAGAGAGCCGCACATCCAGACAGCCAGACATCCAGACAGCCACACATCCAGACAGGGACACATCCAGACAGCCACACATCCAGACAGCCACACATCCAAATAGAAACACATGCAGACAGCCACACATCCAGAAAGCCACACATCCAGACAGCCACACATCCAGACAGCCACACATCCAAACAGCCACACATCCAGACAGCCACACATCCAAACAGCCACACATCCAGACAGGCACACATTCAAACAGCCAGACATCCAGACAGCGACACGTCCAGACAGCCACACATCTAGACAGCCACATACCCAGAGAGCCGGAAATTCAAACAGCCAGACATCCAGACAGCCACACATCCAGACAGCCACACATCCAGAGAGACGGACATTCAAACAGACAGACATCCAGACAGCCACACATCCAGACAGCCACACATCCAGACAGCGACAAATCCAGACAGCCACACATCGAGACACCCACACATCCAGACAGCCACACATCCAGACAGCCACACATTCAAACAGCCAGACATCCAGACAGCCACACATCCAGACAGCCACACATCCACACAGCCACACATCCAGACAGCCACACTTACAAACAGCCACACATCCAGACAGCCACACATCCAGAGAGCCGCACATCCAGACAGCCACACATCCAGACAGCCACACATCCAAACAGCCACATATCCAGACAGCCACACATCCAAACAGCAGCACATCCAGACAGCTACACATCCAAACAGACACACATCCAGGCAGCCACACATCCAAACAGAAACACATCCATACAGCAACACATCCAAACACCCACACATCCAGACAGCCAAACATCCAGACAGTTACACATTTAGACAGCCACACCTCCAGACAGCCACACATCCAGACAGCCACACATCCAGACAGCCACACATCCAGACAGCCACACATCCACAAAGCCCCACATCCAGACAGCCACACATCGAAACAGCCACATATCCAGACAGCCACACATCCAGAGAGCCGCACATCCAGAAAGCCACACATCCAGACAGCCACACATCCATACAGCCACCCATCCAGACAGCCACACATCCAGACAGCCACACATCCAAACAGCCACACATGCAGACAGCCACACATCCAGACAGCCACACATCCAGACAGCCACACATCCATACAGCCACATATCCAGACAGCCACACATCCAAACAGCCACACATCCAGACAGGCACACGTCCAAACAGCCAGACATCCAGACAGCCACACGTCCAGAGAGCCACACACCCAGACAGCCACACATTCAGAGAGCCGGAAATTCAAACAGCCAGACATCCAGACAGCCACACATCCAGACAGCCACACATCCAGAGAGCCGGACATTCAAACAGCCAGACATCTAGACAGCCACACATCCAAACAGCCACACATCCAGACAGCCACACATCCAAACAGCCAGACATCCAGACAGCCACACATCCAAACACCCACACATCCAGACAGCCACACATTCAAACAGCCACACATCCAAAGAGCCACACCTCCAGAAAGCCACACATCCAAACAGCCACACATCCAGACAGCCACACATCCAGACAGCCACACATCCAGACTACCACACATCCCAACAGCCACACATCCAGACAGCCACACATCAAAACAGCCACACATCCAGACAGCCACACATCCAAAGAGCCAGACATCGAGACCGCCACACATCCAGACAGCCACACATCCAAACAGCCACACATCCAGGCAGCCACACATCCAAGCAGCCACACATCCAAACAGCCACACATCCAGACAGCCATACATCCAAACAACCACACATCCAGACACCCACACATCCATACAGCCACACATCCAGACAGCCACACATCCAGACAGCCATACATCCAGACAGCCGCACATCCAGGCAGCCACACATCCATACAGCCACATATCCAGACAGCCACACATCCAGTCAGTCACACAACCAGACAGCCACACATCCAGAGAGCCGGACATTCAAACAGCCAGACATGCAGACAGCCACACATCCAGACAGCCACACATCCAAAGAGCCACACATGCAGACAGCCACACATCCAAACAGCCACACATCCAGACAGCCACACATTGAAACAGCCACACATCCAGAGAGCCACACATCCAGACAGCCACACATCCAGACAGCCACACATCCAAACAGCCACACATCCAGACAGCCACACATCCAGACAGCCACACATCCAGACAGCCACACATCCAGACAGCCACACATCCAGACAGGCACACATCCAGACAGCCACACATCCAGACAGCCACACATCCAGACAGCTACACATACAAATGGCCACACATCCAGACAGCCACACATCCAGACAGTCACACATCCAGACAGCCACACATTCAAACAGCCACACATCCAGACAGCGACACATCCAGAAAGCCACACATCGGGACAGCCACACATCCAGACAGCCACACATCCAGACAGCCACACATCCAGACAGACACACATCCAGACACCCACACATTCAAACAGCCAGACATCCAGACAGCCACACATCCAGACAGCCACACATCCACACAGCCCCACATCCAGATAGCCACACATCCAAACAGCCACACATCCAGACAGCCACACATCCAGACAGCCACACATCCAGACAGCCACACATCCAGACAGTCACACATGCAGAGAGCCACACATCCAAACAGCCACACATCCAGACAGCAACACATCCAAACAGCCACACATCCAGACAGCCACACATAATAACAGCCAGACATCCAGACAGCCACACATCCAAACAGCCACACATCCAGACAGCCACACATTCAAACAGCGACACATCCAAAGAGCCACACATCCAGATAGCCACACATCCAAACAGCCACACATCCAGACAGCCACACATCCAGACAGCCACAAATCCAGACAGCCACACATCCAGACAGCCACACATCCAGACAGCCACACATCCAGACAGCCCCACATACAAACGGCCACACATCCAGACAGCCAAACATCCAGACAGTCACACATCCAGACAGCCACACATTAAAACAGCCACACATCCAGACAGCGACACATCAAGACAGCCACACATCCAGACAGCCACACATCCAGACAGCCACACATCCAGACAGCCAGACATTCAAACAGCCAGACATACAGACAGCCACACATCCAGACAGCCACACATCCACACAGCCACACATCCAGACAGCCACACATCCAAACAGCCACACATCCAGACAGCCACACATCCAGAGAGCCGCACATCCAGACAGCCACACATCCAGACAGCCACACATCCAGACAGCCACACATCCATATAGCCACACATGCAGACAGACACACATCCAGACAGCCACACATCCAAACAGCCACACATCCAGAAAGCCACACATCCAAACAGCCACACATCCAGACAGCCACACATCCAAACAGCCACACATCCAGACAGCCACACATGCAAACAGTAAGACATCCAGACAGCCACACATCCAGACAGACACACATCCAGACACCCACACATTCAAACAGCCAGACATCCAGACAGCCACACATCCAGACAGCCACACATCCACACAGCCCCACATCCAGATAGCCACACATCCAAACAGCCACACATCCAGACAGCCACACATCCAGACAGCCACACATCCAGACAGCCACACATCCAGACAGTCACACATGCAGAGAGCCACACATCCAAACAGCCACACATCCAGACAGCCACACATACAGAGAGCCACACATCCAGACAGCCACACATCCAGACAGCCACACATCCAGACAGCCACACATCCATATAGCCACACATGCAGACAGACGCACATCCAGACAGCCACACATCCAGACAGCCACAAATTCATACAGCCACACATCCAGACTGCCACACATCCAGACAGCCATACATCCAGACAGCCGCACATCCAGACAGCCACACATCCAAACAGCCACACATCCAGACAGCCACACATACAGACAGCCACACATCCAAACAGCCACACATCCAGACAGCCAAACATCCAGACAGCCACACATCCAGACAGCCGGACATTCAAACAGACAGACATCCAGACAGCCACACATCCAGACAGCCACACATCCAAGCAGCCACACATCCAAACAGCCACACATCCAGACAGCCACACATCCAAACAGCCACAAATCCAGACAGCCACACATCCAAACAGCCACACATTCAGACAGCCGCACATCCAAACAGCCACACATCCAGACAGCCACACATACAAACGGCCACACATCCAGACAGCCACACATCCAAACAGCCAGACATCCAGACCGCCACACATCCAGACAGCCACACATCCAAACAGCCACACATCCAGACAGCCACACATCCAAACAGCCACACATCCAGAAAGCCACACATCCAAACAGCCACACATCCAGACAGCCACACATCCAAACAGCCACACATCCAGACAGCCACACATGCAAACAGTAAGACATCCAGACAGCCACACATCCAAACAGCCACATATCCAGACAGCGACACATCCAGACAGCCACACGTCCAGAGAGCCGGACATTCAAACAGCCAGACATCCAGACAGCCACACATTCAGACAGCCACACATCCAGAGAGCGGGACATTCAAACATCCAGACATCCAGACAGCCACACATCCAGACAGCCACACATCCATAGAGCCGGACATTCAAACAGCCAGACATCCAGACAGCCACATATCCTAACAGCCACACATCCAGACAGCCACACATCCAAACAGCCACACATCCAGACAGCAACACATCCAAACAGCCACAATTCCAGACAGCCACACATCCAGATAGCCACACATCCAAACAGCCACACATCCAGACAGCCACTGATCCAAACAGCCACACATCCAGACAGCCACACATCCAGACAGCCACACATCCAGACAGCCACACATCCAGACAGCCACACATCCAAACAGCCACACATCCAGACAGCCACACATTCAAACAGCCACACATCCATACAGCCACACATCCAGACAGCCACACATCCAAACAGCCACACATCCAGACAGCCACACATCCAAACAGCCACACATCCAGAAAGGCACACATCCAGACAGCCACACATCCAAACAGCCACACATCCAGACAGCCACACATTCAAACAGCCACACATCCAGACAGCCACACATCCAAACAGCCAGACATCCAGACAGCCACACATCGAGACAGCCACACATCCAAACAGCCAGACATCCAGACAGCCACACATCCAGACAGCCAGACATCCAGACAGTCACACATCCAGACAGCCAGACATCCAGACAGTCACACATCCAGACAGCCACACATTCAGACAGCCACACATCCAGACAGTCACACATCCAAACAGCCACACATCCAGACAGCCACACATCCAGAGAGCCGCACATCCAGACAGCCACACATCCAGACAGCCACACATCCAGAGAGCCGCACATCCAGACAGCCACACATCCAGACAGCCACACATCCAGACAGCCACACATCCAGAGAGCCGGACATTCAAGAGCCAGACATCCAGACAGCCACACATCCAGACAGCCACACATTCGGAGGGCCGGACATTCAAACAGCCAGACATCCAGACAGCCACACATCCAGAGAGCCGGACATTCAAACAGGCAGACATCCATACAGCCACACATCCAGACAGCCACACATCCAGAGAGCCGGACATTCAAACAGCTAGACATCCAGACAGCCACACATCCAAACAGCCGCACATCCAGACAGCCACACATCCAAACAGCCACACATCCAGACAGCCACACATCCAAACAGCCACACATCCAGACAACCACACATCCAAACAGCCACACTTCCAGAAAGCCACACATCCAAACCGCCACACATCCAGACAGCCACACATCCAAACAGCCACACATCCAGACGGCCACACATCCAAACAGCCACACATCCAGACAGCCACACATCCAAACAGCCACACATCCACACAGCCACACATCCAAACAGCCACACATCCAGACGGCCACACATCCAGACAGCCACACATCCAAACAGCCACACATCCAGACAGCCACACATCCAGGCAGCCACACATCCAAACAGCCACACATGCAGACAGCCACACATCCAAACAGGCACACATCCAGACAGCCACACATCCAGACAGCCACACATCCAAACAGCGACACATCCGGACAGCCACATATCCAAACAGCCACACATCCAGACAGCCACACATTCAAACAGCCACACATCCAAACAGCCACACATCCAGACAGCCACACATCCAGACAGCCACACATCCAGAGAGCCGGACATTCAAAGAGCCAGACATCCAGACAGCCACACATCTAGACAGCCACACATCCAGACAGCCACACATCCAGAGAGCCGGACATTCAAATGGCCAGACATCCAGACAGCCCCACATCCAGACAGCCACACATTCAGACAGCCACACATACAGAGAGCCGGACATTCAAACAGCCAGACATCCAGACAGCCACACATCCAGACAGCCACACATCCAGAGAGCCGGACATTCAAAGAGCCAGACATCCAGACAGCCACACATCCTAACAGCCACACATCCAGACAGCCACACATCCAGAGAGCCGGACATTCAAACAGCCAGACATCCAGACAGCCACACATGCAGAGAGCCGGACATTCAAACAGCCAGACATCCAGACAGCCACAGATCCAAACAGCCACACATCCAGACAGCCACACATCCAGACAGCCACACATCCAGACAGCCACACATCCAAACAGCCACACATCCAGACAGCCAGACATCCAAACAGCCACACATCCAGACAGCCACACATCCAGATAGCCACACATCCAGACAGCCACACATCCAGAGAGCCGGTCATTCAAACAGCCACACATCCAGACAGCCACACATCCAGACAGCCACAAATCCAGACAGCCACACATCCTGACAGCCACACATCCAGACAGCCACACATCCAGAGAGCCACACATCCAGACAGCCACACATCCAGACAGCCACACATCCAAACAGCCACACATCCAGACAGCCACACATCCAGAGATGCACACATCCAGACAGCCACACATCCAGACAGCCACACATCCAGAGAGCCGGACATTCAAACAGCCAGACATCCACACAGCCACACATCCAGAGAGCCGGACATCCAAACAGCCAGAGAGAAGCCAAACAGCTAGACAGTCAGACAGATAGCCAGGCAGCCTTAAGCCATAGAGCCAGCCATACATCCAGACAGCCAAACAGTCAGAATGCAGCCAGACATCCAGACAGACAGAGAGCCAGAAAGGCGTACTGACATCCAGACAGACATTCAGATGGTCAGACGGCCAGACAGACAGCGAGACAGCTTGACAGACAGCCAAATAGCCAGCCAGAGAGCCAGACAGCTACACAAACAACCAGACAGGCAGCCAGCCAGACAGGCAAGCAGCCAGCCAAGCAACCAGCCAGCCATACAGCCCGAAAACCAGCCAGACAGCCAATCAGACAGACAGCCAGACAGACAGCCAGACAGACAGCCAGACATCCAGACAGTCAGACATCCGGACATCCAGACAGCCAGACCGACAGCCAGACAGCCTGACACATCCAAACAGCCAGAAAGCAGCCAGATAGCCACACAGGCAGGCAGCATACAGCTAAACAGCCAGACATAAAGACTGAAGGCCAAACAACCAGACAGCCAGAGAACTAGACAGTCAGCCAGGGAGACAGCCAGAGAGCTAGATAGTCAGCCAGGCATACAGACAGTTGGACAGCCAGACAGACAACCAGACAGCCAGACAGATAGCAGACAGCCACACACACAGCCAGCCAGACATCCAGCCAGACAGCCAGCCAGACTGCCAGCCAGAATGATAGGCAGGCAGCCTGCAAGACAGACAGAGAGACAGACAGCCAGAAAACAGACTGCCCGACAGCCAACCCGATAGCCAGACAGACAGCTAGACTAATAGACGGCCAGACAGCTTGTCTGACAGACAGCCACACAAACAGCCGGACAGCCGGGCATACAGACAACCAGGGAGACGACCAGACAGACAACCAGGAGATAGCCGGACAGACAGCAGAAGGCCGGACAGCCAGACGGGAAGTCTGTCCGACTGCCAACAGACAGCCAGACACGCAGATAGCCAGGCCACTATACAGCGAGACAGCCAGAGAGACAGCCTGCCAGACAGACAACCAACCAGACAGCCAGACAGACATCCAGACTGCGTGGCAGCGAGACGGCCAGACAGACAGCCAGTCAGATAGCCAGACAATCAGACAGTAGCCAGACAGCCAGACAGGCAGCCAGATAGTCGGACAGACAGCCAGACAGCCACAAAGCCAGAAAGCCAGCCAGGTAGACAGGCAGACAGACAGACAGACAGACATCCAGCCAGACAGTCAACTAGTAGCCCGACGGCCAGACAGGCAACCAGACAGTCAGACAGACAGCCATAAAGACAGCCAGACAAACAGCCAGAAAAAATGCCTGATAGACAGCCAGAATGCCAGCAAGCCAGTAGGACAGACAGACAGGCAGACAGCCAGAGAGACAGCCAGATATCCAGACAGCCAAACAGACCGACAGCCAGACAACCACACACTCAGCCAGGCAGTCAGCTAGACAGGCAGCCAGCCAGCCAGACAGCCAACCTGCGAGATAGATAGCCCTCCGGACAGCCTGCCTGCCAACCAGACGGACAGCCAGGCAGCCAGACAGAGAGACATACAGACAACTAGACAGATAGCAGCCAGCCAGATAGCAAGCCAGACAGCGAGAGAGAAGCAGCGAGACAGAGAGACGCCAGACAGATAGCAAAAGATTCACACAGTCAGACAGCCAGACATACATCCAGACTGCCAAACAGTCATACCGCAATCAGACAGCACAACAGCCAGGTAGCCAGACTGAGAGCCAAATAGCGAGACAGCCAGACAGACAGTCAGCCAAGCAGACAGCCAGACAGCCAGATAGACAGCCAGACTGACAGACGGCCAGACCGACAGCCATACAGACAGCCAGACAGTCAGCCAAGCAGACAGCCAGACAGCCGCACAGAGAGCCAGACAGCCAGTCAGCGAGCCATTCTGCCAGCCATACATCCAGACAACCAGCCTGACAGACAGCCACACAGACAGCCAGCCTTCCAGACAGACAGACCGACAGACAGTAGGACTGACTGACAGCCAGACAGCCAACCAGATAGCCAGACAGCCAAACAGACAGCCACACAGCCAGACAGGCAGACATCCTACTAGTCAGCCAGACAGTCAGAAAGATAGTTAGGCAGACAGGCAACCAGACAGACAGACAGCCAGCCTGCAAGACAGACAGACAGCAGGAGATGCAGACAGCCAAACAGACAGACAGCCAGACAGTCAACCAGATAGTCAGACAGACAGCCATACTGACAATCACATAGTTAGCCTGACAGATAGAGCCCGAGACAGCCAGGCAGAGAAAGCCAGACAGAGACACCCAGACTGCCAGACAGAGACACTCAGAGTGCCAGACAGGGACAGCCGACAGAGAGAGCCAGTTAGAGACAGAGACAGAGATAAAATAAAAATAAAATATAAAATAAAATAAAATAAAATAAAAATCTGTATAATAATATTTTCTTGTATAATTTTGTAATTTTTAGAGACAGAGATAGTCAGACAGAACCAGAGGTAGCCAGAGTGAGGTAGCCAGACAGCCAGACAGAGGCAGCCAGACGGAGACAGGCAGACAGAGACTGTCGGACAGAGACAGCCAGAAAGAGACAGCAAGACTGAGACAGTGACTACCACACAGAGAAAGTGACAGAGAAATAGAGAGCCAGAAACAGCGACGGAGACAGCCAGAATAGAAACAGAGACAGCCAGACAGAGACAGCTAGAAGGACACAGCCAGACAGATATAGACAGAGACGGAAATGGGGGACAGGGAGACAGACACAGCCAGACGGAGACAGCCAGACGGTGACAGCCAGAGAGAGACAGCCATACAGAGACAGACAGCCAGAGTGAGACAGAATGAGACAGCCAGACACAGATAGACAGGAACAGAGATAGCCGTACAGACACAGACAGAACCGTGACAGCCAGACAGAACAGTGACAGCCAAAAGAGAAACAGATATCACGGCAGAGACAGCGAGAGAGAGAGAGAGAGAGAGAGAGAGAGAGAGAGAGAACCAGCAAGTCAGATATAGACAGAGACAGCCAGATAGACACGCAGACTCCCAGACAGAGACAGCTAGACAGACACAGCCACAGAGAGAGACAGAGTCAGCCAGGTACGGACAGCCAGACAGAGACAGAAAGAGAAAGCGAGACACAGACAGGCAGGCAAACACAGACAGAGACAGCCAGAAAAGAGACAGCGACTACCAGAGAAAGACAGATACAGGCAGACATAGACAGCCAGATGGAGACAGCTACACAGAAACGGAGACAGTCAGAAAGAGACAGAGATGGTCAGACAGCGACAGCTAGACAGAGACAGCCCAAGAGACATTCAAACAGAGACGGCCAGATAGAGACAGTCAGACAGATACAGTCAGATTAAGACAGAGACAATCAGACAGAATCAGCCATACAGAGACAGTCAGCGAGAGACAGCCAGACAGAGACAGTCAGACAGAAACAGTCAGAATAAGACAGAAACAGCCAGACAGAGACAGCCAGACTTGGACAGCGACAGTCAGACAGAGATAGCCAGACTGAGACAAAGACAGCAAGATAGAGGCAGCCAGGCAGAGACAGCAAGAGCCAGACAACCAGACAGAGACATCCAGACAGCCAGACAGAGACAGCGAGACAAAGACAGCCAATGAGGCGAGATAGCCAGAGAGACAGAAACAGCCAGACAGAGACAGGCAGACAGAGTCAGCCTGACAGAGACAGCCAGAGATAGCTGGACAGCCAGACAGAGACACCCCGACAGCCGGACAGAGACACCCAGAATGCCAGACAGGGGCAGTCCTACAGAGAGAGAGAAACACAGAGACAAGCAGACAGAGACAGCCAGACAGCCATACAGACTCAGCCAGTCAGAGTCAGAGTCAGCAAGCGAGCCAGACAAAGTCAGCCACACGGAGACAGCCAGACACAGACTGGCAGACAGAGACATCCAGACGTAGACAGTCAGACAGAGACAGCCAGACTGAGACAGCCAGAAAGAGACAGAGATAGAGAGAGTCAGACAGAGACAGCCAGACAGAAATCGTCAGACAGAGACAGTTAGCAGAGACAGAGACACCCAGCCAGAGACAGCCGACAGAGACAGCTAGACAGAGACAGCAAGACCGCCAGACAGTGTCAGCCAGACAGACAAACCCAGAGAGAGTCATCCAGACAGAGACAAACCAGACAGGCAGGCAGAGATAGCCAGACAGCGACAGCCAGCCAGAGTCAGCTAGACAGAGTCAGCCAGACGGAGACAGAGAGAGCCAGACACAGAGACAGTCAGCGAGAGAGAGAGACAGCCAGACAGAGACAGCGAGACAGAGACACCCAGCCAGAGACAGCCGACAGAGACAGCTAGACAGAGACAGCAAGACCGCCAGACAGTGTCAGCCAGACAGACAAACCCAGAGAGAGTCATCCAGACAGAGACAAACCAGACAGGCAGACAGAGATAGCCAGACAGCGACAGCCAGCCAGAGACAGCTAGACAGAGTCAGCTAGACAGAGTCAGCCAGACGGAGACAGAGAGAGCCAGACACAGAGACAGTCAGCGAGAGAGACAGCCAGACAGAGACAAGCATACAGATAAAGCTAGACAGAGACGGAGATAGGAGACAGCGAGACAGATACAGCCAGACAGAAGCAAAATCAGCTATACAGATACAGGCACACAGAGTAAGCCAGAGGCAGAGACAGCTTGACAGAGACAGAGAGATACAGACAGAGATAGCCAGAGTCAGGCACATCCAGAGAGAGAGAGAGCCAGAGACATAGTCGGCCACGCAGAGAAAGCCAGAGACAGAAACACACAGAGACAGAGACAGCCAGATACAGACAGACTGAGAAAGCCACACAGAGACAGTCAGACAGAGACAGCGATACAGAGTCAGCCAGACAGAGACATAGACAGTCAGACAGAGACATAGACAGCCAGACGGAGACAGAGACAGCCAGACAGAGACACCCAGACAGAGACAGTCATACAGATATAGCCAAACAGAGACTGAGATAGGAGACAGACAGATACAGCCATACTGAGACAGCCAAACAGAGAAAGCCAGAGACAGAGACAGCACGACAGAGACAGCCTGAGGCAGGCAGAGACCGCCACAGAGCCAGACAGACAGAGACAGCCAGACAGAGACAGATACATCCAGAGAGAGAGTGACAGCCAGAGACATAGACAGCCACACAGAGAAAGCCAGAGACATTCAGACAGACAGACTGACTGAGACAGCCAGACAGAAACAGAGACAGCCAGACCGAAACAGCGATACAGAGAGAACCAGTCACGGACATACACGGACAGAAAGAGACATGGAAAGCCAGACAGAGACAGAGACAGCCAGAAAGTGACAGCCAGACAGAGACTAAGTTAGACATAGCCACACAGACAGAGACAACCAGACAGAGACAGACAGCCAGACAAACACAAGCAGACACAGAGACAGCCAGACAGAGGCGGCCTCATAGATACAGAGACAGCTTGAAAGAGACAGCCAGACGAGAGCAGAGACATCCAGACATCCAGACACAGACAGCCATACAGAGACCGAGACAGCAGGACAGACAGCTACAGATACAGCCAGACAGTGTCAGCCAGAAGAGAAAGAGAGAGCCAGACAGATAGGCAGACAGTCAGACAGAGACCAAAAAGGCCAGACAGAGGCAGAGGAAGCCACACAGAGACAGAGACAGCCAGATAGACTCTGAGATAGGCATAGCCAGACAGAGACAGAGACTGCCAGACAGCGAGACAGACAGAGCCAGTCAGAGACAGATACATCCAGAGAGAGAGACAGCCAGAAACAAGGTCAGCCACACAGGGAAAGTCAGAGACAGCCAGTCAGAAACAGAGACAGCCACACAGAGACAGCCAGGCAGAGACAGCGATAGAGAGAGCCAGACAGGACAGAGAGGGCCAGACAGAGACATAGACAGCCAGACAGGGGCAGAGACATCCAGACAGTGACAGTCAGACAGAGACTGAGATAGACATAGCCAGACAGAGACAGCCAGACAGAGACAGACACCCAGACAAACACAAGCAGACAGACACAGAGACAGTCAGACAGAGACAGCCAGACAGACTCTGAGATAGGCATAGCCAGACAGAGACAGAGACTGCCAGACAGCGAGACAGAGACAGAGGGTACAGACAGAGACAGATACATCCACGGAGAGAGAGACAGCCAGAGCCATAGTCAGCCACACAGAGAAAGCCAGAGACAGAAACACTCAGAGACAGAGACAGCCAGAGAGAGACAGACTGATTCAGCCAGACAGAGACAGCTATACAGAGATAGCCAGACAGAGACATAGACAGCCAGAGACAGAGACAGCCAGACAGTGACAGTCAGACAGAGACAGAGATAGACATAGCCAGAGACAGACAGCCAGACAAACACAGGTAGACAGACACAGAGACAGCCAAACAGAGACGGCCTCACATATACAGAGACAGCCTGAAAGAGACCGCCAGACGAGGGTAGAGACATCCAGACACAGACAGCCATACAGAGACAGCAAGACAGACAGCCACAGATACAGCCAGACAGAGACAGCAAGACAGACACAGAGACAGCCTGACTGAGACATAGTGAGTGAGACAGCGACAGAGACTGCCAGATAGAGACAGTCAGATAGAAATCGAGACCGCCAAAGAGAGACAGAGACAGCCAGACAGAGACAGCCATTCAGAGATCGAGTCAGCCAGACAGAGAAAGAGACATCCAAATAGAGAGAGCCAGACAGAGATAGAGACAGTCAGACAGAGGCAGAGATAGCCAGACAGAGAGAGACAGCCAGACAGAGACAGCCAGTGGGAGAAACAGACAGCCAGACAGAGACGCTAGACAGAAACGCAGACAGCCAGACACAGAAGAGAGAGACAGCTACACAGAGACCGAGAGAGCCAGAAAGAGACAGAGACAGCCAGACAGAAACAGCCAGGCAGAGGCAGCGTCAGCCAGACAGAGACAGAGGAGACCAGACAGAGACAGCCAGACAGTGAGAGAGACAGCCAGACAGAGACAGAGAAAGCCACACAGATACAGACAGACGGAGACAGACTGACAGAGACAGCCAGACAGAGGCAAGGACAGCCAGACAGAGGCAAGGACAGCCAGACAGAGACAGCCAAAAGAGACAGCGACACCGAGATGGAGACAGCCAGACAGAGACAGGGACAGGGACAACCAGAAAGAGACAGAGACAGCCAGACAGAAACAGAGATAGTGAGACTGAGACAGAGGCTGCCAGACAGTTACAGACACAACCAGACAGAGACAGCGAGACAGAGATACAGACAACCAGACAGGGACAGATGCTGCCAGTGAGAGACAGATACAGCCAGACAGAGATAGCCATAGAGAGACAGCCAGACAGAGAGAGAGAGAGAGAGCTAGAAACAGAGACAGCCAGTGACAGAGACAGTCAGAGAGAGACAGCCAGGCAGAGACAGCCAAGCAGAGACAGAGACAGAGACAGCCAAGCAGAGACAGAGACAGAGGCAGAGACAAAGCCTACTGTATTCTAATATTCCCTTGCATCTACAAGGAAATAAGTAATTAAGATAATTTGTACAAATTTTATCTCATGTAACACGAAAATATAGGTACAAGAGTTTGTAAGTATGGTTAGTACAAGGGTAGAGAAAGTCATGTGAGTGCATCACATCAGATTTTTTAATATAAGAAGGCAATAAATGAAACAAGTAAAAATTTAATATACTATTCGTACTACTAACCTGCATGCCAGTTCTGTTATTCATAATTCAAATTAAGAACAAATCACAGTACTGGCGACTATTTGGTGCATACTTTTTTCAGAGGCACTCAACCTGAAAATTTTGAACAACCAAACTGGACAGTCAGGATGGTCGGTTGATTGGAAAGGCAGCACCATCCAACTTCCTGATTCCTTCACCTTAGTGATAGTGTATACAGTTGGACCAAGTTGGTTGGTCATTCTTGTGCAATAAACATAACTGTAACATTTGCTGTTACAATGGCATTTCAAGTTGGTAGGAAAGTAGGAAATTGTTATTCAACTTAAGGATTGCCTCAAAGATCATAAAGGTGTTGTCAGGGGCGCAATGTCAATGGATGTGAGAGATGATTACATACCTGTAATTTTCCTCAAACTGACTGCCAAATTGGTGTTCATTATAATTTTGTGACAAATTCATTTTAATGTCATTAAAAATCAATATGAGTTGAATTCACACCACTCTGCAGCAGTATGATTCAAAACAAAGCTTAGGTCAACAGCATCTGTTGTCAGCTGGAGGAAACTGGTGTTCTGTGTTTGACTCACGGATGTACACATCTCATGATAAGAATAGCCCTAACATTATTGTATTTATAGTCATGAATAGAGAGTAATTTGGAATTTGTTTTGCTTCTTGTATGTGTGCTCCTCAATTGTGGACATTTGAAGATGATTTGGAAACTTGGTTACTATCTATTAAAGCAAAATATAGGTTAAGATTTGCGCAGATTCTGGGATGAAATTATGCACACAGGCAGTTGTATTCATGATGTCACAACATTAATCAGAGCTACAGTAATAAACAAAACTTGTTTGCCTGCCATTGTAGCAAGGAAAATAGGAACAAACTTGTGTGATTGACAAGCTGAATGTAAGAAGCTTCCAAACATTAAAACTTCCCTAAACAGCAATATGTAATTAAAGCAGATCCTCCAAAGCCTGCACTCAATATTACAAAGAACATTAAAAAAAATGTATAAGGCATTTCTACATCAGAGTTCATGAAAGTGAGTCCTGGCTGTGTTGTAATGCTTAAAACAAATGTTTTATTAATCTTTTTTTGAAAGAAAATTGAGTTTGGAATTCCAACGGTTATGAAGATTTAAATAACATTTATAAGGTAGTCAAAACCCAGCCATTCTTATAATCATATAATGTGCAAAAACAACTAAAAATATTTGGGATAAATCTAGGAATAGAATTTTCGTTGAATAATTGGTATAATCTCTTGACTGAACAGCATAATAATTAAAGTGAAAAAGCACAGAGCTTTACTTTCTCATTTTGTACAGGCTGTTTTTTCTAGGAAAACAGCACTTGCTTTTCATAGTCACAATGAGAATGAAGGATCTTCAGAGGCAACTATATTGAATATTTAAGTGAATTAGTTATATATGATGCCTATCTGTAAGAGCACTTGAGAAAGTCAACTGTTTTTCATGCAACTTCACCTGATATTCAGGATGACTTAATTTCAAGTGTGAGTGCTGTCGCGACACACAAAATTAAGAAAGAAATTTCTGATGCCTTCTTTGTTTCATTAATACTAGATGAAACTCCTGATATTAATAGTGAAGAACAACTCTGTACTATTAATTACATAAATTTTGACAGAAACGTAATAATAGTATTTTGTTGTTTAACAACGCTGTCAATTGATATGATCACATCGTCACCAGTGTGCTGAAATTTTGTCCTACAGGACATGCTCTTTTACATGGCAGTAAATCTACTGAAATGGAGCTGTTGTTTTTAAGCACACTTAAAAACCATCGGTCTGGGCCAGATTTGAACCTGCGACCTTGGGAACAGTAGGCCAGTGTCTAACCAACTCAGTCACCCAGACCGACTTGACAGAAACATGTATGTGTCCAATGCTCAGGATTTGATAATAAAATCATTCTTCTTCTTGCCTCTCAATGTTTAGAGACTAGATCTTCTTTATTCTGGAGAATTTCACATACAATTAGGTGATCAATGTTTATTAAGTCATTTTTTTACATAAACAGCACTGTGGGGAAGTCATTAATCCAATCTTTGAACAAATGTCGACTCAGACAATCATGACCTGAGTCCAATCTGAACATTGTAACTGATAATTTTCTTGGTAGATCTGGAATTGTTTTAAGTTTATTTTGGAGATCCTTCCAATTAAGTTTTTCAGAGATTCATCATATTTTTTTTTGTGAAGATGTTTTTGATTAACCTTTTAACTGTTTCATAGGGGATACTTTTTTTTGTTGTTGTTTGAGCAATTTTGGAACCCTTCTTGGCCAACATGCCTGCTTGATCATTTCCAGAAATTCCACAGTGGGATGGGATCCATTGGAAAACAATATGTTTATTTACATTTTGGAGATGTTTAATCATACTATGGATTTCCTTTATTTTAGCCATTTTAGGGTAGTCAGTTGAAATAATAGCTTGAATAGCCGCTTTGTAATCTGATAAGACTAACTTGACAGAAATGTTGAAGAGAGGTTTATTAGCTTTACAGGTGCAATTTCTGACAGAAAAGCAAATTCTCTTTTGAATTATGCTCTCAACATTGTTGAATATTTCTTTCAGACAATGATAAAAAATGAAAACTCCAAAGGGTAATTCTGTTTAAGCTGGGTAATATTTTAACAGATTATACAATATTCATTGGGTTTTACATACCAGTCTAGTCAGGCTACACCATAGGGTATTGTAGTAAAAGATGGCATGTCCACAATATTCAAACAAGATCTATAAGACATTGCTGGAAATATTAAAAAGAATGCAAGCAAATGCAACTCTAGAAAGGAATGAATAAATCTTTTCCTTTGATGCAATCACTTATTTTATTCACACTTTCTTTTTCTTTAAAATTCTACTGTTCTGGGTTAAACTCATTGCTGTTAACGCAAGTTTTTGTCAGTCATGTTTATATTTGAAGAATACAATTTATGCTGAGAAATTGCAGTATCTGTCAGATAATACATACCTGTTCAACTGTTGCCCTCATGGGCTTTACCTTTTGATGTAATTAATGACACAAGGACTCATATGGACACCAACTTTTATTTTCTGTTAATGAGAGTGGCTTATTTACAAATTCTAACATAAGTGCATATAGATTAAAACAAATATATCATATTAACAACATAAAGACACACAAGTCCTAAAACCCAGACTAGAATTATTCAGATCTCACAACATTTATCTGTAAGGAAAAATAAAAGCATCAAGTCTGTTAAAACATTATAATAAAAAATGCATTGGAACAAATGTAGAGTTCTTTCTTCCTGGCTATGGGCTGTGCCAAAGTAAAGCTCTGTAGCTTGCCTTGAGTTTCTCAATCTAATACCAAGACACCAAGGTGAAAAGTTAATTTCCAGAGAAGGTGCCAAGTTGTTGAAGGTGACATGGTGCTCCATTGCTGTGAGTGCAGCAGCCTAATGCTTTTGTGCACAGCCTGCAATAAGGCATATGTACAGGTCTCCTAAACATACTGCTAAATTGCTTTGCAAAATGCATTTATGAATATACAAATATGCACTCTTGGACAAATCATGCTTTAAGCTACACATATGTGATGTATTTTGTTATCTTCCTGGTTAGCTCATGGTCCACTTTCTTGGTCTTGTTTTATGTCTATGTTGCACTGGGACTTCAGAAATTCAGTTCCATTAAAGACCCATTTTTTTCTTTCCTTCAGTATAAAGATTTTACATATAATGAAATACAATACATCGTCCTTGATGATGACTCTTACATTTGTCACTATACATTTTTCTCTGCTGTGTATAACAGACATTAAATGGAAGACCTAGCTCATTTCTTTCTATTTTACTGACCAGATTATTTCATTCTTTTTTAGAAGTATCAAATTTGGTAAATATTTCAATCTTAAGTGTACTGTTGTCTACATTTACAGAAGTATTACCACATACAGCAAACTTGTAAATGACATAAACTCTTTATGGCAGTCATCATATGATATTTATTGTAATTATATACCAAAATATGGCTGCAGGAGTGTAGGTATTGTTTTGGTTCTCTTAGAATGAAGTGATAATGTGTTACATCAATATATTTGATGATGACACATTGAAGTGCTCCACTGAGGCAGAGGGCAGCACTGTGTAAATTTTCAACTTGCATGCTTAGCTTGCATAAATTACAGTGAACTTTACTATGGGGATGATGAAATTGATAATGTAAAAGGCAGAGTAAATTAGAGCACCTGGAGGAAATCTGCCCAAGTACAGCTTTGTTTAAGAGAGATCTCATTTTTGGGCTTTACAACAGAGTCCAAATTTGCAAGATAAGTATTGTCTTACAACCAGAAGGCAAGAGGAGCTTCAACTGTTAAATCTGCTCATGTAGTAAATTTCTTTACTATGAAATGTGTATGTGTGAATCACACATGCTGCTGCTTCTAATGCTTGTAAGTATATCCTAGAACTAGAGTGACATCACACCTGTGTGTTGGTAACAGTGAGTCAGGCAGCTAACAGTGAATCTGGCACACTTCTGTTTACTTCTGTTGAGCAGGGCTGTCCAAGTTGGTATTTGGCCACTCTTTGGCAGGGTAATAGGAGCTGATTTATGTTTTGAGTGAAAGGTACCGAGTTTTACAGACTTTGTCAAATTGGTAGTTACATATTGATGCAATTAAAGGAACACAAACATGCATCATTTGCTTAAATAAAATATAACTGATCAGTACAAAGCAAATACGTTGGTACCTGACAGTTAAAAATATAAAGAAACATCATGTTATATTTTGGCATCTAATTCTTGTAGAACTTAAGGCAATTCACTACATTTTAGTTACATAAATTAAAACACATTTTACTGTCTTTATTTCATCATGGTTTAGAACGCATGTATGTCTAAGCAAAGATGAACTAAATGCATAATAGGATATCTTAGAGTCTTCTTGCATGTATATAATTAAATTCCAAGAACTTTTCAATAATTATGCTGCTTTTGCCCCTTACTGTATTTATTCTGCATTTGTTACATTTCTTCTCATTTATTATAGTGGGTATTAGAACATTTATCTACATATATATAGGTGATGAGGTAAACAAACAAAAACACTGTTGATAATATACATTTTGGATGATATTGTGGTTAACTTACAAACATGAACGTCGGCAGACTTTTTTCCAGGGGGGGGGGGGGGGCCAAATGTTAGAATTTTGCAATCAGATAATATTAATTCATTATTTTGCTGTCAAAAGTTATAGTATTTGTTGCGGATAACCATATAAATTTGCGCTAAATAAAAATTGTTCTTTATCTAAAAATTAAAATAATAGTTTAATAGTCAGCACATTAAGTTCATTAATTTCCAAGGGGGGGCCGCGGCCCTCCCTTGCTCCCCCTTTGCGACGCCCATGCTTACAAAACTGCCTGCTTGGACATTCTTAAAGATATCGCTGGTGTCACTGTTCCTAACACACAGTCTTGATTGGCCAAAGTGAAGAATGAAACTGTCACTGTTATATCCAATGATATACGATGAATGTCTGGCTGTAGCCAAACAGAGATAGTATAATTTATTATCTATGTGGAGTGCAGTCAATCTGCTAAGGTACCTGCCAATCCAGTTGGAGTTGTTGCCGCTTATTGCTTGTAACAGTTTAAGTGTGATGTCACTCTGAATAAAGTATATATGTATCATATTAGTGTGCATAAACAGGATAGGGACGTAGAAAATGTTTATGTAGCACATTCCTCCAACTCGCCTTCTTTTAATGGTCAGACAGTAGTCTAGCCATCTGGAAACTGTACTACCCAGTTGTGAAGTTTCCCTTGTCATTTCAGTAAAGAAGTTCAGTCATTTTCATATGCTGCACAAATTTGAGCTCCACCAACTGTGCACCAAATTCTGCTTCAATATGTAGGTAAGCATGACTTATCTAACCACGTTCACTACCAAATCTTTTAATCTATTTAGTGTCACAAAGAACTACAGCATACAAAAACATAAATATATTAAATATAGTTTTCTCAGCTTTGAAATAAAAACTTTTATGCTTTCCATCTAATGTATTGTCTTGCTTTACAACATCAAAGGCATATTGTTGATTTAATAATAACAAAGATATACACTACACTGCTGCAAAGCCATCTATAATGTCTCTGCAAGAGACAGCATGTAAAAATATGACATACTTTTTAATCAAAGTTACAGATTAAATTTCAGAATTTATAATATTCAACTATTCTAAAATTTGACACAAAATTGTATACTTTATTTTTTAAAATCTCACTATTTTTGCATCAAAAGCAACACATGATGCATAATTCCATAAAATTTACTAAAACAGAAAAAATGTGCAAAGCAAAACAGTATTTATATTCTCATTTTGCAAATATCTAACAGCATATTATCGATCTCATTTTATCTAAAACTGTGGTGCATAGTAACTTTTCAGAATGCAGAGCTCTAGCCAGGTTAAAAGATACAGAAAAGTACAAGAAATAAGGTATACTGCGGCACATAATACTACTTTATTTTGTTATTTTGTGAATTTTTGTGAAATGTCATACATAAAAGTAAAGTTTAGAGTTAAATCTATTTGGCTGGTTTTCCTGATCCCACCATTTTCATTTAATAGTTTACAATTGCGCCTGTTATGCATAAAATAACGAAGCTATTAATACTTAGCTAACACAAGAAGAGCTCTATGAAGGACATCTCAATTGTTCTGAAAATTTGCATACAGGCTAATTATTGGTTGATAAGTAACATGGTAACAATGGTTTCAGTAGGAATTTCTGAAATTTGAGTTCATATTTGTCTTTAGCAAGCAACTCTTGCCAAAGACCTAATGTGCAAATATAGACAATGTTAATGGAAAGCCTTGAAATGCATGCAGTATTTCTGTTTTTATTTGATTCAGTATGATACTTGGGAATTTTTAAAAGAACAGGTAACTTTTTCTGACTAGTTTTTATGGAACACTCTTTTCTTGTTGTTTTGTATTAGTTTAGACATGTTTGTTTTTCCATGTTGCATTTAAAATGTCATAATGTTCTTGATTTTAGGTATTTACAATGACGAATGTGTTGAATCTTTTCTGTATATAACAGAATGCTGATAGCTCAATGTGGACTGAGAGGTTGTTGAGTTAGGGAAATGTTGAATTTCATGGAATAAGGGGAGTGTTATTCACTACTCATAAAATAATACTGCAAATTATGTACATCCTAGCACTATATTGGAAACAGAAAAGTATAACATATCCTAAAAGTTATGTGTTAATATATTCTCCTTTAATGCATCCAATTTAATTTCCATTGTCAAGTTAACTTGTCTTTTCTTGTCATTCAACATTTTCACTGGCACAAATACAACTCACACAACAGTAATAGTAAGTTTGAAAGCTGAAAAACTTTACTGTAACCAGAAATATATAACTGAAAGTTTAGCTTATGAACTGGGTAAGCAATGAACCTTCCAAACAAGTGTTTGAGCTGTATATCCACATTATTAGTGGTAAGCTTTTGATTTCGTAACAATGGTCTACCGGCTGTATATGTTCTGACTAGATATCAAAGGTCAATAGGTGGGCAGGCCTTTAGTTACTGTGAGGGAGAATGTGGTTGTATACATACATTAATTAAAATTTACCTATACTGTTTATACCACATAATGGATTATAGAAATTATTACAGTCAAGTTTAATGTCAAAAATTAAAACGAAAAAAAAAAAGTCTTCTAGTTATATGGAATGTTGAGTTATTGAGTGTCGAATTATTGAGGTTCTACTGTATATAATTTTTTGCACTTGATGGTTAAAACTTTGTTTAAAATGGAAGTGAGCTGAAATTTTCATTTTGGAAAATGATTTTCACCTATGATACACTCATGTAAGGTGCACAAATCCCACTTTAACTGGCTTTAGTGTCTTATCCCTTTCAATTTCTTTTTAAAAATACATAGAATACAAGCAGGGCTAGCCAATTTAATAATGAAAAGGCCTCTAGACATCACATAAGGAGAAAATGTGGGTACTTAATGGAGAAATACGTTTATCAAGGACATTGCTGTTGTGTTCAGGACATTGATCAATTAGAATACTGAGAAACAAGTGACTGTTCCAATTTGGTACGTGTTCTTTAAGAAAAGTGTAATGGCCTCTTGAAATTTATAAGTCGCCAATGTAGGAAGCTGCAAGCTCAGAGCCTCTTACAGATGATGCGACTCACTTCATCTGAAATCGTACCTCTAACGGGTGCCATCTTAAGGCATTTCAAAGCATCTGAGCACAATTTGTTTTCATTTTTACTGCCACTAGAAGCAGAATACAACCACGATATTAAAAGGTGGGCTGCTGCACTGGCTTATGATTTGTTTATGGCAGGCATGTCAAACATCACTCCCAGGGTGTGAAGAGAGGAGTCCACCCCTCCTTAACTGCAGTAGCACGCGCTAGTAGAACCGGTTTTCGCTTTGTTTTTCTCGTTCTCCGATTTGAAGGGAGGGAAAATAAGGGAATATTTTCACACCTGGTGAGTGCTGTTTGACACGCCTGGTTTATGGAGTACTAGAAAAGGTGATGCAACGGTGATCTTCGGTAGTGTAGTGGTTAGTATACATCCTAGTCACATGGGAGACTGGGGTACAATTCACTGGCTGAAGATCATAAATACTTTTACAATTGTTGCCATAATCAGACAGCTTTTTTTTTAACATCTCTCAGCATAGCTGGAGGTGCCAGGTGTTCTTGGACACCAAGGCTTTTTCTCAGATTAAAACAACATAAAAGCTGCTTTAAAAAGTAGCTCCTAGAAAATTAGTGGATGTCATGAGCTTTAAAGTTAAATGTTATGGAACATTGCTAGCCCTAACATTCAGGAATATCAGTAAAATATTAGCAAATATTATTTAAGAACAAGTGTAGTTTAGTAAAAACCCACATTAGCTGGATGGTAACAGTTCCAATTTTTATTTTTAATGACATTCTATAGACATTAAAAGTCAGTTCTGCACATTGTTACCAAATTATTTATCAACCATTATTTAGCTTAAATATCATTTGTATGAGGTAGTGGTTCTCGGCATCCCATTCTACAGAGAGACCCAAAAACATACGAACCACTGCACAGTGTTTTTCCACTGTGCAAGCGGAAACAGGATAATGCAGCTGTTGTACACAAGGTCATGCGCTTGACTTGGTTTTCTCTGCTCTGAAACCGCAGTATTGAGCTGAGGCTCTATCGTGTGGTGGAGTTATTACCAGTATACTTTATTATTTTGCCCTTACTTAGTCACAAAGCGTGTTATGGCCCAGCTTTTGTTTTCTACTGCACAGTGTGTATTTATTTATTATTTGTATGCATTAACTCAACTCAAAAAGTAAAAGTGTGATTTGAAGAAAGATTCGAGGTCATCTGTGATTTCTCTCTGGGGTAACTGAAAGTATAAAGTATACAAGACAAACCCACACACCCTAGAAGAATTAAAACAAAATATCTACCAGGAAATTGCCAGCATTTCTCAATGTGAACTACAGCGAGTGATTCCTTAAAGAGGTGCCAAAAATGTATGACAATGATGGTGGCCAGTTTCAGCATCTCCTTTTATAACATTGGTAACTGAAGCCTTTTAAAAGTAGTTTTTAAAATGATTTATGGTTTCATCTGCGCTATTCTATGACAGTGGCAATCAGCGACAAGTGCCGAGGATGCATACAGGTAAATTACAACGCATCCGGTTTGTTACAAAATAATAAAGCACACTGGTAACAACTCCACCACTAAATAGTGCCTCAGCTCAATACTGCAGTTTCAGAGCAGAGAAAAACAAGTTAAGTGCATAAATTTGTGTACAACAGCTGTGTTATCCTGTTTCTGCTTGTACAGCGGTTCGTTTGTTTTTGGGTCTCCCTGTTTATTGGGCATGAAAGACTGCTTAACTTTGCTGAGAGGCCTCTTTATCAGGCTTGAGGTTCTTTTACGTGTCATAAATCTAAGACATGGGACCACTGGCTTTACTTCCCCTCCAAAGGAAGCCATTCTAAGGATTTTTACACCTGACAAAAATTCATCGCCCTTTGCTGGGTTTGATTCCGCAATCTCGGAAACTGGAGGTTAGCATGTTACCCTATACCACGTAAGACAACTACTAGTAGGAGGATAACCAAATATGACAGACAATAAGCGAACACTTTCTGGTGGCATGCAACTTACCAGATGCCAGCTGAATATGGCAATCATTCTGAAGATGAGCAGTTAAAAGATAACAATATATTTTTTAAAAATATGGCCCTTAGTTTCTTTATGCATAAAATGTTCCAACTATACCAATATCATTTTGATGGGTAATCACAGAATTGTACATATGTAGGTACACCATAATTTGAAAAAGAGAATCAGCTAAAATTGGATGTATGAATGTGGGTGAAAACCACACCAAGAGAACCTGAAATAAAATATACTAAATTTGGCATGTAAAAAATATGGTGCTTCAAACACAAAGATGCTTTGTTTAAACTTAAACATAGCAAAATATTTCTTAGACAAGAAATTAGAGATATCCCACTTAAGAATTTCATGAGTTGCAGAGCATGAGAGCTGGACACAGAAGATATCAAGCAGAAGCATTGGCATTACAACCTATCTATGATGAATCACTACCAATCACCAAAGAGAAGCTATGTGATCTGAGAGAGTTGTGCCACAAAGTAATAATACCATAGAAGTACCATCAGTTTTATTTATCACTTCAGTCTCATTAAAACAGAGGAATATGATCATAATTTTGTTTAGCATTTATGCTTTAGTAAAAATGTCTTCATACAACAAGGATAAACACTTTGAATAAGTATTGCAATATTGCAAAGCCATGGCAGGAAATCCTAAATTATTTAGGTTCAAACAAACTACTTCACAGTTTGTTAAACTATTAAATATTTAGTAAATAATTATCACAAAGTAAACAACAATGCAAATCATTAGACAAATGAATTAGGTTAATGAATTTCGTAACAAAACTTCTATTCAGCAAATATACATATATCATCACAAACATAAAAACTTAAATATTTCAAAGCATACACAGTGAATTGGTGTAAGGAAATATACCACAGAGGAACTGCAAAATCTATATACAACACTGTAACAGGTGATGAATATTATTATATAAAATTAAAATAAACTGAATAGTCTGCTGTGGCACAACTGCTAAAATCTCTAAATTCACCAACAGAACTGAGCATTTGGGAAAAAATATACATAATCAAAAACAATAATAACGTGATTAACTTCGAAATCCCATCTTTAAATGAAGCTCTGTGCCCCTAACACCAGATGGCAGCAGGACCATGGTAGCAGAGAGAGGGAAGATGAGGATAGCATCGGTCACCCAACGGTTGATGATGGGATCGAACAGTCTTGAAAACATTTTCAGTTTTTAAAACAATTTAAGTGAAGGTGAGTGTAAAAAAGTGACTCAGAAAGACCTCAAACATGAAGAATACTTCACTGTTATTAGTGCTTCTATTTTTATTATTCAGGGAATTAAATGTCTCATTCCCTGTATTCAGTTGATTTATTGCCCAACAATTTCTTTTATTTCCAAATGTCAAACAAAAATGGATGTTCAACATCTCAAGAATCTGTTGAAGCCTTTAAAAACCATGTTTTTGAGACATAAACTTCAGAGTGAAAAAAATACTTCGAGAATTGCTTTGAACACATGCAAAAGTGTAAATAAAAGGCAAATATTTTGAAGAGTATTAAAAGAGTTTGTTAAAAAAATTTCTTCTTTCCTAGCATTTATAATGTAAAAACAGAAGTGATCTTCGTGGGTCACTAGAGACAGTAGTTAAACTTCATGAGTGAAAGAAACATTAACACAAACAGCATGTAGGCAAACACAAGCTATGCCCATAAAACAGGATTTTGTTGTTCTGCTATAACTCTACTGCAGCTCACACTGCATGTTTATGGATGGAAATATCATTGTTAGTGCATGAAAGGTACATGAAAACATATAAAAGACAGTTGCCAAAAATACTGCCAAAGCTGATATCTGATATATCTGACATATGTGATACATGCCATAATCTTCTGCATGGCTGTACTATTAAAGACCTATACTCTTAAAACTTAACATTAACCATGGCATAACCAGAGCTCTACAGCTAAATTACACTCTGAACATCAGCACCATCTTATGTTTTTGACACATCCAAATAAGTATGCAGACAAACCGCCTTGTAACATTAACTTTGTTAAGAAACACTTTCAGCTGCTCAGACTAGGAAGTTGGATAAAACAGGAGCTAATATTACAACATGTAAAAATGATATGAAACATAGCGATCAATTCAATTTCTTTCAGAAATGAATTTCACTTAAATCCTACAGTGACAATAGTAAAACAGTTCGGCATTATTACTTCATTGTAGTGTAAGTTCACTGTCTACTCATCTACGAAGGAATGTTTAAAATGTAACATTTACACCACTTTGCCAAGTAATTCTTTAAATCCATAACGAGAATGACTTAGTTCTTTTACTGCTTTCCGTGTATTTCTTTGTACATGGAATGTAAGTGTGCAGTTTTAAGTCATCACTTTTTGGGTGTAACACCCATAGTAAGGCATGTTGCCGAACACAGATCTGGTTTACTGTATGTGATGATTGTGCGCAAGTCAGCTGGATTTTCTGGATGCCAGGTGGGCCTTGCGACAGTTACACAGCCACTTAATGATTCGAGCATTTCGTTCCACTATGGAAAGTTGTTCAGAAGACCGGTGGAAATTACTAGACCCTCCACTGCCGCCTCCTGTACCACCCCAAGGGTTGGTGCCAGAATCCACAGAGCTCACACTTTCAAAGAAGACTGGTGAAGATGAACCTGATGCTGGAGCAGAGAGAGACCTGCAAAAATACATTTTTATAGTTAATTATTAATTACCCAGTTTTGTTTAAACACAACAAGAAGTCATCAACCTATCAAGAAATTAAAGTTATTTGTCACATCAATCCTTGTTAACATTTTCATGCACTGCATTTTAGTGAATACATTTAAATAGCCCATCACAAAAAAGGTAAACATTTAAAGCCTTCTACAATTTCTCCAAGTTTTAATATTGTTGACCAGGGGTGAATTTAGATACTTGGTGCCTCTAGACAGTAAAACAAGCCTTATTTGTAAATGAATGTACCCCAAATAACCTACAATAAACATTACTGTGACAGCAAAAACAATAATAATCATAATCACAATCATCATCATAATAATCATAATAATAACAATAATAAATAGGTAATAATAACAATACAAAATATACATATTAAAATTACTAAGTTCAAGTAAGTCAAAGAATGGTTCATGTTTTGTTTTCTTTGTTGCAAATTCATCAATCATATGTTTATAGTCTATTTGCTGTATAATTTCAGAGTTTATGGAGACTGTATATGGTGTAAACAATAAATCCTTCTAAGTCATCTTTGTAATGCTGCTGTAATTTCCTAGCATATTTTAAGAGTTTATTGTTGTATCATCCAGGTGGATTAGTCAGGCACTCAAATTTGCTACAAAACTCTGCCAACGATTTTTTCATTTTCTCAAATTGATCTATCAATCTGTCCATAGTAACCAGAAATGTATTGATCAGAAAATCTTCCTTGGCTTTAAAAATAATGTCAAACTTGGTTGCTTTGTCCACTTTCAGTATTCTTGACCTTTTACCTTTTTGTGGCTGTTCTGCTACAACTTACTTTTTTCACAGCCAGCATTTTCATATGTCACACATAGAATTGTCTCTAACATATTCAAGTTAAGAACCTTACAAGTGTATTAGGGTTCCAATTTCGATATTAACACTTTACAACAATTTATTCATGACTAAATCTCTTCTATATTGCTGACAAAAATGTTGTCATTACCATAGTTTTCAGACATTGCAAACCACTCACCCTAGATTCAATATTTTGAATCATTTCGGAAGCTAGTATTATAATGGGCGTCATAACAATCGATTGATATATTTCTGAAGGTCGTTTTATGGAAGCTCCAGTATTTAATTTTACTCTGACTAGTGGGAGCAGGAACAAAGATGTAAATTTGTTGCAATAAAAGGAAAAAATGAAGCTACTTCAGAACAACACTACTGCACACAATTCTACACATTAAAAGAGTCTGCTGCATACAGAATAGGCAATGCTGAGTGTTGGCCCTGGTTAAACTCTATAAGTGATAGCAGTGTTTGTCATCACAAAGATTATTGCAAGCAATGAGATTTGCCTTCCTAGCATATCATAATGTAACATCAATAAGTTATGTAAGATAGCACAGCATAAAATTAGGGTGCTAATACACACATAATGAGATTATTAAAAAGAAGTACTTGGTCTTTTGCTGCCAGACTATTGATTAAATTTGAGCATATTGTTGTGAATGTAATTAATTTGCATTTGATTGTGCATTGTGTTCTTTTACTATTTTAAATAATATTTTTAAATTATTAAAAAATTTACAGTAACAGTTAAAAGTCACTCGTTCAAATCTATCAGCTCAAGCAGTGCCTAGTCTACCTAGGCCCAAATATGCCATTATTAGTTTTTTGTGGGGGTCAAAATTGGATACTCAGATTAGTTTAGTTTGTTAGCGTAATGGGTTACCCATATCTGAGCTTATATTTTTTTTTAGTGTTTAACGCCTGCTTTTACTACATATGGCACTGCAGGTGGTGACACTGAAGATACGTGGAATGGAAGTGGAGCACCGGTGGAATGAGCTGGCAGGGGAAACTGGAGAACCCGGAGGAAAACCCCCCAGCAATGCTTCATTCACTACAAATCCCACATGCGGTTGCCTGGGATTGAACCCCGAGCTTAGATGTGGTGCACTACTTGATCAAATTTTGTTTTTAAGAACCTTCATTTTCTTGCCCCACAGCCACTTATGGCAATTAATGGTGGCATCAAATGTTAAACAATGAAATTTGATATTTAAAATGACAAAATTTCTTGTTCTCAAGTAGGTGCTTGTTCTTTCCCATTCTGTTTGTCTATTACAGCATATAACAATAATGCATTTAGCTTGAACATAATGAAAGTACCTGAAGTCTCCTGCTTCAAGGCCAAGTTGCTCAAAGAACTTGTCTAGTTGAGCTGCACTGCGGGGCTGAGGAACTGGCGACGGTTTAGGAGCTACTGAGTAACGATGACTGATGTCCGATTTGGATCGTAGAATTGGCCGTCGCCTTTCTCTGTGCCAGGTGTCATCCTCCCTTCATAGAAGAAAAAATAAACATTAATGGAAGAAAACCAAATGTAATGAATACTTCAATGCATATAAACACATTTTTGAATAGTTGGTTTGAGCCAATTCTTGTGTTCATTTTGGTATATTCTCGACTGAAGATTTCTTATGTCAATTTATTTTAATATTTGCAGCTAAAGTTGTTGTATTTCATATGAGCTCTTAGAACAAACTAAACATTATTTTTATAAATGAGCCTATTGTATCTTATAAGCCAGTAAGCAATGATTATTTATATGGATATGTCAAACAGACAAAGATTTTGTAATGAAACTGAGGTAAAATTAACTTTTTAATTACACCTTGAGAAACTTGTATCATTATAAGAAAGGGGGCATTAAGAAAATAAAACATAATTTGTACAACTTGCAAAACAATGTATTAGAATTTTTATTTTGCACCACCAAACTACATATAACAATTTCTTATTTCGTTTGCATTGTAAACAGGTAGCTACAATGAGTTACAGCATTTTTCACACAATGCTCTGAATATATTACTCTTAGCTTTCACTCCCGTCAAAGTATTAATGACTGAGTTCAATATCATCATGACTACACAGTGTTAATTTTTGTCTATGATTTCCCACATGCCCATAAAATAAGAAGACATCGTAGCTGACTGGTGAGTGCTTTCTACCATGAGAGGATTCTGATGATTTTTGAAATAGAAAGCAAACTATAGTGCTCTGGTTGTGATTCAGCCATTAATTTAATCAGCTTCCTCTCAACACAACCATCTAGTAATGAATATCATTCATTCAAGAATGAAGTCCTCTCGCTAGAGGAACCTCATTCATGGCGTCACATCAGGCATGAATTCTTGTCTAACTAAAAAGAGTTTAAGGACATATTATTTCTCTTTAGGGCTGTTCAAAGTAATGTTCTTCTGACACAGGGTTGTCATGTTTCATTAGGTTTTTGGTGTGCAACATTTGCAGAAAGGGTTGGTGGGAGTCATCCATTTTCTTTATTTATACACAAAGTTTACATAACCCCTTGCTGCTGGTGTCCGTTGGCATAAATAAATAATAATAATTACCAGTTAAAGGTTACTTAAGCCTAGGACATAAAGTACTCATGATTGTAAGTCGCCCTTGAGGTATTTATCTCTGATGTGAGATTCCCTTGTGGTGTACCAGAAAAGTACGAATTGGTTGGGAAATTTAATGTCATACTGGCAAGTTGGGCAATGTAGCTTAGTGGTTAGAGCAGCCGCTGGATAAGCGGAAGATCCATGGTTGAAACCCCAGCTATGGCATTGAACTTTTCAGTCCTGATTCCACCTCTTAAACACTGCCCACACACGGTTTGTCTGTTTAATAACACCACGCAGTTTGAGCTATATCGCACAACATTATGTAACATAAGAGCAAACCACATTCAAGCTACATGCCATAGAACATCATAGCTCTGTGAATGTGTTTCAGAGTTAGTTAAACCTATCTTATTAGGTAAACAATTAGCACAAACATTTAGAGACTTTTCAATGTTTTCTGTTCTCAGAAGGTAAATCTTGAATAACATTGCTGACTATAGCAGTATTAAATATTAATTTGCATTTGTTTTGCAAAAGAATTAATATGCAACATAAGATGTTGCTTCTCTTGAACTTTCAAGCTAGTCTTAAAACTTGCTCGATATTTTAATTGAGCTGTTTCCAATATGCAATTTCATAGGTTAAAAATTAGTTAATTTAGTTGCTATTTTTAGTTCCAAACACCATAGACAGCTAGATGGCAATACAACTGACACTGCCATGGAAGAACCCTTCCAGATCCAGTAGACACAGAGCTGACGATGGAAATTAATGTCTTCAAAACATGTTCAAAGTGAAAAAACTTATAAAGCAAAACTAAAGAGCCCTAAAATTTGCTCACAATTTCAATATTTAAAACATTTCACTGTTTACAATAACCTCCAGTTACTTAGCATGTGCCTGTTCCTATTTATTCATTGTTTTTAAAAAATCAAATCATATACTGTAGTATTGTATCACACTATAAATTACTATCCTGCAGAGCAGAGCCCTGGTTGGTTCATGTTTATCACATATGACCATGGCTCAAGTTTGTTTTGAATAGTTTGTATGAATTGTTTGCTTGTTTTGAGTCATGTCCATTCAATGACCTTGCCCCATATTTGTTGTATTGCTTTATGCACAAGACAATGGACGTGAGATGAGTGAGTGTGACTATTGTGAAGCATTCACAGTAGAGTAACTACCAGACATTAGATTTAGGGAAATTACAACTGTGTTACTCTAGGAGAAAGAAACAATTATTACTAATACTTACGTTTCTTGAAAATTTAAAGCTATTCACAAAGCTTGATAGCATGCTAAAATGCTCCAAATGATTGTTAAGGCAATGTATAGATGAAATTTGGCAAAAATTGCCAAACATTTTTATTTTTACTTTTTGTATTTTTTATTATGCTTATACTTTGTACTTTAACAGCACAGTTTCATTTTCTCAATATCGGCCATTTTTAAAGCTCCAAGAGGACATTTAAATGTCCCGTGTGGGTGGGTGTTCCTTGCTAAACTTTTTTACAGCTTTCAAATGCAATTTTCATTTTTGCTGGCTTTAATTTTAGTCTCTTGTGGGGAATTTTGTTTTAGAGAGGTTGTGAGTTGGCTGTGCTGAAATGAATTTGATATATCGAGCTGAAATGTTGTGAATCTGATATGTGTTTTGCTTATAAGTGAGAGGAAGAAGGGAACAAGAACATGGCAGCCGAGGAAACAACCGATAGTGTGATGAGAGAATTGATTGAATTGGAAAGATTATTAGTAAGAAACACAGGTACAGAAATGGTTGAAAGAGAAGAAGAGTTTAATAGAAATGTGAAGGAAGTTAAGAACGAGATGATGAACAGTGGAAGAAATGCAAGATAACAACAGATGGTACAACCTAGTAATTACGGGAATTAAGGAAAGAACGGGAAGGGATGCTAGAAGAAAGATACAAGAACTTTTAGGAAGAAGATTAGGGATGGAAGTAAGATGCTATGAAATTTGTGAAGCTTTCAGATTTGGCAACAGAAGAGGAAGAAGAAATATCTTGGTGAAATTCATTAGCACCCAATTGGCCTCGGATGTAATAAAACAAGCCAAAAAACTGAGAGGAACGGACATCTACATCAACAGGGATTTAATTTATAGGCAAAGAGAAATACTGAGAAGATTAATAGAACAAAGAAGATCGGCACACAAGCAAGGAAAAGTGGCATACATTAGAAATTTGCAGCTATGGATCAATGGAAAAATGACAGAAGGAACATCAGAGCAAAAAAATGATGAAGTGGGCAAAAAGAAGACAATGAGCCAGGAAAACAAAATTGACACAAAGAGCTTGGATCAACAGAATACCACACTAACTGAGGAGGTGAACAATCAGGAAATGCAAACTGTTTGAAATGTACTAGCAACATGTGTTGTGGAGTACAGCACAGGTCAGAGAAACGACCTTGAGTGAAGCTCCAGCTGAGATAGGAAATGATGGGAAGGAGGAGGAGGAGAACAAAAAAGGAAGAAGAAAAGCTTGAAAGGAGTGAATTAATAAGTGAGTTTATTAGGGTATGGAATAGCGAGTGTAAGGGGGCAATTCCAAAGAAAATTAGAAAAAATATGAGTGAAAAAGATGACATAGCAGTGGATGTGTGTAAGCGGGAAGGCAAAGAAACAGGTGTTAAGTATGGTTGTGAAAAGGGAGGAGATCAGAAAGGTAGCTATCATGTGAGGAAAGACAAGAACAAACAAGCAACAGGTACACCTCACTGTGTGACGAGACAGAGCAAATGGTTTTGAAGCTGTCAGGAGTTAAAGAAGGAGGGAAGCAAGGTTAAGTCAGTTGAACTACGCGTTCGTAAAAGTGAAACCAAGGAAGTATACATGAAACAGGGTACAGGGGGAGTTAAAAAAAAATAGAAATGAAAGGGAAAGACTATAAATAAAGAATAGATAAATGCAATTGTTTAAATAATATGAGAATGTTTTAAACACGTCCAGTGATAAATGCAATTGTATGTATTGCAAAGAGCTGTCCAAGATAAAAGGGCTAAGGCCCAATTCAAGGATAACTCAAATGTATAAAATTAGAACAAAATAAATATCAATATCAATATAAACAGAGCAGTGCAGTCAGTGTTCTCTAATTCTGTAATCAGGTTATTTCAGTGTTCTAGTCATATATTATGCATTGTTTAGGTGTTCAATAGGTTTGAAGTTATTTGTTAGTTTATAGTAAAGCAGTAATAAGCACATATTTTACGAGTTTGGTGTAAAAATTAGTGAAAATGCAATTCTCAAAAACTGCTACTGAGGCCAACAAGAAAGCAGTAGTGTCCCACCTATGGTCCTGGGGAATTTTAAGTTGATTGGATTTAAGCAAAGTACAAGAATATATTGTTAAACTTTAAATCCATTTTTTGCAATTCTTTTCTTTGTTTCAGTGTTTTTCGCTATTCAAAATGCTCCTTGGCCCTAGTTTATAACTTATTAACTTGAAATTTTCAGGAGAGCTTCAGAGACTATGGTATTAAAATTTGTCAGTTAAAATATTAAATAACTGAGCTATATAAAATATTTTTCATAACTCATACTGAAAAATTTGAAAATATCAATAAATTGTATACAACACATTTTTTTCTCTTAAAGTAATTAAATATAAGCAACGGCTGTATGACTATTTATATCTGTATACTGAGCTCAAATTAAACATTTAGGGATACAATAAACTGTAGGGTCCAAAGGCCATTTCATATTAGCACATCAAAAAGTGATTTATTATTAAAATCATATAATAATTTAAAAGCGTTTGACACAGGATATTAAAATTTTGTGTGTACTATATATTTTATGTTCTTAGTGTATGGAAAAAAATTCAAAGCAGTCAGAAGAAAACTGTGGATTTTTTAATTTTCATACATACATTGCTTTAAGACTTGATTTATTAATATTCAACAAATACCTAAATAGAAGTAAAGTTTAGTTGTTTAATTCTTTATTGATATGCTCATAAATGTAAGCTACATGAAAGATTAGTTTTTCACGGATTAACATTACCAGACAATATAACAATGGATGGAACTCTATTTGTGTCAAACAGAATTTCAACAATAGTGATTAAAGTTAGTGGGAAAGTCTATTAGCTGTTCCTCTTTCGTTCTCCTTATTCTGTTGAGAGGATTAAAGTGGTAGGCATTTCTGTGCAGTGAATAATACTGAAACATAAAATGTACAATGTATGCTGATCCGGCAATGACTAAAAGAATTTTCACTATTCACTTATGATGAAAAAATATATGCTGCCAGATTTGTAACAAATAGGTATGCAATAATACTTTAAATATATTTTAATTAGTAGGTCTATCAATAAGACTCAAGCAGTAACCATGGTATGTAATATAAATGTGTAACACAGCATGTAGGGTTTTAATCCAGTTAATTTCTATACTTTTTGGATTTTCAAGAAAAGAGTTGCCACCAAAAGACATCATGCCCACGTTGAGGCCAAAGCTTAACAGAAAAATCTAATGAAACTCTTTCAAAGGATACAGCCTGTTTCATCAATACAGTATTACAATACATGGAGATTTACTCAAGATTAATTAAGCATTGAGTAAGAGAGAATGAACTCTTGCATGATAATTTTCTATGTAAGTACTTTGTATGTATCTATATAATCTCCTAACCATTCTTGATTATTATTCTCAATGGCCAGGCCTGAATTTAGGACATCTGACGCCCCTGGGCAAAAAAAAATGCTGCCCCCCCCCCCCCCCCCCAACTTGCCTTACATACGATTAAATTTTCACAACATAGAGAATGATTTCATACTTACTGGATACTTAAGTATGAGTGGCAAACACCATAAGTGAGGTTATTAAAATTTAAGTAGGAACATCTTAATAGAAAGAACTTACACTAAAGAGGCATCACCCCCTATTAGATGTCAAAACATATGCTGTTTAAATAACAAGAGGCTTCCTCCTTGCCCTGTCGTTTGCAAACAAGTTTATGAGTTCGTTATAGTCCATGTTCACTGGTAAGTCAGATTCAATTGCAACAACACCAAGATAACTAAGACGATACTTCACTTGTGATGCTCTTATTTATGCGTCTTAGAGCAGAAAATGATTTCTCAGTTGAGCAGTTGGAAGCAGGAGTGCTCAAATATAGTTGTAGAGTTATGTTTAAGTTTGGATAAACACTCTCTAGACAGTTACCTTACAGCTGTGTAGGAGAGTGCGTCTCATTTTCATTCTTTTCTATGTAGCTTCTGAAGTGTAAGCATTCAAGTACAAATGCTGAATCTTCAAGATCCGAACTGTAGACTTTCTGAAGTCTGGATGATGCTTCCTGAATTTCAAGTGGACTAAGCATCTTCAGATTTGTCAACATTATCAACATTATTTTGTTGTTTAACGACGCTGTCAATTGCCAGGATCACATCAGCGTCGCCGGTGTGCCGGAATTTTGTCCCACAGGAGTTCTTTTACATGCCAGTAAATCTACTGACATGGAGCTGTCGTTTTTAAGCACACTTAAAAACCATCGGTCTGGGCCGGATTTGAACCCGCGACCTTGGGAACAGTAGGCCAGCGTCTAACCAACTGAGCCACCCAACTGACCGACTTTCAGATTTGTCAAAAACATAAATGGTTCACTGTATTCCTTGTAGGAAGAAACTCTGTTGTCCAGTTCTTCAATCAATTTATCCAGAATCAAAAGGAGCTTGATGTTCACTGTCTATTTATTTTTTTATTATTTTTTTTTTTTTTGTGCAGCTTTCCAGTAATTTTGCCGCCCCCTAAAATGTGCCGCCCTGGGCAGTTGCCTGGTTTGCCCTTACGTAAATACGGCCCTGTCAATGGCTATGAACAATCTTTCCTTACTGATCCTTTTATTATGGTTGGCCATGTATGTTGTTGTTGTTGTTAGCTAATGCTGGATTTCTGACAATGAAGTCATTAATCCTCTTGCTCTACAATATGTTTCACTCATAGAGCAATAGCAGTAATAGTAACCGCTTTTTAGAGAGCACCATATTTTTATGTTTTGGCGGTTACATCACTCTCTCACAACCCCCAGAATGTCTGGAGGACCACACCTGTCATTGGTTTACGGGTCTCACCGACCTGACCGGCAGAACTATCAAAATAAATTCACCGACCATATCCTCTGATTACCACTCAGAGGACGTATTACATGCCATGACAGGTCAGCATGTTAGGGGTTAAGATTTTATAGAGAAATTAGAGAAATGGAGAGATTGGAAAAATAAAGACTCCCTAGCCCTTGGGAACCCTAATAGCATCGGGGTCGGAAGAGAACAAGAGATGACCAAGGTAAGGTCAGATAGAAAAGTTACAGTGAGGAGCAAAACACCAGTAAGTGGAAGTAATGTTCTGCTCAGCTTGGGTACCTTGTGATCGCCATTCACATATCCCCTAGATGGAGACCCCATGTATGTTCTATGTTGTGATTATTTTAATATTTTTCTTTTAAGCCACATATACATCAGGGTCATTCCAGAAGTCCTGGCAATTATGGAATAACGTTCGATTATGTGATAAAATGGAAAACCTATGTTGTGCTTTGCACAATGAAGGCAGTGTGGATCTCAGTGCCAACAGAAAATAGGGATAGAGGAGAGGAGTTAATGGCAGAGGTAGAAACGAAAAACATGCAATGTACATTTATTGTGCAAAAGTACAAATGGAACAAAACACATCAATTAATATCCATGGCACTGTTTCATTACACTGACTGTCCTTCAAAATAGGACCCCAGGCAGTGTTCGAATCAGACTTTCAGACAGGGGGGGTTTGAGTTATGGTAATAAAGGTACTAATACAAGTGGTAGCATTGGTGTGTTATATATGTACATAAACCGAAGCAGCAGCAATGTGCATTTTATTGTCTTTAAGAGCACCGTGATTTTGTATTTCTGAGCAGAACAGTCATATAACTTTCCCAGAATTGTTTGATGAAAGTTAGTTAGGGGCAATTTGTTTTCCATTTTTCAAATCTAGTTTTGTCTATACATCCCCTGATTAGTGTAATGCACTTGCTCTCATATATGTCACTTCCAATGCTGCAGTTTTTACCTCAGAAGCTGTAATATTAATATTACTTGAAGTTTAAGCCTGGAATACATCACTGTCATTACTTTCTGTAACTTTTTGCTTTCTTGTCAGAAATGTATCTATATTGACACACATTAGAACAGTGAGTTGCAAGATACTGAATTGAATATTGCAAGCTGCAATCATCATTGCCGGCGCAGAAATGCTAGAATTTGTGACCCCAATGCTAACCCAAAGAATGAACCTGAGAATTGTTTATTGTTTAGCTTATTTGTGATACGATACTTTTGCTTATTCACAGCTCGCACTCGTACAGTAGTCTGCATCAAAAGTGTTCCGTGTCTTCTTGCATTTTCAAAGAGCAGTAATAGTAACAGTAAAAAAAGCACTTCCCTGGCAGGGAAGGAATTCTTCTTTGATGAGCCAGGAAAATTATTTAATGAGAGGAGGGATATCCCCCCCATGCCCCTGTTAATTCAAACCCTGACTCCAGAGCATTCACACAACATGCCAATGATGGAAAAGGCATTGAATACCATAGGCATTGACATTCATCAGTGCCACTTGTTGCCGAAATGCCGTTAGGATATGCATACCTCAAAGCTTCTTGTAGGTCAGCGTAACACTGAATAGCATTCCGGCCACTGAGCATGGCATTTTCACATATGATCACTGTTTCAATCTGTGTAGCACGGCCAACTTCAGACTGAATGTTTTCAGTCATCATTACTTACAGTCTGTTGGTTGAATGCAGTATGGTTTGCCACAGGGTTTTGAATGTATATACAGGCAGTAAAGTGATGCTGTGTATTCAAAAGGTATCATGTCATTGTTAAGACTTTGGGAATGACCCTTGTATATATAATTAATAACAAACAAGGAGACATGAAAGTTACATTAATTAATGAACATGAGTAAATAATATGTCTGATAACATATGCAACATGTACTAAGTTTACTATTAGGTTAATAACAGGCATCACAACTGCTTCAGTTAACATACAATATCTGGTAAGCTTACAATAACTACTTCGACTATCTGAAATTAAAATCTTTTAGTATATTTTATTATAAACTTATATGAGACATTAAACATAAACTTATATACAATGCTACCTGCATGCTGATGAATTGGCATCCTCTGCACCACTGTCACTATAGCTGCTAGTACTGTTAGGGTGCACATCATTTTCTATCTCTCTGACAGGGCTGCTGCCACCAGAAGATAGCCTTGTGAAACATCTCATAGTGCCCACTGAAAACAAATAATAATACTTTTATTGCAGCCAAATAGCCATTTAAGAGAGGTAGAGTTACATTAAAATACATTATATACATATAAACTATATATTTGCATATTCCCTGATAGGTAGTTGCCTTTTGCTGCATAGTTTTAAGTGGTAGTGTTCACAAATCTGTCCACATAGTTTACATACACACATTTTCGATGATTCATGAAATGCTTTGTTGTTACACATCATATGGTGAAAGCCATGTACTGCCATTCTAGTTAGCACATGCCTCATATCGAAGTTGACTGCTGCTCACATCTGGTCTACCATGGCTCCTGTCCCATAGAATTCCAGGGGTACTTCTTCCCTTTTTCTTTCCAGTAATTTTAGTAGTTTCTCTGAGGCTCCTGTGTTCAGTAGAGGTAACAAGGTTCTGAGGTCTTTAATGAGGAATGTTTCTCTTGCGAGGAGGTAGACAAATCTGGATCTGGTGTTTTTGGTACTCCAATAGCCCTTTTAATGTATAGAGCTTTTACTCTTTCATGTACAGATAGATTCTTCTCATTAAGGTGTGACCATATGACTTCTATCCCATACATTAGGATTGGCATAATTTTTGTTTTGAATAGCGCCATTCCTGTCTCTAAGTTGAGGATTCTAATGTAGCTGATTTTGTGCATCGCCCTTATAGCTTGCCCTGCTTTCTCTGTCACATGCTTTATAAAACATTTGGCACTTGTTTGCAATGTGATTCCCAGGTATTTGAACTCTTTTGCAATGGTTATCTTCTTTCCTTTGACAAAGATTTTTGCCAAACTAAAAATAAATGAGCTTACTGAAATTTGCTCTGAATAAGAAAATTGTATTTGGATAATCTTTCTTTTAAATAGAAAATGGTTATCTGGGCTTGTGAGCCATGGTCACTTTTTGCCACAGCTTTGAACGAAACAGCTGGAAGGAGATTTTCCACTAGACGACAGTCCACAAACCCAGATAATCATTTCCTATTTAATGACACCAGTCGCGAAAGCTTACACAATTTGAATTGCTCCAGAATTCAAAGTGTCTCCAACAGAGCACATGAACTTGTTTTGGTTCGGTAACTACCTATTTTTTCTTTATTACTTTCATGATTTTATCAGTGTGAGTCATCTTGTAGTATAAGATAATAACAATTACAATTTGTATCCAGTTTTGCATGTATTTAAAATCGGTACCTAAGATTAAAGTTTCACAAATGCATGATATTTAACTTGACCAACAACATTATTAAATCATGTATTCACATTCACTTTAATTTTTAGATAGCATTCTCTGTGATTAGTACACAAAAACCTTTGCCTCCAAGAAGTCCTGATACTGAAGCTTTTTCAGAATTCTAAGACTCAATCAAAGCCTATTAACTTCATACTTTGAGAAGAATATGAAAAATACAGAAGAGTAAAGCTGCATAAGATTCCAAAAACAATGATGTGACCATGAAATAATTCTGTCAAATTCAAAGCAAATATGGAGGTTATTTTTATTATGTTTAAATATTCACATTTTGTACAGTATAGATATTTGGAATCAAATCCATCAGTATTTTGTCGTTGCGCCTCAAAAGCGCTACATGACATTTTTGGTAAAATTTAGTTATGTAGCACAAAATGAGCAGAAAACTCTCCAGAAGCATTCCTAATAACTCAACATATAAATATTCATTAGGCTTTTTTTTCTTTTCTTTTTTTGTAAAAATAGAAATCACTATGTGGAATACATCAGAATTGATCCTTTAATGCACTAAAGTGAAAAATCGGCACATAGCAGATTTACTGATTGTCCTTAAACTACCTCTTATGTTACCTCTGGTACACAAACAGTTTTTAACTGATAAATCCCAGCAATTTACCCATGCACCTATTTGCGCTCACTCTTCTTAAAGCTACCGCAAATAATGAAAGCAAATTTGTGCATTATTGGCCATTTGCTTACAATACTGCATTAGTTAATGTCTAGCAGAGGAAAAATGTTAGTGCAGCTAGCCCTTGAGGCTTTGAGTAAAAACCGGGAAGATGATCTTTAGTCAGGTAAGTAATCCATTGGAGAAAATTAATCATGTTACGTAGCTTATGTTTTTGTTGGTATGAATTAATTATTAATTTGTCAGTGTGACTACCCAGATGACTTTCTGGCTTATCCCATGGATCCCAGTCCAGTTCCTATTAAATATGATAAACAAACTGCTCGACCCAGTAATGTATGTTCTGCCTATTGGAAATGAAGATAAGAGGATGAAGTTAACACAATGACAGAAGTTAAGGTTGACAAGACAAGGAGCTCAAATGAAAACAAAGAAAAAGGGACTAAACAAAATTAAAACAAAATAACAACTGAAGACCAAGCTTCATGTAAAAAGAATCCTGATAATGTAAACAAAAAGTTAAGACTATATAGTAAAAAATACCAAGGGATAAAATACAAAGGAAATAAGTCTTACAATGCTGAAAGAAAGGAGTGTAAACTTCTTCCAATAACATGCTCAGGTAAGCAAGGAAAGCAATTAATAAGAGAGGAGTTAAGTGTAGTGAAATTGATGAAAATCAGAGGAGAAAAGTTCATCAAACAACGTGGGAGTTTACCTCTTGGGATGAAAAGAAGGCATATGTATATAGATTAGTGAATTTTTGTACAACTATTAGGAGGAGAGTAAGCAGAATTGTTGATGAGCTGCCAAAGAAAAATGTATGGTTATGACTTATTTGCCTACAGAAGCCAGATAGAAAGTCAGAATTTGCAAGAACTTTTTCCTTGCAACTACAGGCCTAAAAAGGATGTCTGATGAGTGGGTAAAACCTTTTCATTTGTGTAACAATAGTATTAAGGCAAAAACTGCAGAAACAAGAAAACAAAAAAATTTGGCCCAACATGACGACACAAGCTGTTCGAAGAAACTTCAATCAGGTTCTGGGAAACAGTGGTTGGGGATAATACCTAAAGTGCCAAGTCACTATTGTCGATTCTCTAGTAATTGAGTTTATGTGGAACTCATTTTAAATCTGTTCACAATATGCATGAATTTTATAAGTTATAGTGTGAAGAGAATGGGACAAAATATGTACAAAGGAGGAGGTTCTGTGAAATCCTGGAAGAAGGGAAATTCTATGTTCAAGCCTAGAAAAGATCAGTGTGATACTTGTGTGGCAATTAAAGAAGGTAATCTAACAGAGGATGAGTTTAATATTCATATTAAAAAGAAAGAAGAAGCTCATAAAGCTAAGCAAAAAGTTGAATCTTGCATGACTGAAACAATCCTTATGTTGACAATGGATGTACAAAGCGTACTATTATGCCTCAAGCTGCTTGTTTCAAAGCAGTACTATAGTCAGAAGCTTCAGATTCACAATTTTAGCATCTATATAAAAAATACAAACGATGCTCATTTATATCTCCGGCATGAAGGAGAAGGAAGTCTCAACAAATGAATTCACAAGCTGCATAATTGACTTTTTAGAAAAGGAAACTGGTACTGCAAGCAAGCTTTTTCTAATATCAGATGGTTGTCAATATCAGAATAAAAATAAGGTTTTGCTTAGTGCCTTATCAGATATTTCAACAAAACTCAACATCAAAATAGAGCAGATTATTTTGGAGAAAGGGCTACGGAGTCTTTATTTTTCCAACCTCTCCATTTCTCTTATTTCTCTATAAAATAGTAACCCTTAACATGCTGACCTGTCATGGCATGTAATGCGTCCTCTGATTGGTAATCAGAGGATATGGTCAGTGAATTTATTTTGATAATTCTCCCGGTCAGGTCGGTGAGACCCGTAAACCAACGACAGGTGTGGTCCTCCAGACATTCTGGGGGTTGTGAGAGAGCGATGTGACCGCCAAAACATAAAAATATGGTGCTCTCTAAAAAACGGTTACTATTACTGCTATTGCTCTATGAGTGAAAAATATTGTAGAGGAAGAGGATTAATGACTTTATTGTCAGAAATCCAGCATTAGCTAACAACAACAACATTTTGGAGAAAGGGCACACAATGAAGTAGGCCGACAGCATCAATTCTACTTTGGACTGTCTCTTCACTCCACCAACCTATTTGCCTGCACATTACTATTCCAAAATACATGCAGCTAGAAAAAATAAGACATATAAAACACATTACAACACATATTTCAAGATTATGAATATGTATGTTCTAATTACAACAGGGCTTTAGTTGGGCTGGTACTCACTGGTACTCAGTATCAGTAATTATAGAATTGTTCGAAGTGAGTGTCGGAATTCAGAAACATGCAATGCACACTACTCTTACAAGACCATTGGTGTTTGGATAAAACTGTAGTAATTTATTGATCATAAAATAACCTTATAATGTCTAATCGAGGGGAAATGTTAATATTAAAGAAACATTTGTTTTTGCCACCTACTGTATGTAAAAGAATCAAAAGAAAAACAATGAGTTAATTTTAACCCCCTAAATTAATAATTATTATCAACTGCTTGGGTAAACCAAGTAGTGTAAAATTTTATATCAAAGAATATTTAAAATAATGTGTCACATTTGTCAGGCAATGGTGCTTCAGCATAGCAGGAAGAGCTTTGGGGGTGCAATTTAAAGAAATTTTTACGTCTATCATAATATGGGATTGCTGTAATCACAGACAAATGCTTGTTATAAATTATTTCATGTAATAAATTATTTTAAGATATTCTTAGAAAACTATATGATTTATACCATCAATCTCCAAAAAACAATGTCCAAAGGTTTTAGGTCAACTGATTGATCTAACTGGATCCCCTCTTTATGAATTTGATCCAATGTCATCTTATGTGACATTCTGGCTCTCAACCCGAGTGCGATCAGCAAAAGGAATCTCCTGTCACAAAAGAAAAGTGACCAGCTTGAGCCAGCTTGGAAAATTTTAAAGAATTAGTTGAGAAGCAGTTGTCTCCTTAGCACAGTGGTAGCTGCTTACCAAGTGGGATACCAGGTTCAATTCCCGGTATCAAGCACAGGAAATTCTGCTGCTAGGAGACTTGGCTCGGGGTGCACTCAGCCTCATTAGGTCCATGAGGGGTCAATTAAGGAGCTACTTGATTGAGAAGTTGAGGCCTCTGTTTGCGAACTGGCCAGAAGGGTCTGGGGCACTGACCATGTCCCACATCCATTACTGCACCCCACTCATGATGCCTGTGATGGGCAGAAGTGGAAGATGCAGTGGCCAGGGGGTAGGCCATGGCCCGGAAAAGGTGCCATAAGATTAGTTGAATACCAGTGGTTTAAATTTTTCAACTAAAACCCTGAACTACACTTGAATTTTTTCTGGCAAGGTGAAAGAGATCCCATAGTCACTGATATACAAGGATTACTCTATAAAAAGATGAGGTGTTCTACAAGATTAATCATTCTGATAAATGGCAGATTCTTCCTCAAAGAGGACAGAAAGAAAACCACAATGAAGTGCAGCTTATGTACAATGAGACTATGAAGATTAAAATACGACAGTTTGCAAGGTTTTAAAAGATTCATTCACAAAGACTATCATTATTGTTATGACAGTCTGAAGTATTAAAATCAAAGTTCATGATTGTCTATGGAGTGAAAAATATGGTAATGTTATTTTAATTTGAAAATTGTTTCAAGAGCTTCTAATCTTGATTTGAGAATCGGTGTCCAAGAAGAGCAAATTGTGAAACTGTACACACACTACCACCACGATCATAGTAAAATGTTCTGGGATGTTAACATTCAAGATTCATAATAACCTTTGGCATGAACATGTATGCATTTTTGTAATTTGAGATTACTGTTATTTATAAAACTAATTTTGAAGCCCACAGGGAATATGCTATGTGATTATAAAGGTGCAAAAATAATTCACTATGTGTCACAAGAATATACAAATATGCAATAAAATAGTACTGTTGCACCAGGTTTCAATAATATGTAGCATAAACAATATGTTTACCGTTTCACACATATAATACAGTTTGCACGCATTATTGACGTATTGAATAAGATTGGGAATTTTTATTGCTTCTCCTGGAAAGTGTATCTTTTTGCACATAGCAGTTCTACAAGGCACAACAACGATTTGCTCATTTGACAACTCCTAGGTTCCAGCTCTTTGTTTTATTGAGTGGCATTTGCTCTAAACTTGCATCATCTAAATCTCTGGAAAATTATTTAGGCTTGATTTAGTAAAGTCAGACCAAATAGAAATGTTTGCTGTAGAATTCCAATTACCTCGTGGCGAGCTGAGATTTGGCTGGCTGCGATGAGAGGCACTACTCAAAGTGGTTCCTGGAGCAGAACCCACAGATCGACGACATCTTCCGCTGCTAGAAGTGCTAGTGCTGCTGCTGGTGCTGCTACTACTGCTAGTGTTGGAGCTGTAAAAAATGAATTTCTTTTCTTTGATAATACTTAATTTTATTAGCATAAATTTAAATATGCTTTATATAAGCAGTTTATGAAAAACTTAATTTTAGGTTTCAGAGAATCTTAATCTATGGTTCTGAATTCTCCTTATGCAGCAGGCAGAAACAATCCATGTTTGAATAGAGCACACCTAGTTTTATTGGCAATGTCTACTCTTCTCAATATTACTGCTTCCATACCATAGATGGTCACCACACGCCACTACATGAATATTGAAAGCAACCATGTTGTCACTTATAGTATTGGTTAATTCTGACTGAAGTTATTGTGTGTGTGTGTAATTATTCTGTGTTTAGTGTATAATAAGAGTTTCTCTCTTCTGCAAATAACTATATTTCTCTCACAACTTTACAACATCTATAAATAAATATTTCTCTTTGTGTAAGGCAGGCAGCCTCAGCTCAATGGACTGTGACCTCATACTCTTTAGCCCAATGCCCAGACAACTGGAAGTGGATAGAAAGGAAGTTCAACAGCGTGGAAGGAAAGGCAGTGACAGTTGTGTGATTTGCAATACCAAAAAGCTTGCACTTTTGACAGTATTGACTGTGTGTACAAGGTTAAGTGGAAATAATATTTGATATTGCATTCAGGTGGGTGCTTAATACAGCAAACAAGCATTCCATTTCATAGTTCTTCTACGACTGACAAGTATACACCGACATTACATTCAATATTCAGAAAGAATGAAAAATAATAAACAAATACTGCACTCTAAACTTCTTTCTAAGAAGAACTCCAAGCATGTCACTTGGTAATTCATTTACAAAATTGGAACTTGTTAAATATATTAAAGTAAAAAAGGACACAATAGCAAATTTCAGTATACACTCCCAGAAGTACTCAAGCTAACGTATAGATAGTGGTTGTCATTTCAAACAAATGGCTATGGTAAAAGGTACCAATCTTATAAAGCTTACATTTGAAGATTGACAATACTGACTTGTTTAGTATTTGTTTGGCAGTCATCAATAGTGAATGCTCTCAGCAAATTTGTAAATATGGATAGAACTTGTCATCATGTGATACAATACTTTCATTTGAAATGTCTTAGTCCAACTAATATTAAAGCTGAACTAAATTTTACTCTAGGACAGTCTGCTCCTTTGTTTATAATAGTAAAATATTGGATGGCAGAGTTAAGCTGCCATGACGAACATCATAGTAGTCAACTAACTGAGGTGACCACACCAGAAATTGTAACAAAAATACACAATATGGTATTGGATGACTGAAAGTGCGTGAGCTAGCAGACATTACAGGCATTTCAAAAAGTTCTGTAAATTGTATACTGGCAGAAAATTTGCGCGTGAGAAAACTGTGTGCAAGATGGGTAATGTGTTTGCTCACAATGGAACAAAAACAGCATCTTAAGGATGCTTCAATCCAGTGTTTGGCAATGTTTTATCACAATAAAGCTGAGCTTTTCCATCAATTCATAACCACAGGTGAAATGTGGGTCCATCACTTCACATCTGAGACAAAGAAACAGTGTATTCAAGGGGAAAAATCAGCTCCAAAAAAAGAGAAAGACAGTTTCATCTGCAGTCAAGGTCATGGCGTCAATTTTTTGGGATGCACATGGGATCATTTTCATTATCTCCAGAAAGGAAAAACAATGACGAGTATTATGCAAACTTGTTGCAGCGTTTGAGTGATGAAGTCAATCAAAAACAGTGGCACTTAGCAAAAAGGAAAGGATCCCCCCCATAAGACAATACACCAGTTCACACTTCCATTATTGCCATGGCCAAAATAAGACTTAAGGTTCAAATTGCTTCCTCATGCACCCTATTTGCCAGATTCAGCCCTCTCTGATTATTTTCTGTTTCCAAACTTGAAGAAATGGCTTGGTGGTAAAAGATTTGCCAGCAATGAAGAGGTGGAGTCTGCAGTTGATGGCTATTTTGCAGAGTTCAACGGTTCTCGCTATAAACAGGGTATCAAAGCTATTGAACATTGCTATGAAAATGTATTGAGCTGAAAGGAAACCATGTAGAGAAATTTAGGTGTTTTTTTCCCAAAATATTTGTGTTTCTTTGTTAGGTTGGGTACTTCTGGAGCAGCCCCCGTAGTTACCTATAAGGAGTGAATGGTAGTGAGTGAGAGATTTGTTCAAAATGAACATTTCACTCCCATGAAATCTCTGAAGCAGCCATTCGTTTTAATTAAATAGCAGTTCAAAATATAACTGCATAACATTTACTTGATTTTTATTTGAAATTCACTTCATAACTTCATTCCATGATCCATCTTCTGCCAAAATCGTCCTGTGCTTTTGCTATCTTCCTGTCTTACTTTGTTTCTCTATTCCGCTGGCCCATCACATTTGCATTTGTGTTATGGTTGCCACTCTCCCACCCAAGGTCAGTAAACACTAAAGTGCTTACCTTGCAAGTGTAAATGTGAACCATTCACAGAATCCACAGCTAATAAATGTAAACATCACAGATTTCCCTGTTTCAGGGTTAGGTGAAAATATTATGAATTGTTCAAACTAAGAAGTGAAGTCAATACAGTTTATGTACTATTTTGTCTTATTGTGCATTTTGTTATAAAAATGGAAAGTAAACAGAACTTTATTGTAACGTGCAACATCCAAACTTGTTTCTGAAGCTTTTCATTTGGGATACCTATATATATCAATTAAATCCTTTTTGAAAAATATCTGATGTGTTGCACGCACATGACTTTCTCTACTCTTGTACTAACTATTCTTACAAACTCTTATTCCTCTTATTTTCATGTTAGCCAAGATAAACATTTGCAGAAATTATCTTACTGCTAATTTTCTTGCAGGTGCAAGAGGAATATGTGAGTACAGTAGGTTTTGAGCGATAGTCAAATCTTTTAAAGAGGTCGCCAAATGAAGGCTTTGAAATTCTGTTCTCTTTGCATGGCCAAAAGATAAAAAGGTCAATAACGACTTTCCATTTGAGAAAAGTTTAAGTATTACAAACTCAAAAATAATGAGGAATATCTCCAAAATGGTTCACTCCATAAAAAATACATTTGGACATAACTTGTGTGTTTTAACTATGTCTATATTTTTTTGTAACGTAAGATTTGGTCTGCTGCATGGGCTGTAGTCATAAAATTAAAAATTCATTTGCCATAAAAATACCTTAGACATATGGCATTTTAATAAAAAATCGCTAGAGCCATTTTGAAAGAAATCAATATTTTTTAAACATGTTCCATGTAAAGAATGTTGGAGGAATTTTCTTCAAAATCGTTATTACTGTGTTAACGATGAGAAGAAAACTGTATTTTTGGTAATATTTTGGAATATAATAAAGTGATAGAAAAGTAACCGGACCGATTTTGTCCTTTTGTCACACTGGTGTCAGGAGTGGGATTTGTCACACTGGTGTCAGGAGTGGGATTCGTCAAATTGTCATGTCACAGTGTTTCTAGGCAAATCCACTTTATATTGCATTGGGAATCAACACATGATTTGCTAGAACGTCCTCGAAACATAAACATAAATTAGTAAATAAACCGTACTCTGAACTTCCGACCATCCCATGACTTTTCAGCATGTTAACCAGCACGCTACTAGAGCACGTTAACGAGCATCACCGTAGCCCTAATCAGCACCTACATTTGCGGTGTCAGCACCTACATTTCCCATCGTCTGTAAAATACAGGGTTGCCTAATTACCGATCCGCAGGATGAGAACACTCACCCGTATAGCATAACATTAGAACTCAAACTACGAGAGTTGGAATTTTAATAGTGGCAACACTGCTGCAGAGTCACTATGCAATGGAGCCTAATATAGTCAGTGATAGCACATATTAGTTACATAAGCAAATGCACACTCCCTTCCCACATCATGCGCATGTGCATTGGCAAGAGAACTAGAGTTTCATGTGAGCTAGTGGTCTAATGTTGTCATGATGTTTTCAAACCAGGAACAACGGAGCTGGATAAAGATTGAATCTGCCGGAGGTTGTACAGCACGACAGCGTTATCAAAGTCTTCAAGATGCTTGCAGGAAACCTGCATTACCTTACACAGACGGTTGGGTAAATGCCTTCAACAAAGTACGCCAAAATGTCCCAGATATTCCTCGGCCAGGTCATCCTAGCGTCAGTGAAGATGTGCATGATCTAGCAGCGTTACTGGACAGTGATCAACATCATACGATTCATGAACTCACCCAAGAAACCAGATTAGAGCATATGACTGTGCTTCACATTCTGAAGGAATGCCTGGGCATGAGAAACATTGCATCACGATGGGTTCTGCATGATTTGATGGAAATGCAGAAATGATTATAATACAACGTTGCTCGGACGCATGCAGCATGTGGTGGATTTGTTCAGTCAATGTGGCTGGGAAGTGTTGTACCATCCAGAGGGAACCTGTTCGTGGCATTCACTTCAGAACTGTTCCAGAGATTCGTCAGGCTATAGACCACTCCATTCAAACTATCAACAGAACCGCCACTGCTAAGGGTATTCTATGACTTCCACATCACTGGCTCTGGGTTGTACACAATGCTGGTGACTATTTTGAAGGACAGTTGAGCTTGGTAACATGTATCTCTTTTCTTTGTAAATAAATAGTTGCCACTATTAAAGTTCCAACCCACGTACTTGAAAATATTTATTCTAGTTCCCATACCTAGTGTCACCAGAGAACTTGACAGCAATCCTTGTGGGACTAGAATGCAAATCTGGCAGTGATTTGTGATGAACTTTGCAGGTAGGTGGTGGCGGTGGCCCATGCTGGATATGAGATATGCTGCGACCATACTGATGGCATGCAGCGTATGGTTTCTCATCCCCAGCAACCTACAACACATATCAGTTTTGTATACACTTGTACCGTTACACCAGCAGCTGTAGAGCACAAAATTATTTCCAAATACATTACTTACAGTCTTAACATCTTGATCATCGTTGTCCAGAAGCCTCTGGTACAGATTCTCCTTGGAGTCTGCATTGAGGAGGCGTCGCAGTTTAGTCTGAAGCTGGTCCCCATTGGGATTCGAACCAGAGCGTCGTTGTGCAGCTGGTATTAGGCGTGGAGACTTTGGTGGTAGTGGTGGGGGAGTCTGTTGTGATGAGGGTTGCAGGGGATTCGCACGTGGTGGCACTGCTGGAGGTGCTTGTGGGGTGCTTAGCACTAAAACGTGCTGGTGTACGTCTGCAAAATAGAAATTAGGTACTCTATTTATTTATAGCTAGCTCAATCCATAGCCTAGATTTTCAAAATAATGTGTTAAAATAGCAATACTATACACATATTCCATATTATATTTGACAGCTACTTTTTACTATTTCGCAAGGTGATTGCGTGTAGTTTGTTCGATTTTCTATTCCACCTTATTATCATTGAAATATTTTGTTCACCCAAAATGAACTTGACTAGAGAACATTTCTGGGCTACGATATTTTTATCATGTATTTTAAATCGGCATTAGTACCAAAACAATGTGAAGGCCGGCTTAGAAATGCATTTGGCAAAGAAGCCCCATCTAAGGTAATAATTTATAATTGGTACGGCGAATTCAAGAGAAGTTGGTTTTTTCTTAGTGATGAATTTCGGGAAGGATGCCCAAGAACTGCTGTAACTGATGAAATTATTGCTGCTATTCGAGCAATGCTTGAAGAAGATCGACGGACCGCTTATGAATTTATTCAGGCAACATTGGGCATTGGTATGAGTCAAACTTAAAATGTTTTACATCAACAAAGACACACGAGGAAACTTTGTTGTCCATGAGTTCCACATTAACTGACTCCATAGTAACTGTGGTCACTGGAGCCTGTCTGTGGCACTCCGTCACTCAGAGGATCCCTGATTCGAGTCCTACCTCGGGCATGAGTGTTTGTGGCTATAATGAATATAGGTATATGTCTGGAACTTATGAATGGGAGAGTAAATTATGTGTGTGTATGTGTGTATTTAATAGAAATACGTCATCATAATGGCTAAAGGGTCCTTACGACCAAAGAGCAAAAAAGAATAGAAAAGATAAAAATCTGATATGTTACACTCACTGACTTTCTCTACCCTTACTATTCTTACTATTCCTACAAACACTTATTCCTCTATCTTCATGTCAGTCGACATAGAGATTTTCAGAAATTATTACTAGTATACTTGGAGGTGCAAGAGGAATGTGAGCGAAAATCCAGTAGTTGGATAGCTGCCCTATTTTAGGGCTGTAATAAAGACACACCTGCTAATAGATCTGTAATAATTTTAAATATGAACGATAAAGGATAAAAATGGTGTAATGCAAAAATACTTGATAGATAAAAGTGTAATAATGTACAAAATTATAATAAAATTTGGAAATAGGACAGCTAACCATTTTGGAATTATTTATTTAATTTGGTATAGTATACAGATGATTGTGTAAAACGTACAAAGAATCACGGATAATCTGTAAACCAGCATCTTCTAAAACACTTACTTGCAATTCAAAACGTTGGAACAAATTAACAGTAAATTTAGTAATCACTCTCACCAAAAAGTAGACCATTACTTCCCAATTTGAAATGTTGTCTCAAATAAGAAATGCAAGGCTCATAATGTAGTTTTTCCCCCTTATCAACCTTATTAATTTGGTCTACGTTCTTTTTCAAATCGGATTCTAGGGACAAGAATTAATCCCCTATTTTGTTGCCTGGCAATGTTAATTACGACTATTGTTTCATAAAAATAAGACTGGAAGATGTATTGTCAACGTAAGCATCGCCATTTCAAAATCAGCACAATGTATACGTTTCAGTAAATCGTAATTATTTGTGGATATAAAAATCTTACTAATATTTCCACAAACTGGTATGTATCTTCTAAACTTAAGCGAACATGAAATATATATGTCACCAAGTAATCAGTTCTGTGCTTGGCAGTGTAGCCCTGGACTACCGCTCGGCCGGTGAATTTCCCACCTCTACCTGCGTCAAGAGCGGGGTCCAGTGATGGGAAGTGGGACGTGGTCAGCGCCCTGAGCCCTCCCAGTATATGCGGTCTTCGTAACCGGAGTTGATCATACAGAGGAACCAGGATGGGTGATAAATCAGACCGAAGCCTGATGTGAGAGCGAGGAAGTGGATGATATGAAATGGCGAAAGATGATTGGAAAGGTGATGATGGAGCAATTGGTGGAATGATGGCGGGGAAACCGTAGAACCTGCACCGATGTGCCCACCACACATCCCACATGCGGACGCCTGGGATCGAATCCGGGTCGCTTTGGTGAGAGTCAAGCAGTTTAACTGCTTGGCTACGGCGCGCCCGTAAGTAATCAGTATAATTACTAATTCCTTATAGCAGTATCGTGAAAATCTTCCCATGGTCTACAGTAGGCTTTGAGCGATAGTTAAATCTTTTAAAGCTGGTCGCTATATAAAGGATTGGAAATTCCGTTCCCTTTGCACAGCTAAGATATAACAAATTAAATATTCACCTTCCATTTGGGAAAAGTAAAAGTATTACAAAACTACACAAATAAGGAATATCTCCGAAATGGTGCAATCAAAAAAGAAAAGTCATTTGAACATAAATTGTGTTTTGACGAGATCTACATTTTTTTGTATAGTAAAATTTGGTCTATCTCTTGCGGTTTACCAGTTATGCAAAAGTAATCAAGAGTTAACAGGACTGCATGGGCTATAGCCAGAAAATTCAAAATATGCATTTCATTTGCCACAAAAATATCTTAAACATATGGCATTTCAATTAAAGTCGTTAGAGCCATTTTGAGAAAATCGAAATTTTCCATGTAAAGGATAATTTAGGGTGGAGGAATTTTCTTCAAAATCTTCATGTCGCATCCTTAAAATATATTAAACTTAAATACCAAAACTGTTTTAACCGACTTTTAGCTTTTAGTTATGCTGTACACACACGTGCGCGCGAAACTTTTTCCAAAAGTTCCTTTTTTTCCTTATTCAGGGGGTCTCAAAACATATATTTCCGGTGAAATCTCGACATCGAATTTTTGGGTGGAAAACAATACTTCCTCTACTTACCAGTAGAGAAAGTAATAAGCAAGTTTAAGTGCTTCTGAGTGAACTTCTCTATTCACTGAACTGATGAAGCACTGTGACCAAATTACAGTGTGTCCTTTGATTTTAGAGTTCTTAGAGTGAGATACGAATTATGCGAAATTAATCATTTGAATAGTAAACACTCGCGAGAAACAAGGGATGAATGAGTACACAATCACCAACGTCTCCATCTGTAAAACAATCACAATATTTATTCTTGTATATGTACTTAAGTTTATAATGATCCAGGGAAGGTTTTCCTCTATTAATGTAGCGCTTTGTAATTTAGCAAAAACCCCTGGCGCATAACAATTTAGGACATGTCCAGGTAAACCCGGACGTCTAGTAACCATAATTATGCGTAATAGTACTGGCGCCTATCGCATATTGAGATGCTTTATGGCACGCACTTAGTCTGATGTCTAAAATGTGTTTTCACTAGCTTCAACAACTTTCTCTCCTTAGTGATAAAGGAAGATGGTAAATATCTTCACTGCAATAACCTTGTACAAGCTGAGCACGAATGTCGTGTGTTTTATATTACTGGCGGTGCGTAACGAACATGAAGAAGCGAGTTCGTCATGCATCGGAAGGAACGCGTTCCACCTGATGGGTACAAGGTCGGAACAACTCGTTAAATGCCCTTTCGCAATCACAAATTAACAAATCCTTCCGGTAACTTTTATCATCTAACAAACTTTTACTTTTAAAAGTGTGGTCTTCTTGTCTGGGTCAAAATACTAAACTAAGAGGTTATTGACTACTATCATAACATTCTTCTGATTACCCTCGCCATATGGAGGACTGACACTAGGAGTTTCTTGCCCGTGCCTAGGGTCAGATGCCTCTCGGGGAGCACACGAATCTATGGACCGGACAGGGTGAAGGCCTGGAAGCGGGTGTCAGCCCAGTACCAGGTAAGATAGTGAGGAAGAGGTTGATGTGAAATGCAGGCAAGATTATGAATGGAAAGGTAATGATGCAGCAGTTTGTGGAATGAGTGGTGGAGGAACCGGAGAACCCAACCCAGACGCCACTTCGTCCAGCACGAACACCATATTGTGACTTTGGTGGGTGTAAAGTAAAGAAGATAGATGTAGTCGAGATAAAGAAACACTTTTATTTCCGTAAACAGTAACTTTGTACACTCGTTGCAACAGCAAGAAAGTCTTTACCGATTCACCAACAGCACGGCTCCGAATTAGTAACACAAAAACTGTCCCTTCTCACACTTTACCGCTATTTATATCTCCCAGGCACTATTCTGGAAACTTCAGGAAAGTTCAGTTATTATTGCGGTGAAATACAAAGCAGAAAATTCCAGAAGTCTCTATCCCTTTCTCTCTTTCGGCAACCGCCTCAACAATGCGACCATTCTCTGTCTCTTCCCTTCGGCTCCTTTGCAGTAGTGCCGACAATAATGGGATGGGCGACAATATACAGGTCCCTGGGATCGAACCCGGGCTGCCTAGAAGAAAGGCGAGCGGTCTAACCGCTCGTCCACGGCGCCGCCCTGTTATAATCTGCTCCTTATAATAATAAAATTGGATGTAACATAGTTGTGTTCATTAGGAAACTAATAATGACATGGTGCACATGATCATTTTGGTGTGGAAGCAGGAAGAGATCCTTCGCATGTGCATCATAAAAAGTATATACGAGGACCGTAAGGCTGGGGATTGTCAACTTGATCCTACGTTTCTGATTTGCTGTCATCGATGCAAAATGCATCTCCAGTCCAAATTTCTGAAGTTAGTTTTTGGGAAAATAGTTCTTGAAATATATTACTTCTAAGGTTGTTCAGATCTATGTCAATTCACTGTGAATGTGAATTCCATTTTCATTGACACACGAGTTTGTTTAGTAATAAACTTGAAAATGTTCAGAAATCCGTGTCTCAGCAACAACGTGAATGTACCCTTGCCAATTGTTCCGCTGCTTGTGCGGTGAAGTAAATCTCTCAGGCAGGCAAAGAGACCGTAGTTCATCAGTGAAACAAATTTGAATCTGGGGATTTTGTAACACAAATTCATAGTGGCTTACATACCCGTACGTATCATCAAATGTATGCATACTTCTTAATTACTGTTAAGTATGATGTCTTAACAGTAAACGTTCTTCAAAATATGTAATCGTAGGACTTCCAAAATGTCAGAGTAATTTGTTTCTACTATTTCTTTTTTCCTACAAGGTGGATGTTTTCATTTAGAAGTGGTCCGAGTAAGCAGTTTCTTCTTGTCCTTGCAATTCAGTCAATGGACATAAAATGCAAACACCACATTAGTATTGCTGATTTGGCAAATCAGATTTGACGGCTGCAAATGCTTCCCAAGCAGGAAGTCCTCTGTCCTTTGCCAAGGTTTTCAATAAGTCCAGAAGGGGAACTACTTCTTCCTCTTGCTTCACAGCCATATGCCTGTTTCGGTCTCATATTTGTTGAAGCCATCTTTTTTTTTTTTTTTTTTTGAGGGGGGGGGGGTGTCCAATTGATCTTCGTACCCTAGGTTTGTAACAAAAGGCTTGTTTAGGCATTCCTTCTTCTGGCATATGGTGGATACGTTCAACCCATTTGTTTCTATGTGGACTGGGAGTAACATGCTAACCTCTGGTTCCCGAGATCTTGGGTTCAAATCTGGCGCAGGGCGATGGAACTTTTCGGAAGTAAAAATTCTTATAGGGGAAACAGCTTATTGGCAGTTCCTAAGAATTAAAAATGGCCGACATTACACTAAACAGCAGTGGACGTTACACCAAAAGCAGTACTGCCAACCTGCAATGGAAATTACTAACAAGTCTCTGAGAAAACTCCAGGAAAACAGGACAAGATTTTCAAGCCTCACTGTAATAAAGGTGCAAATTAAAATGTATGATGCTATTATGCACAAAACCATTCAAGTTTCATAAGCCATATTCGTACTAAAACCATTAACCAGTTAAGCAGAACCACATTTTTTCTTGATTAAAGTAAGAATTCTTTGTATTTTAATAACAATTACATCGAATGCTTTCCTTACAAAGAAGGCCGTGCTCCCTTCTACAATGATAGAAGGAAATAAAATAACAATTGTTTATCAAAATAAAAACCTCAAATATCACAGGTTAAAGTAGCAGTCTTTCAAACGATAATACTTGAACACCGTTACCACAGAACACATGATACACCTTCTCACCTTTGGCAGATCTTGTTCTGCAGTAACACATTTGGATAAAATCACTTCTGAACGCTAAATATCGTAGTAGGTATATTTAATGCGCTACTGTGTTGCAAACACAAAAAATAACAATAGTAACAATAACTGTATAAAATGCTCTAAAACAATTCAATATAAAATCACGCGCACACGAGCAATACAATAGCGTGCACAGAATAATACAGCGTCGTGTTTTAAAATCTAATGGTTGGCTTCCCTGCAACCGCTTCAAAAATATTGGCTTCTGTGGCGTAATACCACAATTTATGGCCGTAGCTTTACCATGGTTATATTTTACGAACAGTTGGCAGTACTAATGCAACCTAAGAATTCGTATGCAACTCGACTCACCAAATATAACTAGACCGCGCCATAATGGGGGGGGGGGGGGGATGTCACCGTTGAATTTTGGGGTATTCCAATAAGCTGTTTCCTCTATAGCATGGCTTCCTTGGGAAGGGAAGTGAAGTCGATGGTACCGTACCGTAGATTTAGGCACACAAAGGAAGTTCAAGCATGTTAAAGATACCTCTGAACAAAATTAAGCTGTCTTTCACGCCCAATGAATTTTCTGACTATGGCCTATGTAGTCCTGTTTACTCTGGATGGCTTTTGAATAACTAGTAAACCGTAAGAGACAGACAAAATCTTACTGTATAAAAACTGTAGATCTCGCTAAAAGGAACAATTTATGTCCGAATAAATTTTTTTGCAGAGTGAACCATTTCGAGATATTTCTTGTTATTTGTATACGTTTTGGAGAACTTATACTTCTGTCAAATGGAACATCGTTATTCATTTTTTATACGTTAACAGTGCAAAGAGAACGGAATTTGAAAGCTTTAAAAGATTTAACTATCGCTCAAAGCCTACTGTATTCCCATATTCCCGTTGCACCTAAACGAAAATAAACAATAAGATAATTTCTGCAAATGTTTATCTCAGCTAACACGAAGAAAATATAGGAATAAAATTTTGTAAGAATGGTTAGTACAACAGTAGAGAAAGTCATGTGAGTGCAACACATCATTTTTACAATTATTTTGTAAATTAAAGCATTATAATAACTGAACATAATAATATATTTGCATATCTAGGAAGATTGTGTCATTTTAATTTTCTACGCTTCGAAATAATATTAAAATTATGGTTTGTAGACTTGTTATTCTTATAAGAAATAACATTTTGTTACAGAGAATCGATTCTAATATTATTTTCATTTGATATATCGATTTCAATAGTCACTATTTGGTAGTTTTTGTCAATTGAAGCACAAAACTGGAAATTTTCGTAAGTCTTTAAAGCACTACATTGGTTATTTCCGCGGAGAGCTTGGTCTGTAATATTGTATCTACATCTCCCTTCGAACACTCGGAAGACCCTTGGGCCTTTGTGCGTTGGGGATGAAGGGAGACAAATAAATGCGCCTCTTATGACTATGAGATAAGTTTTGCTGCAGGCCCTGGTGCTAGGGGCTGCATGGGGGATCAGTGAACGCAGCATCCTGAAGATTCTGATCACACGCTGCATTTGGAACCAAGTATCAAAATGTGTAGCAGTTATTCAAGCTTCATTAGAAACTATTGTATGGAGCAAGCCTAGCCACGTGGCAAGTAGGGTAAAGTTGAGAGTAAATGATTCATTCTTCCTAATCGCAGCACTTTTTCTCGTTTCTTGAACAAACCTGGCCGAAAAAAGTGGTCGATAAGCACAGCAGGCAGGCGCTCTACCGACTGAGCTAGTATATCAGCCAAAGTTTTAATTTGAGCTTAGTAAACAAACATTTTCCTTTATCTTCTTTTTTTTCTGTACGCGCGCTACTGGTTTTTCAGCTTTTTCAATGCGATTTATGAAAAATAACTTCAAACTATTTAATAGGTAGCTTATACTTTCTCAACTACGTATAGTAACCAGGGGAAGTGTTGCATTGCAACAAAAAATTAGAGATTTTAGTGGAAATGCAAGTTTTGAGGTCCCCTTAAAAATATTTTTTTTTTTTAAAGTTCTTACGCACGTCCGTGTCTGTGAACAGCATCTCAAAAACGAAAAGTCGGTTAAATTACCAAATTTGGTATTTAAGTTCGGAATCCTCCAAAGATGTAACACTAAGATTTTCAAGAAAACCCTCCAACTTCAGACTATCCTTTGAGAGGAACATTTTTCCAAAATTTTGATTTTCTCATGGCTCCAACTATTTTGATTAAAATCCCATATGTTTAAGATATTTTTATGAAAAATGAAATGTATATCTTGAATTTCCTGGGAACCTCCTCAGAAACTCCCTTCATTCTGGATGATTTTGCATAACTGGTAAACAGTAAGAGACATTTTACTTAAAAATGTAGATATTGTTACACACACTTTATGTCAAATACATTTTTTGTGGGGTGAACCATTTGTGAGAAATTGCTTGCTATTTGTCTGGTTTTCCCATTACTTTTTTCTCAATGGGAAGTTATTCATTTTTTAACTCTTGGCTATGCAAAGAGAACGGAATTTCAATGTAATTACATAGTGACCAGCTTTAAAAGATCTGACTATCTGCGATATACTTTGTGACTGAGAGATCAGGATTCTTCAGCAGCGGCAGGTAATATAACCATCCCAATATACCACATTTTCCGATCTACTATAGTCGTTGTGTATATGAATCAGGGGGACTTCATTATTGATAGCATTCTCTATGCAGTATATTCTATGGGCAATTTAATTTTCCCAACACATCACGTGCACGTCGCGGTATCAGCTGTACTACAAGCCGTATCAGTTTTGTTTTCAAGCCGCGCACTGCAAACAATGTCACACTTCAAAGTAATGTTAGAATACGTTTCGAAATATGAAGTTTACTTTGCGTTCGTCAAGCAGGAGCCGGTTTTCAAAGCGTGCTGTGCAACCCATCCGCTATCCAGTTGACCTATGACGCTTTGCACGATACTGCCAGAAGTGACAAAAGATAAATTTGGAAGTATGGGATGTTCGATGAGGTCATGCGAGCTAATAACGAAGGAACACAAACGTTACACATGTAAATAACACCTGCCCCGTTTGCAGCTAGCAAAAATTGCAGTTGTATTTTTTCCTATCTGATATACACCTTAGAAGGTAGCACTTATTCATGTTATTTGATTGATATGCAGACTGTTTCCGTGATCATGTCATGAACATTATGGGCTGATGGAAAATTATGTAACACAACCTCATCATGAATAATGGTAGTAGTAGAATAGTAGTAACAGTAATAGTACGATGGTGGTTGTGTTAGTAGTGGGGGTAGTGGTGGTGGTGGTGGTGGTGATGATAGTGATGGTGGTAGTGCTGCTGGTGTTAGTAGTATTAGAGGTGGTGATGTTAATAGTGGTGATGGTGATGGTTGTAGTGTTATAGTGATGGTGGTGTTAGTGATAGTGGAGGTGGTAATGGTGGTGGCCATAGTGGTAGTGGTGGTGGTAGAAGTATTTTTTTCCCCATTTAGAGTCCTCCAACGTAAGGTCATATCGGAAGGTGAATGAATGAAACGGGTGAAATGATGCTCAAATGAGCAGGAGGTCCTTAGGGCTTTAAGTTACCGGATATTCATCTTCTCAGGATAAGGGAAAACCTCGGTAAAAACCTTACCCGAATAACTTACCCTAAGCGAGATTCGAACTCACGAACTCTTGAACCTGAGGCAGACACGCTAAAATGAAATTTTGAAAATTTTGTTGTTTAACGACGCTGTCAATTGCTAGGATCACATCAGCGTCGCCGGTGTGCCGGAAGTTCGTCCCGCAGGAGTTCTTTTACATGCCAGTAAATCTACTGACATGGAACTGTCGTTTTAAGCACACTTAAAAACCGTCGATCTGAGCCAGATTTGAACCCGCGACCTTGGGATCACTAGGCCAGGGTCTAACCAACTGAGCCACCCAGAGACACGCTAACCATCACGCTACCGAGGCGGGCAGTAATGGTAGTGGTAACAGTAGTAGTGGTAGTGATGGTGGAAGTAGTGCTAGTAACGTAACAACAATACATGGATATTGGAGTGCAATCTGCATTATTACTAAAATAATTCTCTCACTCGGGGGCAATGTATCCTTCATTTTCTTGACACGAAATTGAAACGCTCCACATCCACCAACCTCGACACAATTTCCAACAACAGGGTATTAATCAGATTAGGCCTGCAATTACACTAACATAATAGTGATATTAACAAAGCCCACATATATAATGCAAGGATGATGCTCCAACGGCTACCAAGACCACCAAAACACCACCAGTCCAAGTTCGCCCTCGCTTAGAGTGTTAACTTTAATTGCATGCTAATGCAAGTGCTTGCTTTTGCACCGTGCTCTAACTGTACATTAGGTACGTAGTTAAGCTACTGGAGTGTTTGCATGGGGAGTGTAAATCTAAAGTAGGTACATGGCTTTGCTAAGAAAATTTGACGGGCTACTGTTCACTCAACTAAAGTGCTAAAGCTATTGATATCCATACAGACTAAGGATTATTACAAAACTTTATTATCCTTTATTTTTATGCTTATTAAAACTATTTGTATGAATGCATCACTTTTCTAACTACATGTTAATCGAAATAAACCTTTTCAGAAGTAACACATTTTAGTCGTAGGTGCTAGGGTGCAGTATGTCTATATGCTGGCTTCCATCGCGAGAAACAACTGGATATCAGCAGCACTTAAAAACCACAAAGCACTGAGGAATTCAAACCAATAATAACGGATATTTTGGATATGATTGACGCCACACAAGAAGTTAAAAAATAAAAGTAAACCCCAGCGCAACAGCCCATGAAGGGCCAAGGCTTGCCACCCAGCCACTGCGTCCCCCACCTCTACCCACTACAGGCGTCATTGATGGGGTGCAGTACTGGAGGGTGGTACGTGGTCAGCGTCCCGAGCCCTCTCGGTCAGTTATACGGCCTTCTCGACCTGAGGGCGCTACTTTTCCATCAAGTAGCTCCTCAATTGCCCCCCCCCCCGAGACCTAATGAGGCTGAGTGCACCCTGTGCCAAACCTCCCAGCGGGGGAAAAATCCCATGCTGGTATCGGGGATCGAACCGCGGTCCTCCGCACCAGAGGCAAGCGAGCTACCAACTGCGCTACGCAGGCGGTCACAGAAGAAGTTATTTGAAATAAATTGTGTTTTAAGAAATCTACTTTTTGTGTAGTAAGGTTTTGTCTAGACCTTAATGGTTAACCCGTTATACGAAATTACATATTTCCCTCGAATCTAGAGCACTTCAAAGGCTATTCCCAACAGATTCAAGATACACTTTATTCGTCATCCATATATCCTAAATTTTAGTAAAAATAAGCTAAACATTTAGAGTCATTTTCCATGCAAAAGGTACCTAAGGTGGTGGACTTTTTTTAATCTTAGTGCCCTATCTTTGGAAGAGATTGAACTTGTATACCATTTTTCGTGTTTGAGTTATGCTTAGAGTTATAAAACTACCGTAGACTATCATAAGTGTAGACTACGGTAGCTTTTCTAGTAGAATAGGTCAGTTAGAACTACCTGAGCTGTCTGTACGTTAGGTGTGTTACATACCTATCGGATGCTACCTCATCGCATTGTTTATGTTGTTGATCATGTTTTACTAGATTCCTCTAGAAACCAAAAACATTAAACTTGAACCGTCTTGAAACAGAGGGTATATAAAGGGCCCCTTAACCTACGGCACATCAAGTGTTTTCAAAAACATTTGAAAGCTTCTCTAAGTATACTATAGTTTAGATCGAAGACACTAGTGGTGATCATGAATGTTATTTTGAACCGAAAAGAGCCATCTTTGATTAAGGTAACCAAAGTAATGATCACAGTTTTGGTAATCATTATGTTTGAATTTCTCATTAAATTTCTTAATTCGTTGTATTCTGTATCTTTTCCTACCGCTAAACCTACCATTCACTGTCATTTATCTATTCACACACACACACACACACACACACACACACACACACACACACACACACACGCACGCACGCACGCACACACACACACACACACATTCAAAAAGTGGTTTGGGGCTTTGGGCCCTCAAAACTTAGATATTCAGTGAAATCTCGCATCGAATTCGTGGGAGGAATACATTTCCTCCTCTATTTGCTTTAATTACGTAATAGAAAAAGTAAAAATGCATTTTTGGGCTCAATTGGCCTCAAAACGTGTATTTCGCGGTATCGAAACACTTCTTTTGCTTATTTGAAGTATGTAGTGAAGACAGTTGTTAATCAGTTTAAAAACAAATGTTCGTAACACGTGTATTTCATTCTGATATTAAATGCTTATTATTATACAATAAAATCTTGCTTTTAGATGAGTGTCTATATTTCCTACAGAATTTAACTGCTACACTTTCTATTGTTAAATTATCGAGAGCTATTTCGGCCGATCTAATAGTTCATTTTTATTCGCGTAACGAAAAACAGCTGAATTATCACACTCTTATGTCATACTACTTTTGAACAATAAGACGCTACGAAACGATGTGTTTGAATCAATTATTGCTGTTTATCCCACATTTTTATCATCTCCTTAGCATGCGTCTGTTTTTAACACCTCCATAGCATTCGTCTGTTTTTATCACCTCCCTAGCACTTGTTAATTTGTTAGCGACCGTAGCTTGCTTTCAACGTAGATATTCAAAGTTAAGCTTCAGCAAAATAGCACAAAGAGAAGCAGAAACAGTTCCATGGCCAGCACGATCGCCAGATTTGACACCTCTCGACTATTTTCTGTGGAGCTGTATCAAGAGTATGGTATATGGCACTCCTGTAACGTCAGCGGAGGACCTTATGGCTCTACTCCACGGAGCGATTGAAAATCTTCCAAGACAACCACACGTGTGGGGTCGTGTGAATTATTCTCCCAAGTTGAAAACAACTAGAGAGATTTTGGTTATGGTTTTATTGTATTATTGGCATACAGAGAACCGGAGAATTCAAGTAAATTGCATTAATGAAAAACTTCTCTGGGCGAAATTTAAGTTTGCGACACGTATTTAAAAACCAATAATATTAAAATACCTTTCCGATGTCACAAAATCTAAAACTGCTATTAGAGTTGGAAGATAGGGAAATATCCTTCGAACCACAGACAGATCTCGTTGAGAACCTCGAAAAATTTGATTAACACTTTTGCTCTATCTATAGTGCATTTGTTACAAAATGCAGGGATGACTGATTTTCCCTTACTGGTGGTGGGGAAAAAATATTTTAACATCAGGTTCATCGCTGGGAATACCTGATTTTTTCCAATATTCCTGAAAAGTTGGAGCTTATGGGAACAGTATTAACCTTACTAATTATTCAACTATCAAGACATTCTTTCGCGTATTTTCAGCGAAATGTTCAATGTTTAAAGAAAACACCTACAACTGAACCACACTTTTTTGGTGAGTTTAACGTCCTTTAACCTGGTAGGAGCACGGGTGGGATTTTATTGAAAATCTTCGTATCGTATCCTTGTAAGATGCTGAACTTAAATACCAATTTTGGTATTTAATATACTTTTCCTTTTTGAACTATTCTGCTCACCCACACACACACACTTTTTCTATTTTTTTTATAAAATAAGTCTCATATTTAACACTTATTTCCTCAAACTAACAAGATAGTTAAAACTCATCTCTAGAATTTATTAATATAGTATTAAATACTTTAGTTATAAAATATTATTTTTTTTCAAAAATTAATTGCATTGTGTGATGCAATATTTCAAAACATAAAAATATGTATCCGGAACCAATTTAAAAATATGAATGAAACTTGGTGTACGTATTATAAATTAAGCCTGATCACTGTATTAACATTTTAAATGAACGACATTGGGATTTTCGAAATTTCACAGATACAATACTTAACATAGCCTCCCATAAACTTCCAAGGTATTCAGCTGAAAACATAATGAATGTTCGCAAATTTGTTCATCTGCATTAGTGGTAGCAATATTATTATAAGGGTGGTCCTGCAGTTCACCAGCAGAGAACCTTTCTGCTGTGCAAGGCATCGCGGGTTCGATTCCTGGCTGATGTGTGGGAATTCTTCTCTAGCCAAGAACGTTACGTACATACCCCATATATAACCAAACCGCCGCTGTAACACAAGTGAATGTTAAAAGAGTGACACAGTCTGTATGAAGTGGAAGGAGGTCAATCCAACCTCCCCTCTTTCGCAGACGTTGGCAATCGCTGTTGTAGATTATCTCTAAATGAGAGATCCGGTTTGAGCTAACCCTGTTGGAATTACGAATGGTTTGTGTGTATTGACGTTGTTAATGCCTTTCCTAGAATATGAAGTTGTTAGCATACAGTGTTTGCAATTCCATATGCAAGTGTAGATACCTCGGGGTAATTTTAGCTTCCTGTCACCAGAATCTCAATGAATTATCGCATGTACGTACACCATGCTTAGCATATGGATCTGTAGGATAACCTAGCTAATTCCCTGTCAGGAACTTTGTCATGCTTGTCACTGGGGATCTCTGCTTGTAGTGCATTCTACACTTACACTAATTGTACTCACCGGGGTACTTTAGTGGAACTCCAGTTACGGCGCCTAAGTCGTGTTAATGCTATGGTAAATGAAAGCTAAGTGTTCATCTCCGTAACCAAGCGGGATGGCTCAGGCGTAGCGTTCCCTCGTTCAGCGGATCGGGGGACGTCTTCTGGTCTCGAGCCGCCCAGAGGATATGTAGGTCCTTATGGGGGAGGGCAGCTAGTTGTACCTACGAGCCCCCAGCAGAGTTTCAATCTATAGATGTGGGGGACCCTATCCTCTGCTGTCGTCTATTCAGGTATCCTCTCACCTCACTCCATTCTCCTGAGGACCCACTGTCAGGGGCATAGATACAAAAGAGCGTCTCCACCCCCCCCCCCCCCCCACGAACCTTATCATACAGTCATAATGCTCTGTTAATGGTATTCTTTGCAGTGGACGTAAATGTGTTAATATGAGACGTTGGAGAGAAAAAACAATCCAGATACACTTAAATTTAAACTGATATAAATGCGTCCTTAACTTCTATGTGTATATTATTGCCGCACTCATTGCATTAACATGACGTGACTTTATTTCCGTGATCTTTTATCACGTAGAATAACCATAGTTAACCCTTCTCCAAGAAATGTTTAGACTTTATTATTATTATTATTATTATTATTATTATTATTATTATTATTATTATTATTATTATTATTATTATTATTATTATTATTATTATTATTATTATTATTATTATTATTCAAATGCTGGCTCATGCTATCATGAATGTGAAACACTTCTGCATTTTGCATTTTTACCACATACGTTAATACGATGCATTTAATCCCCCAATTCTGGATACGTATAGCAATGGAAAAAATTAGTGCATTAGAAGAGTAGAATATTTCTATTTCCGAGCCATGCTTTGCATGCGTGCACGCGCCACCCAAATGCACGCACCCCCCCCCCCTCCTCTACTTTCTGTACCACACTACGTATTTATAAGCAGAAGTATTATATTCGATCCAAAATTTCGATGTCGAGATTTCACCGAAATAGTATTTGAAGTCCTCTGAATCCAAAAGAAAGAAGAAAAAAAAAAAAAAAAAAAAAAAAAAGAAAAAGCGTTTTTAGAAAAAGGTCCGTGGTGTGTGCGTGTGCGTGTATTTGTGTGTGTCTGTGAACAGCATAACTCAAAAACGAAAAGTGGGTTAAAAGCCAAAGTTGGTATTTAAGTTTAATATATTTTAAGGATGGATTCGACACGAAGATTTTGAAGAAAATGCCTCCAACCTAAACTACCCCTTACATGGAAAATTATTCAAAAGTTTTGATTTTCTCAAAAATGGCTCCGACGATTTTGATTTTAAGATATTTTATGGTAAATGAAATGTATATTTTGAATTTACTGGCTACAGCCTATGTAGTGCTGTTTACTCTTGATAACTTTTGAGTAACTGATAAACCGTAATAGATAGACCAAATCTTATTATACAAAAATATAGATCTCGTTAAAACACAATTTATGTCAAATGATCTTTTTTTGCGAAGGGAGCCATCGGAGATATTCCTTGTTATTTGTCAGAATTCTACAATATTTATAGCCCGTTCTCAAATGGGAGGTCGTTATTCACGCTTTTATGTCTTGGTCAGGCAAGCAGCGGAATCTCAAAGTCATCATATAGCGACCACTCTTAAAACAACTGACTATCGCTTAAAGCTTATTGTATTCTCCTTGAACCTACAAGAAAATTAGTAATAATATAATTTCAAATATTTACCTAGTATGAAATAGATTGAGCAATAAGTGTTTGTGACAATAGTTTGTACAAGAATAGAGAAAGTCATGTAAATGTAACACATCAGATTTTTTTCTAACATTATTGATTATCCAGGGAATTTCAATACGTATATTTCTGGTAAAATTTCGATATAGAATTTTTGGGGCTGAATACAATATTTCTATGGTACATCGTAGATAAAGTTACAAAAATCTATTTTGCTGCCATTTAACATTTCAGTAAGACCTCGGCCAGATATTCCATTCCAATTTGTAGAAACAATACGTTGGTTGCTGTCTCATTGAATCTGTGGTATCTATGATGATTATGTCCGAAAATTCTGGATTACACAACGAATAATTTGAAAAACATGCTATTATAATAATAACAATAATAGTAATATTAATAATTAGGTATAACATTTTATATTAAAGCGTAACATTTTGCGCCAATAACTCTACATCATTTTGCGCAATTTTCAAGTCCGCATTTTGAACCAACATTTGGAACTCCAAATTGGGAACGGAGTGATAAAACGATAATGCAGAACATGGGGTACCATATAACGCTAGGTTGGGTTGCGTCACATCACTTGACTTATTTAATTAAAACTCATGCATAATTTAAAGTGGTTTATTGCAAGCTGGAATTGGACGCTTGATGGATTATTACTGCTACATCGTTTTGTAAATATTGACATGGTATAAGTTGTGTTTTTTTCCCCCTCATCTTTATGCATCATGACAGAATCCAGCTCTCGGCAGATTTTTCCAGCTTCCGATACTGCGTGTTGTAAAATCCCTGCCAGGCATAAACAAAATGTTACACTTATCTTGATCAAGCAAATGCAGTTGCACCTTTACTTCAGCCGAAGGCTTTTGAACGTTTAGATCGGCAATTATTATTTTGTTTTTTCTTTTTCTCCCTTTTTCCTTTCTTCCCACCGGCACAAAGTACGGAAGTTAACACAGCCCGTATGCCAAGGCGTTAAGTCTACTAATTAGGCTAGTTGGGGAATCAGTTGGAGAAAAGTAAATTTAGATATACTTCTTGGGATCATTTTTACGTTCTCTACTACGTATAGTAGGTAGGGGAACGGAAATAATACATGCAAGTGTCTGTGTGTGTCTGTGTGTGTGTCTGTGTGTGTGTCTGTGTGTGTGCGTGCGCGCGCGCGCGCGTGTGTGTGTGTGTGTGTGTGTGTGTGAGAGAGAGAGAGAGAACAGCATAACTCAAAAACAAAAAAATCGGTTAAATAACAAAATTGGTATTTAAGTTCAGCATCCTCCAAAGATGCCACAATAAGATATTCAAGGAAATCCCTCACCCTAAAATACACTTTACATGGACAACTTTTCGAATATTTTTATTTTCTCAAAAATGGCCCTAATGATTTTTATTAAATTTTCAAAAATATTTTCATTGGCAAATGAAATGTATATCTTGAATTTTCTGGATATAGCCTCTGCACTCTAAATGACTTTGGCATAACTGTCAAAACCATAGGTAAGAAACAGAAAATCTTGACACACAAAAAAACTGACATGTTTCACTCACATGACTTTCTCTACTCTTGTACTAACCATTATTACACTCTTATTCCTATCTCCATGTTAGTCGAGATAAACATTTGCAGAAATTATCTTATTGCAATGGGAATATCAGAATACAGTAGGCTTTGAGGATAGTCAAATGTTTTAAAGTTGGCCATTATATGAAGGCTTTGAAATTCGGTTCCCTTTACACGGCCAAGATATAAAAAGTGAATAACGACCTTCCATTTGAGAAAGGTTAAGTATTTCAAAACTCATACAAATAGCAAGGAATATCTCCGAAATGGTTCACTCCACAAAAAAGTGAATTTGGACATAAATTGTGTATTTTAACGATATGTGCATTTTTGTATACTAAAATTTGGTCTAGCTCTTACGGGTTAGCAGTTATGCAAAAGTCATTAAAGTAAACAAGACTACATGGGCTACAGCGAGAAAATTCAAAATATACGTTTCATTTGCCATAAAATATGTTAAGTATACAGAATTTTAATCAAACTCGTTACAGCCATTTTTCACAAAATCAAAATTTTCGAAAAAATTTCAATGTAGAGGATGGTTTATGGTGGAGCAACTTTCTTCAAAATCTTCGTGTCGCATCCTTGAAAGATATTAAACTTAAGTGCCAACTTTGGTTTTTAACTGACTTTTCACTTTTGAGTTATGCTGTTCACAGGCAGTCACGCAAACATACCTTTTTCTAAATAAATTGATGTGTTGCATTCACATGACTTTCTCTACTCTTGTACTAACTATTCTTACAAACTTACCCCCTCCTGTCGGTTCCGCCATCCTAAACATTTTCTTACGTTTCTGAAGATTTGAAGCATCCACGCGCTATGAAAAACAATTAGAAGCCATTTAAAAATGGCAGATAAAACATTTAGCGAATATTCTAGTAAGGATATTGATATTTTAATTGAAGAGGCGAAGTCAATATACTGTAATTTTAAACATAACAGACCTGCCTTTAATGAATAGCTTACTAACCAAATTTGTTCATTTATATTCATCATACATATTCTAATTCCTCATTTTCCTGGATTAAACGCTAAAATTATTGTTTTTGTTGTTGTCGCAGCCTACTGGATTAGCTGTATTGCCAACGGTGAAAATATATATTAATTAAAATGTATGAATGTTATTCCAAGTTGTTTACCCCGAAATCACTATTAATATTAAATAAATGAATTATTTCGCGGAATACTCTACCCCAGCGAAGTCCAATGTTTGCAAAAGTGGGGAGTTTGGGTTTACCTCATTCCACTAGGTAAACTAGGTATACGTGGAGTCTGCCTCTCTTTAACCCCTAGCCGTGCATTGTGTTGCAGTGGCGGATTGGTTACATGTATGTTGCGTTTGATTTACGAAAGCACTTTCAAGTCTTATGCAATTAGTGCCTTGCTTGGTACTGCTTACATTTAAGAAGTCTATCAATATTTGGTGACAAAGTCGAAGTGCATAGCATTAGAAGATACACCAAGTGATCGTCGCGTAATTTTTTGTAGGTGCACGGGTAATACGGGAATACAGTGGGCTTTAAGCGATAGTGAAATGTTTTAAGAGCTGGTTCGTATGCGATGCCTTTGAAATCCTGTTGTCTTTGCAAGGCCAAGAGATAACAAAAGACGAGTAACATATTCCTATTTGAAAAAAACATACATATTGGCAATTCCAACAAATAAGGAAGAATATCTAGGGAATGGTTCACTCAAAAGAGAAACGAGGTATTTGACATAAATTGTGTGTTTTAAGGAAATCCAAATTTGTTTAATTTAGTAAGTCTTTATTTGTCTCTTACTATTCACCATTTATGCAAAAGACATCCATAATGAAGAGGTCCGCCGAGGACATTGTTACAAAATTCAAGGTATGACCTAGGAACGACCATAGAATCACCTGTTTGTGTCCGGCACTGAATAGTCCATCCCTCGGACTGAAGGACTGGAATGGGGTATAGCCGCTACCTACGTAAGGTTCTCCAATGGGACAAGGTTGGACATCCTTGCTCTAAACAAATACCACTCGAGGTTTTCATTTTTTGGGATAATTTTTCTCACGTTTTGCGCTTGCAAGATTATCATATGAAACCCTCTTGTGCTAGGCTGTGAGTGATATTCAAATCTTTTAAGGCTGCTCGCTGGCCTTGAAATTCCGTTCTCTTTTCACGCCTAAGTTATAAGAATGTGAATAACGCCATTCCACTAGAGAAAAACGTAAGTATCGCAAAATTCGCACAAACAACAATGAATAATTCCGAAACGGTTCATTCCACAAAAAGAAAAAAAAGAAAACAAAAAATTAGACACAAATTGTGTGTTTTGATGAGATCTACATTTTTGTACACCAAGATTTGACCTGTCTCTTACGGTTTACCAGTTATGCAAAAGTAATCAAAAGTAAACCCTAAAGGCCGGAGGGATGTGCGCTCGCATGCGATACAGGCTAGCTGGACGCAGAGCATGAATGACGTCAGAAGTAAAGCACGGTCATCAAATGTGCAAACAACTATCACTAGAAGCAAGTATCGAAAACAACGTAACGCAGTACTCTGCGAACTAGTGAAGCATTGCCTTGCAAGTGTATGCAGACGCAAGGTCCAGGTGTAGTATAACGAGACTGCTTTGTTTCTTCTCGCACCTCCTGCAGTTGTTTACATGCGCGAGCGATACCAGTAAAGTTCATGTGCAGCATACCTATGGAAAAACGCACACGTCTCCGGCCTTTAGTAAACAGAAATACATGGGCTATAACGAGAAAATACAAAATATACAGTTCATTTGTCATAAGAATATCTTAAACATATGACATTTTAATCAAAATCATTAGTCATTTACGAAAAACATTCCATGTAAAGGGTAGTTTAGGGTGGGGAATTGGCTTCAAAAATTTAGAATTGCAGCTTTGAAAGACATTAAACTTAAATACAAATTTTGGTTTTAACCGGCTTTTCGTTTTTGAGTTATGCTGTTCACAGACACACACATACATAGGGACCTTTTTCTAAAAATGTTTTTTTTTTTTTTTTTTTTTTTTTTTTTTTTTTTTTTTTTTTTCCTTTTTGATTCACGGGGCCTCAAAACATACTTTCAGTGAAATCTCGACATCGAATTTTCGGGTGGAATACAATACTTTCCCTGCTTACTATATGTAGTAGAGGAATTATTGTACTCCACCCAAAAATTCGGTTCCGAGATTTCACCGGAAATAGGTTGTGAGGCCCCTTGAATAAAAAAGCATTTTTTAAAAAAAAGGCCTGTGTGTGTATGTCTGTGAACAGCATAACTCAAAAACGAAAAGTAGGTTAAAAACCAAAGTTGGTATTTGAGTTTAATGTCTTTCAAGGATGCGACATGAAGATTTTGAAGAAAATTGCTTCACCTTAAAGTAACCTTTACATGGAAAATTTTTCGAAACTTTTGATTTTTTGAAAATGGCTCTAACAATTTTGATCAAAATGCCATATGTTTGATATATTTTTATGACAAATGAAATGCATATCTTGAATTTTCTGGCTATGGCCCCTGTAGTCCTATTTACTCTGGATGACTTTTGCATAACTGATAAACCGTAAGAGATACACCAAATGTTACTATGCAAAAACGTCGATTCTGCTAAAATACACAATTTATGTCTAAATCAATTTTTTTGTAGAGTTAACCATTTCGTAGATATTCCTTGTTATTTATGTAAGGTTTGGAGAACTTATACTTCCGTCAAATGGAACATCGTTATTCAATTTTTATATGTTAACCATGCAAAGAGATATTTCCCTTCCACCTACAAGAAAATAAGCTCAACTAACACGAAGAAGACATAGGAATAAGAGTTTGTAAGAATGGTTAGTACAAGAGTAGAGAAAGTCATGTGAGTGCAACACATCAGAGTTTTTTTTGTTTTTTTTTTTTAATTCTGGAGACCCCAAAACGTATAGTTCTGGTGAAATCACTATATCAAACTTTCAGGTGGAGTACAGTGCTTCCCCTACCTAACTATACGTAGTAGAGAAAGTGAAAATGTGGATCTTGTTGAAGCATAGAACTTATGTCTAATGTGTGCATATGCAATTTAGATAGTCTTTGTTGTTTTATTTTTTTAGGGTCTTTTAACCCGGACGATGAAAGAAATGTGACTGAATTGATGCTCCAATGAGCCGCGGTCCATAACCCGACATTCGTCTTCCCAGGATAAGGGGGAAAAAAAAAACTTAACCGGGCAATTCAGCTTAACTGATATTGGAATTCGGGAACTGCTGAACGGGAGACAGACGTGCTAACCCCTCACCACAGAGGCGTGCTAAGAGAACTTGTTACACTGAGTAAAGTTGCCTTAACTCATTTTGTTTACGTTTAATTTAAAAGGCAATGAAGTATGCAAGCTGTCGTTTTTCTACAGCTAAATGTCAACAGTGCATTTTCCAATTCAAGTTGGACCATTCAGGTCACTGAAACGTTCCAATGTTCGCGAAATAAACAGCCCGTGGTGAATTTTGAAGAAGGTTGCTGAATTCGTATTTCTGTTTCACGTTTTTGCTTTCAGGAACTGGGAAACATCAAAAGACTTAAATGTACCTCTGTTATGGTAAATAACCACTACGCTCGGGGCCATCTTTCTGGTGAGAGCATTCGCAATGTTCTGGATGTGATGTAATTTCGCAAAGCATCTGTAATTAAGTCACGGCTGGAACGGTAGCGGTTGAAATATACGCCATAAAAATGTTAATATGTGACGTAAAATACAAAATATATAAATAACATTATAAAATATTCAATTCAATGACTTTCTCTACGCACTCTTCTATCACCTATCCATGCAATAGTAATATGTGCAACTCACGTGACTTTATCCCTACCTCACCGGTTTCTAATCCGGCCCAGACCGGTGTTTTTTAAGGTATCTGCATCACGTTGGAAATGGAGATATTTTACTTTCTCTACTACATATAGTAGGTAGGGAAAGTATTCTATTCCTCTCAAAATTTTGATGTTGAGATTTAACCGGAAATATATTTTTGAGACCCACCGAATCTAAAAAAGCAGTTTTAGAAAAAGGTCCGCGCGCGCATGTGTGTCCCTATTTTGTGAACAGCATAAGTCAAAAACGAAAAGTCGGTTAAAAACCAAAGTTGCTATTTAAATTTAATATCTTTCAAGTATGCGACACGAAGATTTCGAAGAAAATTCCTCTAACCTAAACTACCTTTGGAACAGTATTTCAATATTTTTATTTTCTCAAAAATGGCTCTGACGATTTTGATTAAAATGATGAAGAAATGAAGATATTTTTATGGCAAATAAAAGTTATATTTTGAATTTTTTGGCTATAGCCTACGTAGTGCTGTTTACTCTGGATGGATTTTCAATAAGTAGTAAACTGTAAGAGCTAGACCAAATTTTAGTGTACAAAACATGTAGATCTTGTTAAAACACACAACTTATGCCAAAATGCACTTTTTGTGGAGTGAACTATTTCGGGATATTCCTTGTCTTGTGCGAGTTTCCCAACTTTCCTCACATGGTATGTTATTAATTTTTTATCTCTTGGCCGTGCAAAGATATCCGGATTTTAAAGCTTTAAAAGATTTCAGTATCACTCATAGCATATTTATTCCCATATTTCCCTTGCACCTACAAGAAAATTAGCAATAAGTTAATTTCTGCAAATGTTTATCTTGACTAACAAGAAGCAGATAGAGGAATGAAAGTCTGCAAGAGTAGAGAAAGTCATGTGAGGGCAACAAATCAGATTTTTTTGTCATATAATAGCCCTAACTTTCCATTTTTTAATGTATAGTTTCCATGCTAATTCTTACAGAAGTGAGTTTAATTTAACAATTTGTACAATCAGGTTAACCTGGGCAATATTTCAATATTTCTCGAAATTAAAAGTTTCAACATTTTTACATTTTTCAATCACAGGGAACTACTCTTAAAATTATGCTATACACCTCATTCATACATAATTTTGAAGCTAGATAGAAAATGATGTGAAACCAACAACTATGATCTTAAAATAAATCATAAAAACTCTTTAGCCTTTGAAACAAAAATGATGTTCATAAAAAGTGGAATTTTGAATTTGAAAATTTATAACTTTTAAAGAGCTAGTTTATTTGACAAATTTGAGGTTCAAATCATTATAGGTACAAGTTCCGAGAAGAAAATTGGTGTATTGAAGTCTGAAATATCTATATTTTTATAGAAGCTACAGAATTGAAAAGAATACTATATGCAATTTTCAACTTTGATTTTTTTATGATTACCCAAAAACCATGTTGGTAGTTTAATAGGCTAACCATTAGTAAAAAAATTTAAACAATTATGGCTAAAAATATAGATTTTTGTTCTCAAAGTGAAGATGTACCTCGTGTGCTTAAAAGCCTCGGCCCCAGTCAGTAGATTTACTGGCATATAAAAGAACTGCGGGATAAAATTTCGTCATACCGGCGGCGCTGATATGATTCTGATAATTGACCGCGTCATTAACAAAATATGTGGGCGATTTCACGTGAGTTTCTCTATTCTTGTATTAACTACTATTAAAAGCGCTTATGCTATCAAATTGATGTCAATCGAGACAAACGTTTGTAGAAATGGTTTTCCCTGTAGGTACAATGGGAATAAGAGAATACAGTAAGCAATAGTCGGATCTTTTTTTAAGAGCTGATTTTGACACTCCATTCTCTTTGCATGGCTAGGAGGTAGAAACACGAATGCCATATTCCTATTTGAGAAAAGTATAAGTATTTGAAAGTTCAAACCAATATCAAGTAATATGTCGGAAATGGTTTCTCCCACAAAATATTTGGCATAAACTGTGTGCTTTAACCAGATCTACATTTTTATGTGATACGATTTTATGTATCTCTTACTGGATGCAAAAGTCATCCAGTAGTTCGTCATGAAAATACATTAAACATACGGCAACAAAATTGCTGAAAATATTCTTATATAAATGCTAGTTTGGGGTGGGGGTGGAGGGGTTCTTGAAATGCGTGTTGTATCTTTGAAACTTGCTGATTATTTTCGTTTTTGAGCTACACTGTTCACAGACACACATGCACGCACTTTTTTCTATTGTTTTTTTATTCAGGGCACCTCAAAATACGTATTTCCAGTGACATTTCGGAATCGCATTTTTGGGTGGGGTTAAACCTTCATTACACACTTTACCCATTAGGGTAGGTATATGGAGGCCGCCGGCCGCACGTCAAAAAGACGCTCAAGGTCGAGTGTTTTTCTGATTTAATTTTAGAAGAAAAATAAAGTGGCATTAAAAGTAACTGAAAGATTCAGTTGTTACAGTACATTAAAGCAATAGACATATGTTTATAAATCGGGATGCTATGTGATGGTTTTGTAATTCCACGCTCTTTACCGGACCAGAGAAAAAACTAAGAGCGATTAACCACTTGAAAAATGCATATCTAGATGTATTTGAAAATTCAAACTAACAACAAAGAAATGGTTAACGCTACAAGGAATGTTGTACTCTGTAAATGTTTGATTTAATAAGATCTACATATTTTTTTCAGGAGGATTTTGTCTACTTCTTGTGGTTAACCAATAATACAAAAGTCATTCGAATGAAGAAGATTTCTCAGATTATTCCGGAAAATTCAACAATGCATGTTATTAATCATGTAAATATATTAAATATTTTAATATTTTAGTCAAAACCGCTAGTAATTTTTTTAGAAAATCAGACAATGTCTATGCAAAGGGTAATTTGGGATAGGGGACTTTCTTGCAAATCTTTGTGTTTTTGCCAAATACTGAACTTAAATACCTACCAACTTTGGTATTTAAGAATATGTGTGACTGAAATTTTGAACTAATAATACTAGCTTGTTTAAAGGTATACCATAGGTATAATGTAATGCAAGTGGTTACAGACTAAATTTCATGTATTTCGCTCTAATAGTTGAGAAATTATGATTAATTTTCTTATTTTTTATTGCGCCAGTAAAAAAGTCCCTACCGATAAAAAAATTTAAATTTTGGCCTGATATTTTAACTCTAGGTTCACGATACAATACTTTTTAAAATAGCCCAAGGTTTTTCTGTGGCTCCTTAGGCTTAAAACAGTTTTAAATTTCCAAATATGTTTTTTTGAGCTAAAAGTGTACTTTTTGGGGGGTTTGGACATTAAAAATATATAATTCAACACATCTCACAACAAAACCTAGAGGAATTTTTATTCTTTGTGTCTCTGTGAACATGTATAGCAAATTTTGTTAGTGTAATACAAATACTGCTCCGCAAGGAGAATTAGGAAGAAAAGTGTTGAAAATATCAATAGTGAGAAAACAACGATAAAAGATTTAACTCGCATTATATACCTCAAAAGGAAGCCGTTTAGAAGTTTCATCTTTCATTGTGTGTGACGCATAAATGTCTGATAAGATGCCCTCACATGCATTGCAATTCAGAATTAATTTGGAGCAGAAACCCAAATTTTCACTAATTTCAAGCTTCACAGAAGGACACTTAAATATAGCAGTTGCTATCCACTCTACTGTGTACAAGTGTATATTTAACATAATTGTTGCTTTCATTGTCTGCAGCATCAATAAATACACGCTGAGAAAATGCAGACAATTTGGTTCCAGTTCTTATTTGTGTGTTACAGCTGGGCAATGAATCACTAATCTCTGACACTTCAGACATATTTAGCTCTGTGTAGTTTGATAACTCTTGTGGTTGTGCTAAGCTGTAAGGTGGTCACCTTCCTTTGACAGGCGCCTTTTTGCTTGTTCATAACCATTTTTGGGCGATTTCAACATTTCTAGGGAACATATTTACTGCAAATAAAGCCTACAACACATTCAAGATAATGTGCACCTCGTGATAACTGATAAACAATCATGTGTATTCTATTATATTATTAAAAATCACCGCATCAGAATAAAAGTTTGATGCAGGTTTAGATGCATCATGTTAATGTGGTCTATTCAAACTCCAAGAAAAGATTTTTCTTTTATAAGCTAGACAACTATTTTGTTTTGCATTGTATGAGCAATTTTACTGCCACAGTCAACCTGCAACTCTATGAGACGATTCCACATCTAATATTCATGGTATAATCTGAAAATTAAAAAACCGCCATGACCTACCAGCCCAGGAACCTGCATGTGGTATTCGTGATGGACGAAGCGGTGTCTGAGCGTGTTTTCTCCGGGTTCTCCGGTCTCCCCCGCTACTCATTCTACTGATGCTCCATCATCACCTTTCCATTCATCTATTTCGCCTGCATTTCATATCATCCTCTTCCTCACTATCATATCTGGTGCTGGGCTGACCACCGCTTCCAGGTCTTCACTCTGTCCGGCCCCTAGGTTCCTGTGTTCCCCGACAGCCGTCTTGTAAGTTGTAGGGGATGTAAGTCCTACATAAGGGGAGGGTGATCAGAAAAGTAGAACAGAAAACAGCCAAGGGATGTGGATGCGCGAAAAAGAGGGCGTAACCTTGGGAGAGTTTAAAATTCACGCGACGTTTAAACAAGCAGTAGGACACTTAAAAATGGCGACAGGAGGCAAACTATGTGTTTTTCGCATTCGGGAATGTCTAAATTCGTTTATAGCATTAAAATACAAAAAATGTTGTTTTTCTTGATTTTCATGAAATTTCATTTATATACTTAAGCGACCTTTTACTTTTTGTTATACTCTACACACGCCTTTTTCCAAAAATACCTTTTTTGAGAGTCTCGTGTATTTCCGATGAAATATCGATATAGAATTTTTTGTTGCTTCCCCTGTACCTGTGGCCCAGAAGGAGGCGCCCCAGGAGGCAGGGATGAGGTAGAAGGAAGCAGATTAGAAGACATAGGAGCCACGACAGACCGGAGGGCAGGATCTCTCCCAGTTCCAGACTGAAGCTTCCTGGCGGTGTCTAGTACCACCGGCATCCCTCCCCCTCCAGCAAGTTTCCACATCTCACTAGGAGGCTCGGAAACCGGAGAGCGCTCCGCCGTGGGACAAAGTTTTACTACAGAGAGCATCATTTTTCCCTGCCATGCAGCGCCGAGCCACCTGTCGACACATGACAACCTTGAAAAAAAACCAAGCGGATGAAAAGTGAAGTGAAATAGAGAGTGGACTCGGCATTTTCCTGGGATTAGGGGAACCCCCGAAAAATCCCATGGTTCAGGAAGGCCGCCTCGGGGATGGAACTCACGACCGCCTGAACGTGAGTCGTACGCACTACCGCCCGCTACCTCGCTCGGTTTTTTAATCATATAGCATCCAAAGACTTTGTTTTAAATGTTGTCCTTATTTGCAAACTCTTTTGTACATACAGTTGTTAGGAACTTAAGTGCAGATATTTGATAAGTGGTAGCTTAATATGTATTCATTTCAGTATGTTAATTGATTTTTCTCTTCGACTAACAGTTTTCCACAAACCAATGACAGCTTACTACCTGATTTTGCAAGGTTGTAACTGCGCTGCAATATGAACAAAGCCTGTCGTATAGACTATCCATTTTGCTTCACACCTCAATGCATGACCTACTGTCCTAGGTAGCATGAAGTCTTGCTGAAACCACTCGAACTGAGTTCTGGTACAACATTCGTTTAGGCCCGCTCTGCGTCACGTCATCTGTGTCACGCCTACTTAAATGAACTAGCCAACCTGAAAACACACTACTCTTAGTAAAATTATAATTTCGCAAATGAAGCAAATATTGGTGTAATATTGTCCATTATACTGTTCTGCACGTATACCCCCACACCTGTATAGAACTGCCACCGGCCAACTGCATTTACATTATAGAACATGCTGAAGTTAGAATATCTTACATACTCAGATTTTCAATTGCTCATATACAAATGAGCACCTTTTGTAAATCTGAACAAAAGCCTGAGCACTTGCGCTTTGCATCTCAGCGAAACTAAGAGGCTACTTATGACTTTAAAAATCTACCTCTCTCCTTATTTTCAATCCCGAGTTACAGAATGCATGCCTGCAATACCAGCTAACAGTATTATACAACATTCAATGGAAAATGCAGGGGATTTCCCAGAATATTTACACACAATTCAAGATACCTACACGTTGTATTCGCGAGGGATTTATCTTTAGTATACGGTATTACAATTTTTTCTAGAACTAGGGGATACGTATATTTCCGGTGAAATTAGGATATGGAATTTTACGATGGAATCCATCTCTCTGTGTACGTTGATAACTGGGAGGTGAAAGAGGAACGAAGAAGAAAAATCAACTTTAAATGTTGAAAACGTATTAATGCTCAGAATAGGTATTAAGCTTTTCAAACCCCATTTTTTTTAATATCGATTTTTAGTTTCTCTACCTACAGTAGATATCGAAAGCAATGTAATTCCAACCAAAATTTCGATATCGAGGTTTCATCGGAAGATCCACCGAGGCTTCAGAACAAATACTGAGAGAGAGAGAGAGAGAGAGAGAGAGAGAGAGAGAGAGAGAGAGAGAGAGAGAGAGAGAGAGGTCTGCGCACGTTGTATTGTTGCATTTATGCGGACAGAATAGCTCAAAAACGGAAAGTCAGATAAAAACCAAATTTCATAGTTTATTCTCATACTTATTTAAGGATGCTAAGCAAAATGTTTCATAAAAAGTCCCTTCCCCAATATCTTCAAAATCGCTCTAACAGTTTATAAAAATGTAGTATTAGTAATATAAGGTCATCTTAGCGCGGTGGTAATGCTATTCCCCAAGTGGGAGACCAGGGTTCAATTCCCGGTACACGCATGGAGAATTTCTCCCGCTGGAAGACCTGATCCTGGGTCCACTCAGCCTTGTTAGGTCCTTGAGGTGGCAATTGTGGAGCTACTTGATTGAGAAGTAGCGACCCCTGGTTGCGAAGACCCCATAACCAGCCGGGAAGGATCGGGACGCTGACCACGCCCCACCCTTCAGTACTGTACCCCACTCATGACGCCTGTGGTGGGCAGAAGTGGGGGACCTAGTGCCCAGTGACCGGGGGTAGGCCTAGGCCTGGAAAGGGTTGTTCCACCGCGGGGTAGGTTATTAGTGATATTAATATAATAAACGAATCAATGATATCGAACGTGATTAAAAGATCTTGAATATTCAGTTAACAGTCTGTAAAATCCTCTTCATACAGACCGAATTTTGTTTAGTTTTATACGGTGGAAATTTTAAATACCATATTACCAGTTCCAAAAATATTGCACTATTGTGCTCATGCACATTGCCTTCAAAACTAGCAAATATAGCTGTTCTGGTTTATCAACTGAAGTTAATACTGCAACATTTGCACTTTTATATCTTGTATAGATATATAGACAGTAGGTATGCTGCCTCACAAAGGGGGCGTAAATAAATTATTTTCATCCGAATAAATTTGAACATTTGGAACACTTGTGAATGATACGGTAATAATACGTACACTGATACGCTTATATACACATAATTGTCAAAAGTTATTATTTCAAACGGATTTAATCTTTATTTTCTGAGATAGAAATCTCTGTATGGCAGTCTATACAAATATGCTGATACCTACATAGTGGACTTTACAAAAATATTCACAAGTGTTAACTATTTTCAACCCAACATTTTAGAAGTAATTTGAAAACACGAACATTCATAATACAAAATCAAGTCTTCTTGGAATACAGTCAAGCTTATCTGCAACTTCATCACACATATGAATATCTACATCAAGGTAAGTCCAGATGATGTGCTTTTCAAGTGTGACTTTGTGTTGATGTGCTGCAACAGTGGAAACTATCAAGATGATTAATATCTGAAGAGAAATATAGACAAAAAAAGAAGCTGTATCTTTAAACTCCACGTGCCAGACTATTTTTCAAAGGGAAAGATTCTCTTCCTGAAGAAAATGTTCCCTTTTGGACTGATTTTAACCCAAATATTTGGAATTCCTTCTTCTTATTAAACTATTTTCACAGCTGTTGTGCCAAGAAAGAATAAATTTCGGGGGAGGGGTGGCTGTAACTACCTTACAACTTCCGGTTGTTCATGGATCAACAATTTTGTGGACAGATATATAGGTACAATACGTTTCATCCAACAAAAGTTGTAATTCTATTCCACAGATGTTGTTCCCATACTCTCTCCATATGATACGCTCAACTGATGCATCACTGGAGTTACACTTTTAGTGAGAATTTAATGCTTTGTATGTAATTTATGTGCACGTGTCCGTCCTTACATTGCATAAGAGTTCTAAACCGGAGTTGATGGCGCCAATGATGGTATTAAATGCTAAGTGATTAATTAGAAAGAACATCTCAAGCTTGGTTGAAGATCTGCATCAGAAACTATCAAGACTTTCCTGCAATGGTGCTCCAGAGGTTTTATGTAGCATGAGCACAGAGCAGCGTTTGCTCGTCTGGCGACATGTCCTTGGTAACGGTGAAGGTTCGATGTTCTGACTTGCCTCCGGTTGTGCATGGAGGGTTTATGACTTTATACCCTGTGCAGCTGAAGCTGCAGTACGCTTTCGGAGTCGCTAAGACAGTTGTAAACCACAGTCTCTAAACAAACAGGTGGATTTGGCATGTGAGGTCTAGACATCTAGATAGTCTAGACACGAGAATAAAGTTAACACTTGTCTTTGCTGCAGACTCAATGGAAATGCAATCTTTGCTATCTACTTAAACTCTAAATTAAAAATTCATGTGTATTGAAGCATGTGGCTAGTTAACACGAAATTCGATGTACTCGATGTAAGGGAACTCAAAACAACTACATTAACATTTTTTGCTACTTCCGGTCCAATAGGAAGTGACTGCCACTTTCTAATTTTAAATGGAACACCTATTTTTTCACAGATTTGGATGGCACTCCAGCAATTTTTACTTTCTCTACTACGTTTAGTAAAGTAGAGGAAGTATTGTTCCACTCCGGTCGAGATTTCACCGGAAATGTATGTTTTGAGGCCCCTTGAATCTAAAAACAAGCATTTTTAGAAAAACGTCCGTGTGTGTGTGTCAGTCTGTGGACAGCATAACTCAAAAACGAAGTCGGTTAAAAACCAAAGTTGGTATTTAAGTTTAATGTCTTTCAAAAATGTGACACGAAGATTTTGAAGAAAATTGCTCCACCCTAAACTACCTTTTACGTGGAAAATTTTATCGAAAATGTTTATTTTCTTGAAAATGGCTAACGATTTTGAATAAAATGTCATGTGTAGATATTTTTATGACAAATGAAATGTATATCTTGAATTTTCTGGCTATAGTCCATGTAGTCCAGTTTACTCTGGATTACCTTTACATAACTGGTAAACCGTAAGAAATGGACTAAATCTTACCGTACAAAAAATTTAGATCTTGCTAAAACACAATTCAACTAACACGAAGGAAGATACAGGAATAAGAGTTTGTAAGAATGGTTAGTACAAAAGTAGAGAAAGTCATGCGAGTGCAATACATCAGATTTTTCAAAAAGTACCCACATTAGATATTTCTGTGAAATTCACTACCGTTAAAAAAGAAGAGCGTAGACCGGCGTAGGCTTAACGAAGTAAAACATTTCTTAGTTTTTTCTGTGATTTGATTGTACTTTGTTTTAATCTATAAAATCATATTTATTCTACTGTTATTCCTGCATATTTATAAATACTAGCTAAAATACCCGGCGTTGCCGGTGGTTTTACGATTTTATCCCTACAGCTTTTAAACTTGCATTGGATACTATATAGAAACTAAAATAAATAAAAACACCGGGTGTTTTTATTTATTTTAGGTTCTATATAGTATACTACGCAAAAGTACTGTTGAACAACCCCAAATACCACAAGAAGAAAAACAAGTAGAGAAAGCTTGTGAATGTAAGACATTGCATTTCTATGTCGATTATACAGACCTTTGTATGAATTCTTTGTAGAAGAGAAATGCGATTGTGTTTCGTAAAAGAAGCGTGAGTAAAGATGACCATGTGAATGTAATGCGTTGCATTTCAATTTAAAACAAATAGAAAATTGTATGAGTTGTTTGTAGAAGAGAGAGAGAGAGTAGAGAAAAAAGCGTGACTGTGTTTCTTAAAAGAAAAATGTATAGAGAAAATCCTGTGAATTTAATGTGCTGCATTTCTATTTCTATCATAGAAAATTGTATGAATTGTATGTTGAAGGCAAGTAGGGAAGAATATGTGAATGTATTACGCTAAAGAAAATCGAGTAGAGAAAACCATGTAAAATGGATAGCATACAAACCTGCTGCATGAAAAAATACATATACGTGCCGAATATCGAGGTGGTCGATCAAGCAGTTTGGGAGCCAAAAGAGGACAAACATACGAGTACAAACATTCATTCATTTATACAGGATAGAAGGTAAGTCATTCTCATTACATTCCTTCTTATATGTGATTCATAGAAGCATTACAAACAAAAAATTTGAATGGCATTTTGTTCTTTGTACAGTAAATGGTTTTTGATCCAAATTGGCTGCGTACTTCCACAAGAGTGTACGAAGATAACAGTTTGTAACGTGTAAGCTGCGTAGAGTAACTTATTTCTGACATAGCTTCGGTAGTAATTATGGGACATCACACAGGGTTGCGAAATAATTAATCACTTAAAAGACGTGAAGGAATACTACGAGCAGCTCTTTCTGATGTGAAGTATGTCGACAACGTTGTACTGAGGTTGGTCAGGGAATTGGCCTGGTTTGTGGATGTAAACAGGTCAGGCGCTTTCGCTTTCGTGTAATGTTTTGGGAGCTAACGCTTGTGATTGGCCTATACTCGCACAGTAAACACTTAAGGACAAGGCAGGGTATGTGTTTATGTTCTTAAGACGCAATGTTACGATGTTTGTTTATGTACTGAGCTAGGGAAAGTGCCATCCACACAACCTAGTGTTGCCAGTTTGTTTTCCACAAAACTAAAATATCTCCGTAGGAAATGGACGGAGACAAAAACGTAAGATATAATATGTGATCCAAATACCGAGATCTATCACTAATGCTTTAAATTAATGTAATGACTTCCCTTCCACCCGGTATATACATAAACAAGCGTTGTTTATGTTGTTTATTTTCATGATTTTTGCTGCTTCCGGTGTATACGAAGTGATTAAAACTGTCGTATTTTAAATGGTACACCCTGCGTTGTTTTTCCTTTTAAAATATTATAGATATTAATTTACATTTTTATTTTTTACTTTAGAAAGCTATTTGTATAGTGTTTTTCAATAATTTCTCAATAAGTACTCAGAATAGAAAAACAAAACAAGAAAAAATGCAATTCTATGCGAAGCTTAACATGGTGATTATTTCAACTTATTTGCTTTAGCTGTGTGAATAACCATTCTGGACAAGTTTTAAAGAAATGTAAATTTAACCTTATAATTTTTCTGTTAACAACGTTCAATGTTATGCAAAATAAATTATATTCGACACTATGTCACACAAATACAACTTTCTATTGTTCTTGTAACGGTGTTGATATGGAAGGTGTAAATGTTTGTATTCGCTTTTGGCACGAGTTCAAATCACTATGGTTTTTCCCCATTTATATGCCATCTTTAACCTCTAAGGTCATTTCGGGGACTTTTGCTTTGGAGCAATTGCTCATCCGCAATGATGTTCACTTGTTCACTATTTGTTATCAATATTATATTCACACATACATTTACACTCACTCATACTTCCAGAGTCAACGAAGGATGGAGAATAATTCTGGTTAAAGAAAGGTTTCCGTTCTCCAGCCGGGAATCAAACCCGAGGCCTCCGGTTTATAAAATTTGAATATCGTTAACATATGTGAGTGTAATTATACATTTTAACTGGGTAGCTCAATGTATGACAATGATTTAACAATTTATAGTATTCATTTCGTCTCAGCATTCTGCTCTGTAAATAATTCACAGCCCATTTTAGAATTTTAATTATTAGTTACTGTCTGCGCAGATTGTTACGCTCCTTTTGCGTTTTGCTTACACCTACTACCTTTCCCTTTCCCTTTCCTTACTAACGTATTCCGCAGGATCGTGACAGGATACTACCAAGTAACACAACAAACTAAAGCATAACATAACATTTATTATAATGAAAAGTGTTAAACATTAACAAGCAATTAGTAAAGACAACAATAATTTTAACAATGGACTCCGTTACATAGTAACCTATAAATCTTAAACTGAAACCACAAATTTGATAATGAACGCTATTAAATATTAACATGAAAATTCTAAAATGAAAATAAGAACCTTTCCTATATTCGGAATCAGAAAATTACAGAGAAAATACTAGCTGGAAATCTTGCGTACAGTCTGTGACAATATCCACCTATACCGAGTTGCTCTCCGGTTTACTGATAAAGGGCCTCATACAGAGCAATCCCCCTTTGTTAACTGTCCCTCTGGAGTTTTCCCACTCCTACAAAGTATTATTAACTAAACTGATACTCATCCCGATGTCGGCACTAGAAGATCTAGGATGTACGGAGAACTTTCAGCCTGGAATAGCCACGCCCTGGTCGACAGTGTACAACGGTGTCCTCTGGTTTCACAGCCAGTCATCGAAGTCTCCTTTGCACATAGGCGACGTCTCTTACCAGCCTTAACTGGCACAATCACCTCAGAAGTCCATACCGCTCCTTTGCCAAAGGGAACCACATGCACCAAGTCGAATTACATGTAACTGGGAGAATTAGGCTTATGCGCCTATCTTGCATTCCCCACGACTGATCGCCGTGCCAACCACTTGCACTGGTGCCCGGGTTCTACTTCCCCTTGCTGATGGCTGACCCACACCTGGTCACATCTCACGGTAGACTCTCAACCACACACTAACCACGCAGTAGAAAACCCATAGGCAACCGGCTTTTGTCTCTGACGTCATCTCAAGCTGTTCCATCTTTTGCCGGCCACCCTCTCTTTTTGGCTCTTGAAACTGCCGTTCGTGCTCCCCCCCAATTAATCCGTTACAAGATCCAAGCAAATTATATATCTCATTATTCAAATTATATTTAAACTCGTTGAAACCGAGCGAGGTGGCGCCGCGGGAACGTATTCGACTCGTATTCGGGAGGTTCTAGGTTCAATCCCTGGCAACCACGCATTCTGGCTTAGGTTTCACATGGTTTCGCCTTCTCACTTAGGCGAATATTGGGGTGCTTATTTCAGTCCGCGGTTTCCTACTTTCTGTCATCTTTCACGTCTGGCTGTCAGCGCGGTAGTTCAGGCAGATGCGGGTAGATGGTGCGGTTGCTTGCGCTTTGTAAACCTCCCCTGGCACCGCTTGTGGCAGCTGTGTGCTGCTGCGCAGGTCGCTAGGGTTGCTTCGACGCACTCTCTGGGCGGAGGTGAGGAACTTCGGTGATGCGCCAGGTGGCTAACTGTCCAATTGTTAGGGACTTCCGTACGTCTCTGTGGCTATGCTCCGCCCCCACCCTCTGCCAACTTTTGGTCACCCTTCACCTTTTCTCTCTCTCTCTCTCTCTCTCTCTCTCGGGAACTGGCAGCCTACAATAGACCCATACCGGGTCATAGTGACGAGGTGTCCCCCAACGTTCCAATACCTCACAACCTTGTTGAATAATAATTATTACTGAAAGAAGTTTCCGTTTCTGATCATTTATGTTCCCCTTTGGATACCGGCTTATTTATTTTCCCAAATTGATTTGCAAACCCTCATTTGCAAATTAGATGATGCATTTTTAAGAAACACTTATATAAAAATATGTGTTGCACTCACATGGCTTTCTCTACTCTTGTACTCGTACAAACTCTTATTGCTATATCTTCTTCGTGTTAGTTGAGATAAACATTTGTACAAATTATCTTATTGCTTATTTCCTTGTAGGTGCAAGGGGAATATTAAAATACAGTAGGCTTTGAGCGATAGTCAAATCTTTTAAAGCTTTGAGATTCCGTTCTCTTTGCTCGTTTAACATATACAAAAATGAACAACGATGTTGCATTTGACGAAAGTTTTAAGTTTTCCGAAACTGACAGAAATAACAAAGAGTATCTCCGAAATGGTTCACTCTACAAAAAATTATTTTGACATAAATTGTGTGTTTTAGCGAGATCTACATTTTTGTATAAGACTTTGTCTATCCCTTACGGTTTACGAGTTATTAAAAAGTCATCCAGAGTAAATAGGACTACATAGGCTATAGCCAGAAAATTCAAAATGTACATTGCATTTGTCATCAAAATATCTCAAACATATAGCATTTTAATCAAAATCGTTAGAACTATTTTCAAGAAAATCAAAATTTTCCATGTAAAGGGTAGCTTAGTGTGGAGTAATTTTCTTCAAAATCTTCGTGTCGCATCCTTGAAAGACATTAAATTTAAATACCAACTTTGATTTTTAACCGACTTTTCGTTTTATAGTTATGCTGTCCACAGACGCACACACACAAGGACCTTTCTTGAAAAAATGCTTTCTTTTTATTCAGTGGATCTCAAAACATATATTTCCGGTGAAATCTTGACATCAAATTGTTGGGTGGAATACAACACTTCCTCTACTTAGAGTTATGAGCAAAATCCCATCGCTTGTTCGCCCTGATGTTAAAGATAAGTCTTATTCAATATTAAACAAATGGCAGAAGACCTCCAGGTAAGCAAAAGAACTCCGTAGACACTGAGAAAATATTACGGAGCCTGAGACAAAGATTTTAGAAATTACGTTTAGTCATAAAGAGCAAGCATAGAAGAAAGTTCTTAACGGGTAAAAGCCTGACATTCTTTCTAAGAGATTTCGTTTTAATTAAAATAAAGCAGCAAAGAAGCACGGAGAGATCCGTCACATATCTTGATGAAATATAAAGTTTAACTTGGAAAAATACTTTGCTTTTAGGGAAGTTTAGCTTAGATTTTTGTTTCTTGTTTTAAAGCATGCACGTCTTTGCCAGTCTCGACCAAGCTGCTTACAAATCTACAGCGAGCTTTCAATGGTATTTCAGAAATTAACACAGCATTATGAGCAACAAATGTTCATTTCGCAGTTGGTAGAGCACCTGCCTGCTGTGCTAGGGGTCCCGGGTTCGATTCCCGGCAAGGGGGTAGGAATTTTTCTCCAGCCAGGATTATTCCTCATCCTTCCCTGAGTCTGGAAGTATGAATGAAAGTGTGAATGTGTGTGTGAATTCAAAGAATAAAACCCCCAAAGATAGAAAAACCCAACGTAAACGTGTAACACCATTTGTCAATAGGTAAGGCCGCCGATAAGACCTCTGCAGTTAAAGGCGGGATATAAATGGAACAATAAAAAAAAATGTTCATTTATGGACGACAGTGTTCTCCTCTTTTAACTGCAGGTGTGAGAAATAGACGGTTGCTACGTTTCCTCTTTATTTTTTTACCTTTTTTGTTGGTGTACAGTTTTTCTTACTAGTTTCTCCTTTTACTGGTAAATTTAAGCACAAACAACCATCCCGAGGTAGCGGGTTCAAAGCCAGCGGAGGGCGATGGGGTTTTTTTCGGGCGTAAAATTCCTTAGTACGGCTTCCTTCGGAAGGGAAGTAAACCCGGTGGTCCCGTGTCATAGATTTACAAGTAGAAAAATCTCAAGCCTGATAAAGAGGCCTCTGAGCAAAATTAAGCGATCTTTCACGCCTATATAGAATGGAGCGTTGAAAACTATAGCAGTTAAAGAGCGTCCGTAAATAACAACTCAATTTTTTACCAACACCAATACCCGAGACGATATCTGAACCGGCAACCACCTGAGCCAAAGTTATACACTTCGGCGAGCGTGGCCATTTGCACCGGCAACTGTTTAAAAACGCAACAGCTACAAATAATGCAGCTACCACAGTTATGTAGGGTTATGTTTGCCATTTGAATCCTGGTTGAATTAAATTACATAGCCAAGATTGTATTCCTTTATAGCATTGATATTATAGATATTATTTACATATAAGAGAGAATTATTAATTCACTCGATTACGCTTTGCGCCATAACCAGAGGCCTTCAGGTGCGTCATTACAGAACGAACAAAATTGGGGAAAAGGAAGAGATTTTTACACTAACGGTTCAGTAAGTAGAAGAAGTGGGGCAAGGCTGGGGCAAATGGACATGTGGACAAAGGGACACTTGCTAAGAAAATTTGGTGTAATTTTCTTAGCAATGTTGGTATCACTGTGTATTGAGAATCCGAGCTTACGTAAGAATTGCATGGACATACTATGGAAAGGATCCGTGATTACCACAAAGCAAACGTGCAATCAAGCAACACAAAGGAAACATAACTATAAGAAACATTGTAATTTATTTACCTCAAATTGCCTTAAGTTTTCTAATGCTTATGCTTTTCTGAAATGGGAGGTCGTTATTCGTCTTCTGATATACTGAACATGCAAAAAGAATGGGATGTCGAAGCCATCACCTAGCGACCAGCTTTAAAAGATTTGACTATTGTGCTCCCATATTCCCTTCCACCCACAAATGAATTAATAATAAGATAATTTCTGAAAATATATATGCCGATTAAAATTAAGTAGATCGAGGAATAAGCGTTTGTAATATTAGTTTGTACAAGAGTAGAGGTCACTGAGTACACATAAGATGTTTTATTTGCTTACTCTCTACCTACAGATTTCACGAAAATACACGTTTTAAGACCCCCTAAATCCAAAAAAGAAGGCTTATTAGGAGAAGGTCCGTATGTGTGTCTGTGAATGGCGTTCGTTAAATATATCTAACTTGACATTTATACTCAGTTATCTTCCAAAAATGGGATACAAAGATTTATAAGAAAACCTCTACCCCTAACTACTCTTTAAATGGAACAATTCTATATTGTTTATTTTCTGAGAAAGAGGTTCTGATGATTTTGATTGACATACCATATACAGAGTGGCGCCAAAGTTAGTTTCCCCTTCATCAATTCAGCTTTTTGTAGGTAAATCTTGAGGATATGTGGAAATAAAATTAATTACAGGATATCGTTGGCAACACTGCATAAACATTCATTTGTTTATGATTTTCTGTTGGTATGTTGAGAATTATTTGCAATGGCAAATAAATTTAGCAGAGAACAACTCATTTACATTCTTGAATTAATGTGGAGGTATGACAAAGTGACAGAGTTCGTGATGACTTTTGAACAAGGTTTCCTAATGCCCGTTACCGACTCGCCAACATTTGCGGAAACTCATCAGAAAATTTGAAAGAACAGGGAGCGTTGCAGATGCTTTGAGATCCGGTCGACCACGTACTGTTCGAAATGAAGAAAATTCTCAGCTGCTCAGGCATTTGTAGCAAGTGCTCACAAGTCAACTAGGAAGGCGTCTGCGCAATTGGGCATATCTCGAAGGAGCCTGCACAGAATCCTAAAAGACATAAAATACAAACCTTTCCGCCCAAAATTACTTCACGCATTACATGAAGATGACAACGACAGAAGACTTGAGTCGTTTTTAGTGCGCAACGAAGCAGTTTTAGGACAGACGAGGCAAGTTTCAAACTAAATGGAAATGTGTTAATTGGTTCCACACAAAATCCCCATTAGGTAACAGAGAAAGATCTCAATGTTCCAGATGTTATTGTCTATGGAGGAATTTCAAGTATTGGATTAATGTGACATTTTTGAAGGTACAGTTACTTCTGCAGTTTATTTAGAAATGCTGCAAAACTTTGCAGTACCCGAGATGGAAAACAGCCACGTTCTGAACTTCAGTTGGCAACAAGATGGAGCTCCATCCCATTTTGGACTGAACGTTCGAAAATTTTTAAGTAACACATTCAGAGAATGGATTGGACGCCGTGGGACTTTTGATTGGCCACCACATTATTGCGATCTGACGCCATGCGATTTCAGTCTGAAGGATATGGTGTTTTCCGTATCGCCAAGAAATTTAGATGAACTGAGAATGTCCATTCAAAATGCATTTCATATCATCAATGAAGATGAACCTTCATTGTCCCGTATTTGTGAATCAGTTGCAAGGCGTTGCCTGAAATGTATTGAGCAAGGAGGCGGGCTATTTGAACAAAACTGAATGTGTTTATGTGTTACCAACAATTTAAAATTGTCTCTTTATTATATGTTGAAGTAAAAAAAAAAAAAAAAAAGTATCCTTATGTCTTAATGTGTGGGGAAACTGACTTTTGCGATAAGATATGTACATCGCAAATGAAATGTATGTAACTTATCCGCCGTATGTCCTCAATGAAATGTATTATGGAACTATCTCAGCAAAGGTTTAAATCAATCAGGCTGGTAAACAGACTCATATAGGTAATTAGCGAATTGTATCATTTTGCTTAAACCGGAGGTAAACAAATATCAATTTTTACGGTCATATCGGCGGCCTTTTACCTTTGGATGTGTCAAATATTTGTTTATAAACCCTCAGGTAAGTTTTTACAAAACGTTATAAATTTGTTTCAAGATACATTATATGATTTATGTATAAATTAAGCAAGGAAATAATTTATGGCTAAAACATTCGAAAAATTCGAGTAAGCATAAGAAAAAGAATTTATAAAATGCATTAAAAGAAAATATAACAAATCCAGTGAGAAAAGGAAACTTTATTGACGTTCAAATATTAAATCTTTGAAACACAGGGCGACCGTGAAAAGTAATATCGTAAGGAGTCGGTGAAAAACTTTTTCATGAAGAAGGCAAGAAGGCCTGAAGCAAAGTTGTAAAAGTTATTATCAATGCAATCTTCAGCACGTATTGTTTAAAAGTATTACACTCAGTTCAAAAAGTCCTCAAAAGTTATTTCATAGAACCCGATGCACCGTTTCGTCGTCACGAGCCTGAAGGAGGAGGTCCCATTGCAAACAGAATCTATTACCAACACACATACACAAATCCACAAACACAAAACCGCAGCAAATGGCTTTCCAACGCAAGCATAAGCTTTATTACAACCACCGCAGGAACATATTGCATATCGACAATGTTGTTCACTCGTGGACAGTTGTCATTGTAGTTCGCTTTTATACATTAGATCACACACACATTCACACTTCCACACTTGGGGAGGTTAGCGAATAATCTTGGCTAAAGAAAAACGCTCACTCCAAGTCGGGAATCAAACTTAGGACCCCCGGAATAATAGGCTGATGCTCTACTGACTGAGCTATAGGGGGAGCCCAAAATCAGTTTTAATAATGGTTTAAATCATAGATAACCCCAACGCTAGTCTAAATAAAGGGGTACTAATGATGGAATTTAATGTATTTGTATAAACATACGAGTAATGAACTGTTTTAACAAAAAGAAAGTAAATAAATGACTTTTAGAGCAGCGATGTTCAACCATGTCACTTTGAAGACGCTTACGTAATTAGCGGCTATTTCCCACCCCAATCCTTCTGTCGGAGGGTGAATCAGCTCTTGCTTGTGGCGTGTAGAATCACAGCCGGATAGTCAGTATCCAGTGACGGACACAAATAGGCGATTACATGGCAATTTCTAAGTCATACCTTGAATTTTCTGGTCATGTCCTCAGCAGACCTCTTCTTCTGGATGATTTTTGCATAAATGGTGAGCAGTAAGCGACAGACAAAAAACTTACTAAATGAAAGACGTGGATTTGTTAAGACACAATTTATGTCAAACACTTCGGGTTGTTTTTTTTTTTTTCATTTAGTAAACAACTTCCGAGATATTCTTTATTTGTTTGAATTTGCCAATACTTATACTTTTTTCAAAAAGGAATATCTTATTCGTTTTTATCTCATGGCCTTGCAAACAGGATTTCAAACCCATCGCATAGTAACCAGCTCTTAAAACATTTCACTATCACTTAAAGCCTAATGTATTCCATATTCCCCTACACTACACGAAAATTAGCAACAAAATAATTTTTAAAAATCCTTATGTCGATTAAAATGTAATAAAGAAATAAGCATTTGCAAAAATAGTGTGTATAAGAGTGAATATAGCTCTACATATTCATATTTGCAAACAGTTTCTCCAAATTGAACCATATTAAAAGCCTGTATCGCAATAGGCTACGCGACGATCACTTGGTGTCTCTTCTAATGCTATGCACTTCTACTTTATCTCCCAATATTGACAGACTTCGTAAGCAGTACCAAAGAAGTCTTTAATGAACAGGTGTTTATCGCATAAGATTTCAAAGTGCTTTCGTAAATCAAACACAACGTACATATAGGAAAACCGCCTCTACAACACAATGCACGTCTGAGTGAGAGTGACAGAGTCCGCATAAAGTGGAAGGAGGTAAATTCAACCTCTCCTCTTTCGCAAACGTTGGACACCACTGGTTTAAATCATAACCACAACGATAAGTATAAGTGACCTCTAAATGAAGGGGTACTAATGGTGGAATTGAATGTATTTGCATAAACATAATGTATCAATAAACTATTTTAATAAAAAGAAAGCGAATAGACAGCGTTTTAGAGAGAGGCTTTATCAGTGCACACTTGCTTCTTTCCGTGATAGCTGTAAGGACATAAACGTGGTTACACATGCCCGAGGTTGCTCTCCAAAAGCACACTTGTCTACAATAAAGAGTGCTTCATAAACCTGACATCTGGAGACCCTCATTTCTCACGAATGAGAGCTAAAACACTGTTACGATTCACTTGCATTACATTTGTTGTTTCGTGGAAGTGCCTTTTAAACCTTGCTCTTCTTCTACACATTCGAAAGTTCAGTGAGACAATTCCTAATATAAATTACTAAAAGATTAAACAAATTAACAAAGCCTCACACTTAAATACAAACACACTGGAGTTATAAAACAACATGCTTGCGAAGAAGACCTTGACTTTCAGTTGAAAATACCGTGGAGTAAAAAACGGCAGTATTCTTACTCCACAGTATGTGCATATAAAACAAAACAAATGCCGCGGATATTTCATTCCAAGTAGATGTTCACAATTTAGCAATTAGGACACAGCAAAACAAAAGAGAACCGAATCTGTTCATAACGCTAGATATGCATTTGAAACCAACGCCAACATATCGTGACAAATGACACTTTCAGTAACTTTCAACGTCACATTATCTCTCTTCTAAAACTGAATCACAAAAGACAGTTGCCTGTTTTATCCAGAGCTGGGCAAAGCACAGACTGCCCGTGCCCTTGCACTGATAACTGTATGTTTCGCAGCTACAAAAAATGAAGGCCGCTCAAGATATTGCGCCAGTCGCCCATCTCTGGGTTTTATCCGTAACACAACTTACAGTTCGTTGTGATCTTGAAAATCACAGCTATTCTGTCCTCTCGTAACCTTGACGCACACTTCAATGTCTTTCTGCTCTCTGTCTACCAAACAGCTGGCCTCGACGATACACTCAGTAAACACTTTCTCAATATTCAACTCTGAATAATGGTGGCAACTATGTAGAAACATAGGTCAAGGAATGCTCTTTCATGTAAATCCATGGGAAAAAAGGGAGGAGCCCTGTCTGGAACGCTAAATTCTAGTAATATTAAGATTTGGAACCTGTGGCAACTTCTTGCTGCCGCTACACAACCGCATCACGGATGGTGTAAGCAAGGCGCTCTGCCGTGTAGGACTTAAGCGGATTTGGCATTCCAGACATGACTCATTCTTTTTTGTCACGGGTGTACAAGTAAATGTGAAAACAAATATCTATGTTATGTGTTGTTTCTTTCCAAATCTATAGCTATTTCCAGACTCTGTGGGGGTGGGGTGAAAGGGAATGATTCCAATTAAACAAAATCTATTTCGGTCCTGCCGGAAATTAATTCTGGATCTCTGAGTTGAGAATCCAGAACGAAGACCACTGGATCAAAATTCCTTAGAGTTGGCATTTAATCTTTCCTTTATTTTACGTGGTATTATTTGTATGTAGTTTGTCTTATAGTCAAAGGGCCCTTCTCTGAATTAATCTTGGAACACGACATGCATAGCCGAGGTCGCTAAGGCATGAATAGGATTCAAATCCCGCTGTGAACGTCCTCTCTGACAGCTTTTTTTCAGGTTTTCCTCAGTTCTCATAACTGGCAAATACTTTGAAGGTATCTTAATATCGGACGGTGAAATGATGCTCAAATGAGCCCGAGCTCATGGAGCTTTAAGTTACCAGACATTCGTCTTCTCAGGATAACCTTACCCGGATAACTTACCCTCAGCGAGATTCGAACTCGCGACCTCTTGAACGTGAGGCAGACACGCTAACCATCACGCTACCGAGGCGGGCATTTTACGTCATGCATCAGCACTGTTCACTACCTGTGGTGCTGAATGCGATAAGAAGTGTTAAACACCACAAAAATAATCTTAGAATAGCTATATTTAGAATACCCTCATTAGAGCACACTTAAGGTGACCAATAGCACTATATACCATTGTTAAAACCAATGTTGCTTTTATTGCGATTTGTTCATGGTTAGCCTGATATGTTGGTATGAGTTTCTATTTTGCTACATCTTTTGAGGCATTTAGCATTTGTTCTTGCGATCAGCTATTCCTAACCTCTTATTGTTTCCCATTTGATCTATTTCTGTACTTTGAAATGATAATTATGAGTAATTTCATGCGCATTCGGACTCAAACCTGTAATTCTGAACATACGTTAAAACCGATAAGACATTAGATAAAAATACAAGCAAGTAGTGCAAAAGTATAAACTCTGTGACATATTTCGATTTGACTTCTTGGTTATATCGCGACGGTTACTGTTAGGTTCATTGGTACACTTGAGCCACAGTTGCGTAGTCGCCTTCCTTTACCATATATTACTTTCTCTACTACGTATAGTAAATAGGGGAGGCATTGTATTTCACCCAAAAATCCCATATCAAGATTTCACCGGGAAGTTATACAAGTTTTCGGATCCCGAATTAAAAAAAATAACTTTCTCTACTGCGCATAGTAAGTAGAGGAAGTATTGCATTCCACTTAAAAATTTGATATCAAGAATTCACTGAAAATACACGTTTTGAGGCTCCTTAAATAAAAAAAGAAAGTTTTTAGAAAAAAGGCCTGTGTGTGAGTGTCAGTCAAACTGTCTGTCGATCTGTCTGTCTGTCTGACTGTCGGTCTTCTGTCCGGTCACTGTCTGTGTGTCTGTGAACAGCATAACTCAAAAACAAAAATTAAGTAATACCAAACTTGGTATTTAAGCTCAGCATCATCCAAGGAAAAATTCACCTACCGCGGACTACCCTTTACGTAGAATATTTTTTGAAAATTTTGATTTATCAAAAACGGCTCAAACAATTTTGATCAGAATACCATAGCTTTAAGATCTCTTCATGACATATGAAAAGCATATCTTGTTTTCTGGGAATGTCCTCAGAGGTCCTTTTCATTCTGGATGACTTTTGCATAAGTGACAGACAAAATCTTACTACACAAAAATGTAGATCTCACAAAACACACAGTTTATGTCAAATACATTTTTTGTGTAGTGCACCAATTCCGAATTTTCCAATACTTTTCTCAAATGGGAAATCATCTTTTTATGCTCCGACAAGGCATACCGAAGGCAAGCGACTCTAGAACGATTTGACTGTCGCTTGAACCATATTGTATTCCCATATTCTCTTAGATCTACAAGAAAATATGTTGTTGTTGTTGTTGTTGTTTTCTAGTGCCTTGCATCTGGCAATGAAGCCATTAGCATTCGTCCTTTCCAATACTTTTGAACTGTAGTTCCTTCTGATTTTAATGCTTCACAGGTCTTCAAGTGGTCTTCGTTCATTTCTGCTGGATCGTTACACAAGACACATATTGGTGAGGCTGAGATACCTATTCTGTAGAGATGACTTGCTAAGCAGTTGTGATTTGTCAATAGTCGGAAGGCTGCAACCGCTGTTTTCCTTGGTCTCTGGGGGATTATATCTGGGTTGGAAAGTAGTGTAATCCATTTTTTATCTTTGGCATTTGTTTCTATTTCTTGTAGGTATGAATGAGAAAAATTTTTAATGATCAAGCGTTTTATTGAGGAATATGAGAAATTGAATTTAGACTTTTGTTTCATTGTTGTGCCTTTCTTTGCAAGTGAGTCTGCAGCTTCGTTCCCCATGACTCCACAGTGTGCTGGAATCCATTGGAGATGAACAGTCTTATTAACTTTTTGGAGTTGTGTTAACATTTTGTAGCATTCTCTAATTTTTGTTGACTTCTTTGTAGTATTTGAACATATTCCTGAATTGCAGCTTTAGAATCCGAAAGAATTACTGCCTTGTTAAATTTATTTAAGGGAAGATTTAATAATTGTCGGAGAGCAATGTGTATAGCCTCTATTTCTCCATCATAATTTGTTGTATCTCTGCCAACAGAATGATAAAAGGAAAAATGTGAACACGTAACTCCAGCTCCAGTAAGGTTTTCCATGGAGGATCCATCAGTATATATGTGCAGCCATTCTTCTGTGGGATACCTAGTACTGATTGTTTCTAGAGCTAGAATCTACAAGAAAATATGCAATATGCAATAAGGTATTTTCTGCAAATGTTTATCTCGATTAACATGAAGTAGATAGAGGAATAAGCGTGTTTAAGAATACTTCATACAGGAGCAGAGAAAGTCATGTGAGTGCAACACATCAAACTCATTTTTTCAGCACACAAAACGTTATAAAGAAAATCTGAGGAGGTTCTCTATTGCGCAGCGTGCTTGGTATGCCTGTATTATTAATGCTGCAAGTATGCAGGCCTCTGATCCTGCCTAACTCTTTAAGTGGTTAAAGACCTGTGAAGTAGGTTACATTGTTTGAGTGATTCCACCGTTATACAGGCATAACTTTCTGGGCAGGGCGGGAACGCAGGAGACTGCTTCTGAACGACAGATAAGCTTCAGATATGATTGATCATTATCGACGAATAAAGAACACAGAAGACAGTGATGTCGAGCTTGCGAGGTTCTACAGTGTGACACGTTAATAACTACTGAATTAAAACATCAATATAAACACGATGTTGAACTAGTCTTTAAGGACTAGCTAAAATACCCGGCGTTTCCCGTGGTTTGACGATTTATTCCTACAACTTCTAGGCTTAGGTTACACCTGCCCAATAGTCTTGTGTTTCTTTGGACACATTTAAATAACATTACTTAATACACTTAAACAAAGAGAGAATTAAAACTCTTAGGATACTATAAAGAACAAAAATAAACAAAATAAATAAATAAAAACACCGGGAAAATGCTATGCAAAAGCACTTTGAACAATCACAAATACCACAGGAAGAAAAGTGAGTACAGAAAACCACGTGAATGCATTTCTAGGTCACACACATAGAAAATAGTACGAATTATTTATAGAAGATGGTGTAGAGAAAGATATATGAATGTGTTACATTAAAGAAAAGTGAGTAGAGAAAACCATGCGCTGCATAGTAAAACGGGTAGCATAAAGACCTTCTCCAGGAAAATACACTTAAATGTGGTAATTTTCATGGTAATCGGTCAATCGGTATTGGAGTTTATCAACTGCATTACATACAAGCATTCATTTTTATATTCAAGTATAAAGATAAATACACTAATTTGTAGAAAGTACTCCGGTTACACTATTGTAAAATGGTTTGACTAATTCAGAAACCCTCGCGGAGATGCGCACAACAAATGGTTAGTTCAGAGAGAGCGAGACAGAGAGAACGAGAGAGAGAGAGAACAACAACAAAACAGTCATAAATTGGGTGTTCTGACAAGTCCTGTATGTTTAGTGTAGTAAGATTTGGTCTAACTCTTACGGTTTATCATGCTAAAATAATTCATAATGAAGAGGCTTCAAATGCTATTCCCAGAAAATTCAAGATACACATTTCATTTGTCATGAAAATATCTTAAATATATGGCATTATAATCAAAACCTTTGGAGTCATTTTTGAGGAAAGAGAATAGCTTGTGAACCGAATTATGTTCTTTTCGTTGACGTGACCCTTACAATCTTGAAGTCTACGATACGAGAGCGGCAGTGAACATTTTTATAAAATGGAACAAACATTAGTTTTAACCAATTTAAATTATGTTACTGTTTTTCATAATACTCCCCTTTAACTTCAATACATTTTTGAAACATCAACGAAACCAGTCCTTAAAGCAATGATGCCATTCTTCCAGAGAAACTTCAGAAACCAGGTTTTTATAATCTTCCACTGCATCATCTGATGACGAAACTGTAATTCCACGCACGTTACCTATTAATTTTTGAAACAAAGAGAATCCTCAAGGTGATAGACAAAAAGACATATGTGTATCATTCCGAAGTAATGGTGTGTTTATCTTCTAATGCTATAGTAATATGACCCATTTTAGAAGTAGAAGAAGTAGAATTAGAAGAAGGAAGAAGAAGAAAGAAGCTAGCAAACATCTTGTTGACAGCAGTACGAAATCGTTGGACTTTTGTAAGCTTAAGTTTTGTTAGAAAGACCCATTGAGTCCAGTTACGTTTCTTTTCAGGATAACAATAAATCCAGGATTCATCCCCAGTAACGATATTCCAAACTGAATTTCAAGTGCCGCCTTGGAATTTTCCCAGTTTTTCTTTCTGCATCAATCAATGCGTTGTTTTTGAATGGGATTCGCTTTAACAAACGACAATCAGCTCGCAAAAGATTAAAGTAGCTACATTTTTTAAAGCTACATTTATCTCTAAACTCCCAATTCTAAGGTCATTTCTTTGGAACAATTTCTCATCGCCAATTATCAACATTAAATTCACACAGGCACGCACAGGCATTCTCGTACTTCCAGAATCTAGGGAGTAATCCTGGCTAATGAAAAAGAATCCTGCCTAAAGAAAAATTCCCATCCTCCCGTCGGGAATATAACATGGGATCTCTGGATTTGGAAGCTACGAGGGCTGTCTCAGAAGTACCCGACCCAGGATTGCCAACCCGTACAATAATTATGGGGCATACGATAATTTTAATGTTTGTACACATGGTTGTCAACCCGTACGATAATTTGAATGTATGATAGTTCGATACCGGTGAAATATTATTCTCTGTTTTTTCAATTGTTCCATTTATATCCCGCCTTTAACCGCAGAGGTCATATCGGCGGCCCGGGAATGGAACTCGGGACCCCTAGCACAGCAGACAGGTGCTCTACCAACTGCGTCACGGGACCAGCCTTTCACTGGTTTGTCACACTAGCGAAATGAAATTAATTACAAAAAGCGACACCACTTTTGTCCACATGGCCTGACCGTTTAATATCCTAAGCCTCCTACCTCTATCCTCTTGTTGCCAGTATGCCCAGACCTGGTAGTCGCAATGAAGAAGGCACTGTTCAGAAAATTGATGATCAATGGAGAAAACTCGGAATAAGTGACATTCCGTATGAAACAAATAACATGTCTGAACCTGACAGTTTCTGGAGTGCTGTTAAACACATGTCACCTTGGTGGAAATACTGATTTCAAAGAACTGACGGAGTTTGCATTGTCAGTGATTTCGTTGCCTCACAAAAACGCTTATTGTGAAAGAGTTTTATCTACAGTGGGTTTAATAAAAACCAAAATTAGAAACAGATTGGCGTTAAGATACAGTAAACGGATTTATTCTGTCGTCTTAGCTTAAGAAAGAATGTCAGAAAATCTGCAAGTTACCGAGAAAGCGTTAAAGTTTATTTCAACAACAAATTTGTGTAATGCTACAAAGTTGAGGAAGATGATGAACTTTCAGATGAATAGTGCGAGAAACATAAGTGCTAAAGTTGTAATACTGGTTGATGTCATCAGTCTTGTAGAGTTTGGGGTAGGGTTTAAGGGCTTGTCGACAGCTAGGTCATTAGAGTGAGTCTTGTAAGTGGATACCATAAACACCAATACTAAATATTACATTTTCATGTGTTATACTGTTGTTGTAGCATTTGGTTTATGATGTAAGATAATTTTAAATCCAAATCTATAATTTTGAGTGGTTGGTATGATAATTTTACTTTTAAAGACTGGCAACCCTGACCCGACCATAGAGGTTGTTTCAAACAAAGGACTATGGCAGAAAGTACCAACCTTATAAAGTTTAAGATTGAAGTTTAACGATACTACATTGTTTAGTATTTGTTTGGCAGCCATCAATAGTGAATTCAGCGAATTTGTAAACATGGATAAAAACCTATCATCGTTATGTGATACAATACTTTAATTTGAAAGGCCTTAGTCCAACTAATACTAAAGCTGAGCTAGATGCTACTCTGGGGGAGTCTGCTCCTTCATTTACAACAGTAAAATATTGGGTGGCAGAGTTTGAGCTGCCAAGACCAACATCGCAGTGGTCGACCAAATAAAGTGACCACGCCAGAACTTATAAAGAAAGTCCACAAAATGGTACTGGATGACCTCGAATAAAAGTACGTGAGCTAACGGGCATTGCAGGCATTTCAAAAAGTACTGTACCTTGCATATTGACTGAAAATTTGGACATGAGAAAGCTGTGCACAAGATGGATGCCACATCTGCTCACAATGAAACAAAGACAGCGTCCTGAGAATGTTTCAGTCGAGTGCTTGGCGATGTTTTGCTGCAATAAAGCTGAGTTTTTTTGCATCACTTTTCATAACCATGGATAAAGCAGGGGTCAATCACTTCACACCTGAGACGAAGGAGCAGTCGAAACAATGGATTGAAAGGGGAGAATAGACTACAAAGAAGGCTAAGACAGGTCCATCTTTAGGTAAGGTAATGGCCTGGGTATTTTTAGGGGGATGTATGTGGGATAATGTTTATTGATTATCTCCAAAAAGGAAAAGCAATGAATGGCGAATATTATGAGCTTTTTCCAGCGTTTGAGTGATGAAATCAAGCAAAAAACGGCCGCATTTAGCGAAAAAGAAAGGTTTTTCCCCCATCAAGACAATGCATTAGCTCACACATTCACTATCGCCATGGTCGAAAGTTCGAATTGCTTCCTCATGCACCCTATTCAGATTTAGCCCCATTGACTATTTTCTGTTTATAGACTTGAACAAATAGCTTCGTGATGAAAGATTTGCCAACAATGAAGAGTTGGTACCTGCAGTTGGTTATTTTGCAGAGCTCGATAGCTCACACCACAAACAGGGCATCGAAGCTATCGAGCATCGCTGGGAAAAGTTCATCTAGCTGAAAGGGGATTATGTAGAGAAATAAATGGATTTTTTTCTTCCAAAACTGTTATGCTTTCTTTGCTAGGTCGGGTACTTCTGGGATAGTCCTCGTAGCATACTAATAAGCACTTGGCCAAAGAGGCAGTTCAAATTTGATTTGCTTTTAGTAATATGGCATTCCAAAACTATTCAGTGGCGTCCTTGCGTATTATCGCGCACGCTGTGTGTGTGTGTGTGTGTGTGTGTGTGTGTGCGTGTGTGTGTGTGTGTGTGTGTGTGTGTGTGTGTGTGTGTGTGTGTGTGATACAACATAATAAGGGACGTTGTAACATTTTCCTGTAGAACGTGGCAGTAGCGCAATACTGACATACCCTCTCCCAATGTGTGTAAATTTGCAAGTTATTGCATGTAGGTAAAACTGCCAAGGTGCTGGCAGACGGCATGCGCTCAAGTCAGTTTATTATTCATAAGTTGTTCTTCTTTCGTACTTCGTTTCGCAAACGGAAACAGGAAGTTGTATTATTTTTCGAGTGCTATGAAGCTAGAGGTCCAAAGAGTTCATCAGCAACTCCTCTGTGTCCGGTCTGCAATGGGCAGGTGTTTCTGGATGGTCACGTGAGACAGTAAGACAGGTGGATGTTTCTATGAGTGCCTATTAAGAAAAGTAATGTCACGTCAGTTGGAGTTCGACCTGTGGCTTATTTGTCATACTCTCCAAGAACTTAATGAACTTCATCTCGATTTACAAGAGGGAAACACTAACCTATACAATATAGAAAGCAAGTAAAAACGAACACAGTTTAGCTTTCTGAGGAAAGAGCTGAAACTTCTAATCACTTACACATTTCTCCTCAGTATTTCTTAAAAATAATAGAGATACGAAAGAAGCTACAGGAAAGTCTGGTCAAGCCGATGATACTGAGTCGCTCAAATATGCCAAGCTTTTGGATTCACATAGTAGTATAGAACATCCTAGAAAGAATCTGACTTTGCAGGAGCTGAAATTAGAATCTGACTTTGCAGGAGCTGAAATTAGAAAGCTAACAGTTTAGTCCACAGGAATGTGCATTAGTCTTCTTCTACAATTATGAATTGGGCTACTACCTGTTCCGGTCTCACGTCGACCTAGCGTTTCCTAGTTCGTCCTATTGGCCTACGTTCTCTTGATTTATATCCTATTATTTGTTTGGGGACTCTCTCTGGAGTCATTCTTTTTAAGTGTTGAAGCTAATTTTCCGTCTATTCCATCAATTTTGTTAAAATAGAATCAATGTTTTATTCATTTCTAAATTGGTCTTCTCTTGTATATCCTTTGACAGATCTTAGGAAATGCATTTCTGCTCCTTGTATTTTACTTCTTAATGTCCATATCAGGCTACGCCATAGTGCCATGACAAAGTAGAATTTTAATTGTCTCTTCTTGTTTTACCTTTAAGTGTGCCATTTATTGTTTTAAACTTACCAATTTTTATTTAAATCTTAATCTACTTTATACCTCAAATCGCAACCAAGATACTTATACTTAAATGTTTCACTTGTTCAATAACATTATTCTCAATCAAAAATTTTGTTCTTACCGGGTTATTTACCGTGGAATGTCAAAAGTAATAAAGTTACATAATTTATCCTATGAAGATAACCCTTTTCAATCAGGCACTTCACTGGATACAATTTTATGTTATTTAAAGAAAATTTTATTTTACTGGGTTGTAAATTATTTTATAGTTAAAATGTATTAAGCTAAATAGATTTTCAAAGCAGCACAGGAAAGGTATGAACAAAAATGGAAACAATTAATGCCGAATATTTATTGGGCATTAGGAAAGAGGAACTATAGATGAGGTGTGAACCCATTAGCTTCAGCTTAGCTTACTTTCCTACATCTTGGTGTAAGGTGCACAACATTTTTTGATATTCCAGGATAATAGTTTAATTCTGTTAAATGTAATGTGCCTTGGTTTTTTTGACTTGAAATTTCCGTATTATATACTTTACTAGTTTTATTTAATTCATATAAGGCTTTTTGCACTTTATCCTCAGTATCGAAAATTAAAACTACATTTTCAGCAAACATATATTTAATGTTCTTTGTCCTATGTTAATACCATTGTGTACTTTAACTTTCCATTCATATAGAATATCGTCTATATATGTGATAAACTGCATTCTTGTCCGAGTCCTTGATTTATTTTAATTTCTTCTCGTAACTCTTCATTTATCTCAATAACCATTGTCTTACCTATGTATAAACTTTGCATGATTTTAATCACATGCTCTGGGTAACCTTTTGTTTTTAATATGTGCCATGATTTATTCTGTTCTACTAGGTCGAAGCCCTTCTCAAAGTCCACAAAGGCAAGCCGAGTCTCCAAATTACATTCTATTCTCATTTCTAAGATTTGCTTTAGGATAAATACACTGTGTATTAGTAAATGGTATAAATAAGATTAAAATTGATATGACTAACGGAGATTAAATCAAACCTGGCTGACTTTAAATTCAGAATAACTTAACGTTCTGATCTTCAGGAATACTTCCAAGAAAATAAACATTCTGTAAGTGCTTCCTCCTGTAAAGTACACTGTGGGTAGAACTGCAATGCAACTTCCAGATTGATCTAGAGATATCCCTATCTACAGCAGCTATACTTATACGCACAACTTCTGTATTAAAATCCTTTCAACCTTTCCGGGATCGTTATTTCCCAACTGGAACCAGCGATCTAGTGTTGGCATGGATATGCTGAAATTGTGTAAACTATATATGCCTTTTCTCTAGGCTTTACATTTAAGAAATATTGGCCTTTCCATAAACATGAATGATTCATCATGAACATGTGCTAATGTAATATCTTAAAGAAAAATCTGATGTGTTGCACTCACATGACTTTCTCTACTCTTGTACTAACTATTCTTACAAACTCGTATTCCTCTCTCTTCTTCAGGTTAGTCGAGATTTACTTTTGCACAAATTATCTTATTGCTAATTTTCTTGTAGGTAAAAGGGTAATACAGTAGGTTTTCAGCGAAAATCAAATCTTTTAAAGTTGGTCGCTATATGAAGGCTTTGAAATTCCGTTCTCTTTACACGGCCAAGGGATAACAAAGGTGAATAACGACCGTCTATTTGAGAAAAGTTTAAGTATTGCAAAACTCGCATAAATAACAAGGAATATCTCCAAAATGGTTCACTCCACAAGAAATGCATTTGGACATAACTTGCACGTTTTAACTACATAGCCAGAAAATTAAAAAAAAACTAAACCCCGGCGCGACAGCCCATGAAGGGCCAAGGCCTACCGCCTACCGCCCAGCCGCTGCGTCCCTCATTGGTCATTGGTAAGGTGCAGTACTGGAGGGTGGGATGTGGTCAGCGCCCCGAGCCCTCCCGGCCAGTTATGCGGTCTTCTCGACCTTCTCCATCATGTAGCTCCTCAATTGGTCCCTCCGGGACCAAACGAGGCTGAGTGCACCCCCTCCCAGAGGGGATAAAATCCCCATGCTGGTACCGGGGATCGAACCCTCCGCGCCAGAGGCAAGCGCGCTACCAACTGCGCTACGGAGGTTATTTGAAATAAATTGTGTAAAAATTTCTCTTCTACGTATAGAAGTATGTATTCGACCCAAATTTTCGATGCAGAGATTTTGCCGGAAATGTATGTTTTAAGGCCCCCTGAATAAAAAAAAAAAAAAAAAAGAAAAGAAAAAAAGAAGCAATTTTTGGAAAAAAAGTCTGTGTGTTTGTTGAAAACCAAAGTTGGTATTTAAGTTTAATATCTTTCAAGGATGCGACACGAAGATTTTAATAAAATTCCTCCATCCGAAACTATCCTTTACATGGAAAATTTTGATTTTCTCAAAAATGGCTCTAACGATTTTTATTAAAATGTCATATGTTTATGGAAAATTAAATGTATATTTTGAATTTTCTGTTACTGTATTCAATATCGTCATAATTGGCTCATTGTGGCACTCGTGCCAAATAGTAACGAACTAATGACGTAACACCGATATTACAAATTCTGCAGCTTATAGGTAAAAGATAAAACTATTTTGTGATGTTCTTTTCTCTGAGCAACAAAGATAGCAACATCTCTGTGTATTATTAAATATAGAATAATTAAGATCTCAGTTTATAGTTTATTTACCAGCTGCAGTGCTAATAGGCTACATCACAGTCCGTAACTCATACTCACTTCTCTCTCAGAAAGAGAACCATGCAAGTAGCTGTCTTGTTGGTTCAATACGCCAGGTAATACGGGAGAGAAGCTAGCATCTTATTTACGAACATGTGAAGACACTGTCACTTAAGCCAGTCATAGGAATGCCGAATTATTTCACAATTTATTTCGTACAATTTATAATGCTAAAATTGCATAAGTTACTATTACCTATATCTTTCTAGGAACTGCAATGTCTCTGAATGATACCATCAGTGGCGTATACTGAACATTTTGCTTAGGCATGTAACATGAAGCACAGGAATTCTATATATTATGTATGAAAATCTCCGATCTTTATTGTTTAAAGGAAATTTATGCTTCCGAGTAACAAACACGAAAAGCAGAAGAGGTTATACAAAGTTTGAGAGCCGCATAGGCCAAACTATCCTTCTATACAGTTCACTCATTCCCTCAATGCAGCCTAGTAAGAGGTTATTTGGAACAGAGCTCTAGATATCCTCTCTTAGTGGGTTATTGTTGATTCCTCTGTCATTTAAATGGTCGTATTTTAATTATTGATGAATGTTAATCACTTTCTTGTTCTATGTTACAACATATGCACTTGCATTGTTTGTACTCATGAAGAATACGCCACGATTGGAAACGACAAGTTATCGACTTTCACATCAAGGAAGCAGTGCAAAATTACGTCATATTTCAATACTGTTTGAACGGAAAGTCTAGGGACGATAGCAAGAATGAATGAAATAGTTACCATAGGTTAGCTGGTTCGATCCATTCATGAAAATGTACTGATAAAGGAAACTCACATTTATCCTGTTCGGGCCTGCTACCGGGATTGCCATGCACATGGTTGAGCCAGGCCGTAGGGCCGGAAGCGGACTTCTTGAGCAGTGGTCCTCGCAGGAATACCGTGTCGACGGCGGAGGACGTGACCTGGAGGTGCCCGCTGTTTTTCAGCTCCTGTTTCCGGTCCAACACCGTTTCCGACTTGACATAGAAGGCCTTCGTCTCCTGCAGCAGCTCCACGGCGCTCTTCCGTTTCGCTACAACAAACAAGAAAACGTCCTTGTCAATTATTGTTTCATGTTATAAATCATAATTACTACTTACCTAACATTCACTCTTTGGTTTATACTGTGTGTGTGTGTGTGTGTGTGTGTGTGTGTGTGTGTGTGTGTGTGTGTGTGTGTGTGTGTGTGTAAACGACGCCAGGACCATATCAGCACCGCCGGTGTGTCGGAATTTCGTCCCACACGACTTATTTTACATACCAGTACATGGGACTATCACTTGTAAGGGAATACACAATTGAAATTTTCTAGAAATCTCGTAAAAATTAGCATTCTTATCCCATGACTTTAAAAATACCTAGGGATCATAAATTCAAAATATTTTTGTGAGTTTTTATATTACAAAAATCCAACGTGCGTTAAAAATACAAAATATTTGCTCATTTTGAAATTTAAGGTTTTTGAAAATTATTTTTCCCCCATATTCACTTTTTGAAAATGTTCCACACGCTGCAGTTTTCATCCGATTCTTCTGAAATTTATCTTGCGAATTTCCAAAACAAACAGTTAAATATACATATACTTTTTTTTCTTTTGGACGTTTCTGAGTTATTAATTGTTAAAGTTGTATAAAACTTAAAGCTAAAAATTTCAAATGACAGAATTTAAGATTACTGTCTTTTGAACCACCGTCAGTAAAACAAAATTGTATGGCATGTATGTTATAAACAGATAAATATAGTAGAATTTTAAAAATTGGCAATTTTTTAACATTGCATCGTGTGGAGTATTTGGTATAGGATAATAAATCCAGATTTAACATTTCATAGCTCGGAAATTAAATCAGATTTCGCACTGAAATTTAAAACCCTCTAATGCTGATATTAAAAATAAATTTTCAGCTAAATTGGCTCAAAACTTCAGAAAATTATATTTTCAGTTGTGTATCTCTTAGGTACAGCTTAAACAGCATGGGGCTGGGTTGAATTCAACCCCCGACCTTGGGATTAATTGGCCAGCGTCTGAGCCACCCGACCGACTCTACTGGTGCAAAAAGCCACAAGTTTAGTGCACATGGGTTCTACTGTTCACAGCTGCAGGCGTCTGCTGATGCGCGTGCATATATGATAGCTGCGTCGTACGGGTGACGTCATTCATTCTCCTCGCCCAACTAACCTGTATCGTACGGCTCCGCGCTCTACCTCTGAGGCACTTTGGTGGGTGCATTAAAGAAGATTGTATAATTATAAGCATTCAGTAAGTTTTAAAACACAACGTGTTATGACAAGAACTGCCAAAAAGGTTTGCTACAAGACATCACTGTATGAGATCAATTTCAAAACTCCATATCGACAAAAAGTGGTAGATAAAACTGCAGATTCTGCATTTAGTTCAATGTAAAATGGAAAGTAAGAGGTCTGACAAAAGGTGGTAAGTCTCAGCAATTCAGGACAAACTTTAATGGCCTTTCTTCCTGGAATGTAGCCGAGTTGAGTACGTTAAATAGGATGCACTGGAATGAGATGAGATAATTAAGGTATGTCCTGAACTATTACTCCAGCTCTATACTTTACGGATCAGTTCTGCAGGTGCTAAACAGTGCCTTTATATGAAAGCAACCTGGGTAAGCAAACATAATCCATAACAGCCGTACTAACAACAAAATAAAGTATTTGGCACGCCGATAATGTGCTTCGTATGTCTCTATTAACACAGTGAAATGGCGTGGTTCAGCCATTACACGACCGTCCATTATTCCAAACGAGGTATCTACTGCAGTCCAAACGATTGTTTATGTTGGTTCAGAATGAATACATTAACGTTAACCGATAACAAACGCATAATGCGTACGTTAGGCCTTAAATGAAACATATCGCACATTAAACACAAACGTTAGCAATCGATGCGGTAGGTATGACATAGAAACCGCTGTCACTTTGAGAATATCCGTCCAACTCTCTCTTCATGCACGTTCTACTTCTGTTTTCCTAAACTCGCTGGAATTACTGCAAAAGCTTTATTTAAGTCACCCTGCTGACTAAGGGAAAATCCAGAATAAATGCTTCAGCTTGTTGCAGCAGCGGTGACATTTCACGGTGCACGCCGGATTTGAATACGTTTGTGTCAAGCTGCTTGGCGGAAGCTTTTAGCCTTGATTAAATATTCATGACTTTAGGACTTTAGGTCTGCAATCTGATTAGTGCATTCTTGTCATTCATCATCTGTTATGACCTACCCGTTAAAATACGTCAAACTTGCCATAAACTACATACAGTATCCCTGAACAGAAGGATGTCTTTAATGCATTGGTAATTGGAAAGTTTACATGAATGAAACAATTGATAGGCGTTTTGCGAACAATTGAGTAATATTCTCTCGACATTTTGTTTGCAGCAGGAATGTAGATGTTTTGTAAATTCGGCTAGCCTAGGCCACGGAGACTCACTCGATACTTTGAGCGAAATTCATTTTTTTACCTGCTAAACCAGCGATGTCCAAACTTGTCTCTTTAGAGACGCTTAGCTGCTATTTCCCACCCCACTTCTTCAGTTGGAGGGTGAATCAGCTCTAGCTTGTGACGTGTACAAACAACCAGACAGTATCCAGTGACGGACACAAACACGCGATTCCATGGCAGTTTCTAAGTCATACCCTGAATTTTTTGGGAATGTCCTTAGAAGACCTCTTCATTCTGGATGACTTTTGCGTAAATGGTAAAAAGAGAAGGTCTTACTGAATAAAAACTGTGGATCTGGATAAAAACACAACATTTATGTTAAATAGGTTTTTCCCCCCTTTTTTCAGTGAACCGTTTCCGAGATACTACTTATTATTTGAGTGAATTTTCCAATTTTTTTTTTTCAAATAGGAATATGTTATTTGTTTTTTATTTTTTGACCTTCCATAGAGAACGGAATTTCAAAGGCATCGCATAGCAACCAGCTCTTAAACATTTCACCACCACTTAAAGCCTACCGTATTCTCACGTTTCCCTTGCACCTACAACAAAACTAGCAATACGATACTTTCTGAAAATGCTAATGTGGATTAAAATGAATTAGATAGAGAAATGAGCATTTGCAGGAATAGGTTGTATAATAGTGAGTATAGTTCTACATACCTACTCGTATTATATTTGCAAACAGTGTCTCCAGAATCTGTATCGCAATATGTTACCTGGTGATCACTTGGTGTATTTTCTAAGGTTGTTCGATTTTGTCGCCAAATATTGATAGACTTCTTAAACGTAAGCAGTACCAAAGAAGTCACTAATGAACAGATGTTTATCCCATAAGATTTGAAAGTGCTTTCACAAATCAAGTGCAAAAAAACCATAACAAAACCGCCACTGTGACACAATACACATATGTTTAGTGGCAAAGTCCGAGTATAATGGAAGGAGGTAAATCCAACCTCCCCTCTTTCGCAAACGTTGGACATCGTTGTGCTAAATATATGGTTATCATATGAGTCAAGGTCGTGAGCAATCTGCGCTCTCTGAGCACCAGTTGCCCAGCCCTGGGCTAGCCACTGGTTCCCGAAGTAGCGAGTCTATACCAGGCGGAGGACGATGAATTTTTTCAAAAATCCTTAGCAGGGCTTCCTTGGAAGGGAAGTTAAGTCGGTTGTCCTGCGTTGTAGATTTGCTGCATGTAGAAGAACTTCAAGCGTGACAAAGAGGCCACTGAGCAAAATTAAGTATTTTTCACGGCCAATGGAATGGAACGCTGACAAACATAGCAGTTAAGAGCGTCCTCAAATAAAAACTCTATTTTTTTGAATCGCTAGCAGTACTTGGCTTCCAAAATCCATACGCCATATTTTCTGCACTTTTTCGGTAGCAATTCCAATTACATTTTCGGCAGCTCCCAGAATTTCGTTCAGGCCCTTGGAAATAAATTTCATCCATATTCCTATCTTCCACCATTTTATCGTTATTCAGGTTATGGATAAAAGAACAAGTTTATGTAACTATTTTGTAACATTCAACTTTTTATTTAAGACCGCTAAATTTATATATTTATTCTGTGTCACTATATAAGTTCATTTATCAGACAGTACTGATGAAGGAAAAAAATTCAAGGCTACCAGGTTAACTGAACAACGTATTGCGATGACCTGAAGTATGAGGAACTGAACTGTAAACAGATAATGTAACCGTCATGAAAAATTAGCTATCGTAAAAGGACAATAAAATGTGAAAGCTAATCAAAAACGCACAATAAAATGTAAACGCTAATCAAAAATACACAATGAAATGTAAAAGCTAATCAAACCTAGCCGAGTTAATAAAAATGTGCGAATTCAAAGGGTAATTGCCATGATATTAAACTTGCAACACAAGTTAGCAACAATGGACTAGCACGATACAGTACAACTTTTAATTCGTGTGTTATAGAGCGATACAAAACGGCGTGAAGGGAAGTGATTAATATTTTGGAAGCGTAAAATGGTTTAGAACAGATTAATTTGGAAATAGAACACCTATGTCAGTGATTCCCAACTTCGTTCCTATCCGGAGATCCGAGTAGGGGACAGTTTTACTGACATAAATGTGTTTAAACGAAATCTACTTTTTTGCAATAACATTTTGTGTATCTCTTACGGTAAACTAGTTATACAAAACCACTCAGGCTGCAGAGGGCTTCTACGGACATTCTCAGAGAATTCAAGATATAGGTACATTTAATTTGACACAAAAATTTCAAACATAAGGTATTTTAATAAAAATCCATATAGCCATTTTTGAGAAAATAAAAAATTTCGAAAAATGCTCCATCTAAAGGGTAGCCGGATGGGGGATTTATCTTAAAAACTTCGTATCGCATCCTTGGAAGATGCTGAACTTAAATATCAAGTTTGATATTTAACACACACACACACACACACGCGCGCGCGCGCACGCACACACAGACCGTTTTCTAAAAATGCTCTTTTTAGTTTCAGGAGGCCCCAAAAATGTGTTTCTGGTGACATCTGGTGTTGAAGTTTTAGGTGGAATACAATACTTCCTCTACTTACTGTACGTAGTCGAGAGAGTAAAAATATGCTAATTTGCCAAACAATAAAATATTGGAAGTTGTGGACGTTAATGAGCGTCATATATCTAAAGGTCGAGACATAAAAGGATCCTATATCTTGTGTTAAAAGTTCTATTGTTTGTTGTCTGTCTAAAGTGCATTTACCTACTCTATCCTGGAAAGATTGTTGATTTAAATATCAACATTCTCGTTTTTGTTTGCTGTTGCACATTTGCACACACTGGTGTAGTAGCTCGTCAAACCAGCTCCAGCTGATCAACAGCCTACAAAATTCCCCATGTCGCTCTTTCTACTGATCGAGAAGATCACATAACCGGCCAGGAGAGACTGTGGCGCTGACCACGTCCCATCTCCAGTACTGCAGCCCACTCTTGATGCCTGTGGTGGGCAGAGGTAGGGAACGCAGCGATTGGGCGGTAGGCCTTGGCCCGGAAGGGCTATTGTGTCATGCGGTCACCGTTTACTTTTTCTAGTTTGGGTGAAGTGAGTTAAGGAAGATTGTTATAGATCGGATTTCCTCGATTATATTATCTTCGGGTCACAGGTCCTACGTCCTGGCGGGCCTGCTTAATATTGCTGTTGCTCGGGTTTCAATCACTCAAGCGACTGTTGCCCGTCTACTATGGAAGCTGCAACTGATCGCCTCCATGAGCTGGAACTCTCCAGCATCTCCAGCTACCCAATAGCCACTAGTTAGATTCCAGCCAGCAGCTCACCCAAGGAGGACGGAGGGTTAGAAAAGTACCACCAGTGGCTCTTCGGAAATCGACAGCCAGACTCGCACTGGTGCAGCAAGCGCCAACACAAGCAATAAGGAAATCTCATACGCACAAATGGTCTCTGGTCGGGGAAAAAACACTTTACGCACCCCGCACACCACAAAAGACCTACACTCCCATCAGAAGAAGCGAAGGAAGGATCCCGAGACCAGTTGGACCTGGAGAGGTCCTTGGAGTCGATATTGTACCGAAGCAGGCGCGCGTCTCTCGGGATAAGAGGGCGGTGGATTGCTTTCCTCTTCTTCAATCCTCTAACCAGTCCCCCATAAAAGCTTAGACCATCCCCTGAGATGACTACTAGGGCTTGTTTAGATGAATACAGCCCCTGCTGATCCATGGACAGCATGTCCGCGATATCGTTCCCATGTTCGTTATGGCCACTAATCCTACCAGCTAGGGCAGCTAGGCGATGATCCTCTTCGAGGGCCTCATCTCGTTTCTAAACCACCTAATATTGACTTGGAATGGCAGACGGAACTAGGTCTAACCCTTCTTCCGATTCACCTTTTCAAATGTCAATCGCCTGAAGTATGTGCCAATAAGTTTTAAACAAGGACACAACACGTGCTGGTTGCTGAAGTTAATAATAAGTTTAACATTTGGTAACTATATATTATTATTTTTTATTTTTTTTATTAACGTCCTCCAACATTCTGTCATATCGGACGAATGAATGAAATGAAATGGGTGAAATGATGCTCAAATGAGCCCGAGGTCTATGGAGCTTTAAGTTACCCGACATTCGTCTTCTCAGGGTAGGGAAAACCTCGGAAAAAAACCTTACCCGGATAACTTACCCTAAGCGAGATTCGAACTTGCGACCTCTTGAACGTGAGGCAGACACGCTAACCATCACGCTATCGAGGCGGGCAACATTTGGTAACAAAATAGGTATGTACTATAACCTCATTACACATCCGTAAAACTGGCATGTACATTAAGTGCTAATTCACTGCAACAGCATTAACATTTAAAATATGCCATTCAGTAATTCCCAGAATGACAGAAGTTGTTGACGAGTGAAAATTGAGTTGTTTCACTTTGAAGTGAGGTTACGTATCACGGAAACCTCAAACGGTGATGGTTTCCAACAGAAAAATAAGCTCCGTTCATCTGTAAATTCTCCCCTACAGCTGTGGAATTTTCTTGTGGATAGATAAGTTAATACTTCGCAGAAAATACCTAGTCAGAATTTACATATTTCAATCGTAACAAGTGCCTCTATATGCAAAGGTTGACTCTGTACTACTTGTATAAAACACGAATGCTAATTTGAAGTATTTTAAACATTTAACAAAACCTTCACAACATTCTTCTCGTTTCAATATCGCTCGAAATAAAATGTCAAAAGCATGCACTAATCCGGCCTGTTCCCTAACCTATTTCAGACAACCACACATTGCTTCACCTGTTCAAATTTCTCTGTAAATTGAAGCCGAAAGATAAAAATTTGAAAGTTTGAAAAGGCCAAAAGCGTGGAAGCAATGGTTTACCTTAGACCGGAGCGCAGTACCTAGCTGGAAGAAGCGTTCTTGCTTAACATCGTAGACTTAAGAAGGAAGGTCCTGCCAACGTACATAATAAAGGCACTTCTAATCTCAAATGTCACAGACTTAAAGAATCATACTTTCAAACGATAATAATGCTTGAACATTGTTGCCACACAACACAAAACTTACTCTCCTTCAGCAAATCTTGTTCTGCAATAACACTTTTGGATAAAATCACTTCCGAGCACTAAATATCGTAATATATACGAGTATTTAATGCATTACTGTGTAGCGAACACAAAAATAACAGTAACTGTAACTACATATACTGCTCTACTAAACGAATTCAAGACAAAATCATGCAAACACGAGCAGTACGTCCACAGATTAATTAATTAACACGGCGTCGAAACAGAAATCTTGTTTTAAAATCTATCGGTTGGCCTCTCTAAAACGCGTTCATAAACAAGGGCTTCTGTGGCAACATAACAGACGCAATAACACCAGCTATGGCCGTAGCTTTACCATGGTTATATGTTACGAACAGTTGGCAGCACTAATGCAACCTAACGGATGAAATATCACCAAAATAGCCAGACTGCATCATAGTGGGGGTGGGGGTGTCAAGGTTGTTTTTTGGGGTATCTCAATAAGCTGTGCCTACTATATAACGGGAGGCTAGTCGAGAATTAGCAGGCGCTACAGTTCCTTGATGTAACGCATGGAACGGAACTCATAGATGGTTCAGGAATCGGAAAGAGGAGCTTCAGTACTTTGTTGCCTAATATACTCTGGAGTGTTAATAGTAATAGTTTGGCAGTCACATTCGCAACCTGACATACACTTCCGTCTCTCAGGATACGCTTGCGATCGCAGTGATCGACTGCTAGACACAAGGCATTTGAACATTCACACACTTCTTGCTCTTCGTTACATTCCTTATGATTTGGATTACCACTCATAGCCCTAACATATCAATGAAGGCTGAAAAATCCTGTAGTTGTCAGCGTAAAGTTTTGAAAGTAAGCTTATGAAATTATTTCTTTTTGGTTGGACAAAGGATGTTTCTCGCTTACCTCCTTCAACTGAACTGTACCCTCTTTCTTCACTTTGTTGATCAGGGATCTGTCTAGTGATTTCATGGAAGACTCAAACCCGTAATTAACGAGAAACTTCTCCTTTGGTACTGTATCCTCTAGCCTTGAAGGTGCTTTTGTATTTCAACTCTCTTAGTGTCAACAACACCTTTCATTTTGGTATGGATATTTTCAGTATCTTTAATGTTAAGTATGGTCCGTTCTTTCCAAGTCTGCACACCTTTTCCACTTCACTATGCACTTTCACATACTTTCTGTTGCCCCCTTGGTCGCTTCTTTTCCGATACAGTAGCAGATAAGAAGCGTAGAAGTGCCTTATCTTGATCTTCTTTCCTTGGGAAGACTAAAGCACATTGATTTTTCATCAAGTAATTTAAAGTGACCTTTTCGCTTTGTGTTGTGTGGCGTGGCCTCTACAATCTGTTCAACAGAATTAGCCCAGGTTCTGGATCAACATTTTTCTCTTTTTTTTCAAAGAATTTCCGACTTCGGTCTATCTCCTTCCTTGAACCACAATTGAAGACTTGAAGTAAGAAAGACTAAGTGACAAAACGAACGCAAATGAATTTTTTTATAAAATGACATGCAAGTGCCGAGCTCAATAACCTACAGAAAGCGCTAAATGTCACAAGAAAAGGTCACAAAATATGGTTCCTAGAGAGAGAGAAAAAAAAAGTGATGGCACATGGCACATCTCTCACTATATTAACGTATTTAGTGTTATATGTCATTGAATGTTAACCATATGAATGAATGTGGTTTCATAGATCACAAATCGGCATACAAAAGTATGAACGTAGAAAAGCTAAGGTGCAATGGTTATGGGTGGATAAAATCAATCCACAGATAGTTCTTACCATGGGCGTCGGCAGACTTTTTTTCAGGGGAGGGCCGCATGTTGGAAGTTTGCAATCAAGAAATATTAATTCAATATTCTGTTGTCAAAATTTATAGTATTTATTGTGGATAACCGTATTAATTTGTGCTAAATAAACATTGTTCTTTACATCAAAATTGAAACAGTCTAATATCCATTGACTGCACATTAAATTCATCAATTTCCAGAGGGCCCCCTCCCCTCCACTCTCGCCTCCCCCTACCCTTCGCGACGCCCGTGGTTCTTACCAGAAGAATCTGAAATAAATTGAACCTGGCAATATAACACTTTACCTTCATCTCTACCAGTGCTTTATGTCAGCATTATCGCAATCTGACCGCGTAAAAAGACTCGTTAGTTATGCAACTCTTTGGATCGACTGAAGCTCAGCATAGCGAGTAGGCCATTGTAGGCCTTTGTGACTCACGTGACTCCTGGGAGGAAGGGATGAAGGGGAGACTAGAACGGCGACGACACGCAAACGACAATGCGCGCTAACAGCGACAGGATACTTAACGATTCCAGAATGTCACCAATGCTGAAGCCGTCGCGAGTCTTCCTGCGCCGTCTTCAACCTGAATGTCCCGGAACTAACGAACCCACCAATAATGGGTAAAGCTGGCCATCCAAGGGTCAGGGAGAAATCTTTACACTGTCCCACCGCAAAACACCAATCGCCGCCTGGTTCTATAACCTGAAGCATGTGAAACAATTGAAACGAAATGAGGACAAGAATGTGGACAGGAAATTTGTGGTAGAAGGGAAGCTATTCCAGCATTCACCTACCGACACGGGAAAACACGAAAAAACCCATGAGCAGAGTGGCCGGCCCGACGGTAAGCGAACTCGATACCTCTCACACATTCGCAGAGCCATCTCGCTCAGTTTATCTTGGCTTACTGCCCTTAATTTATCACGTAGGAACTATACTGTCCTTAGAGGTTTACGCTGACCCCATCAGGAAAAGTTCCACAGGTGCGCCGGACGCTGGAGCGAATCCCCCGGGTTAGCAAATCGGAAGCGACTTGACGGAGGCCGTAAATTCCAAGTACGGAACGTCTTTGCCCCTGCTGGTCTCTCTATAGGCAACACCACATCTCATAACATCTCTACACAGAGAAGTTGTACCTAAAAACTTTGTAAACCTTCATATTTTTCGAAGTTGACTCTAACGACATTGATTAAATGATCAGTATCGAGCGAGAAGGCTCCGCGGTAACATGCGAGGCTCGCATTCGGCAGGTCATGGGTTCGATTCTCGCGGCCGACCTTCCTTACACATCTCCTGAATTTCCTGTCCTTTCATTTTGTTTCATGTAATTTCCACCCGGGTTTTCAGGATTGTGTCGGCTGCGTTGCGCGGATGGCATCTCTCCGCGGGTGGTGAGTGTGTTCTGTAAACACGGTTCTAGGTGTCGAGGTGGTGTTGCAGTCGTCTGTCCTAAGTAGGGCCCCTACCTGGATGTTAGCATCCATGCGCGAACCTCGAGTAGGGATGAAGATCTGCCTGTAAACCTGTAAAGAGCCGCCCTACTTGTAGATCTCCGGCCGCCCGTTGGGTACAATATTCTTATTCCTCTCATCTGGGGACTGACGTACAACATCCTAATCAGCGTGATAAATGTGGCATCCTCTTCGGCATGTATTCAATCAAATTGTCACAGATAAATTTGATACTGATTGAAGAATAACATTATTATATTCTGCATTTACAAGAGTTTCTCTAGTCATTACCAACTGTTCTTACAAAAGCTTACTTTTTACGTGAAATAAACGCTTGAAGAAATGATTTCATTATGTTTTGTAGGTGAAAGGTGATAACAGCATATTCATATGTGGGCGTTAAAATACGCAATATTTGTATAACAATGCGAAAATGATCACTTCACAAAATGAGAAAGTATTGAAAAATTCAAACATGTTTTTTTACACGTTTTCGATATTTAACATCGGTTGTGGTTAAGACTTATAGTTGTTACACTCATTTTAACATACTGAACTTTTTGCGGTATAATTTTATTCGCGTAAAACAAATGACATTCATCTATAGTAAAATTACCATTCCTTTTATGCGCTAACCTCTTATGGTCACCATATGTAGATATTCTCAAATGGGAAGTGTCTCTTATCTCTTGGCCATGTAAAGAGAATGGAATTTCAAAGCCATGACATAGCGACCATGTGATAAGAACGCATGGCTATCGCTTAAAGACTACCGCATTGCCATGTTTTCCCTTGCACGTACAAGAAAATTAGCAACAAGATAATTTCTGCCAATGTTCGTCTCGATTAACATGAAGTAGATACAGGAATAAGAGTTTGTAAGATTATGATCTGGTGCAAAGAATCTGTTATGTCATGGCTAACGGCTAACATTAATGACGTTATTTTTAAGCACTTGAATTTTGCTTCAGCCTGTGGTGTATTCATTGTTGTACGAGAACTTCTGAAAACTCACAAGATTAACAGGGAGTAAGCTACCTACATATAAAAATAGCCTTCTACAGCAACAGTTAATAGAACAGATACGACAGTAACTATAGAGAATGCAGCATTCTTTACTGAAATACCTACCGCCCTTCCTGATTGACCCACTTTTTCCTCAGTTCTCATTTACTGGCAAATACCGGGCGGGCATACCAATTAGGCCTGGACAGCTTCCTTCCCAATTTCCTGTCATACATTTTTAATTCCCTGCTTGCGATTAACAGCTTTAACCTCAATTGGAAAAACTAGAGTAATTGGAATTAGAATCATTAGTTAGTTGAACTTATAATATTAACAATTGCTAGTGATGAATTCCACGTGGAGCAAACATCCTTTCTACTGCTAATACAGCTAATAACATGACTGTATACCAAATTTCATACACATTTTAAAATCAATTTCCGAGATACTGATTTCTTATTGGCCTTTAGTATTTTGAAAGATTGCTTCACACATGCAGTTTTTTCCTAATTAGTATTTTATAGCTAAAGTCTTTAGTACTATATTAATAAGCGCTAGGAATGTTGTATTAATTGAGGGCTTGACATGGGAAAGGTAGGTGAGTCTTGCAAAGCAAATATACAGGAGAAGCAGAAACCAGTTTTGACACTACTAAATAAGTTGTGTTTACAAAATGCTTATAAAACATCCATATATTTAAAACAAATTATCATATTTGTATAAGAAATATAATTATAGTGTACAACGATGAGGTAAAATGCCTATATATTCCAAACACCGACAGGTGTTGTTCTTCTTCTTCTCTTTTTTTTTTTTACCCTTTTTCAAAATGTACTCCCTTTACAGTTCAACATATTTAATGTCTATGATGGGGGGGTCGCTTATCCCACGAAGCAAAATTGATATTTATTGGTGATATATCTATGCTGAGGCGAAATCATAGAAATCCTCCACTATTTGAATCTTGTGTCGTTCTTAGCTCAACGGCTCCCATATTTGATCTGCTGCATGTCTGTGCCATTGGTGACATGTCTCACTACCTTTTCGACGATAAATCTGAAAAATTATTTTTTTTACTTACTACTTTTCCCATGTCAACGGCCTCAATCATTTTACTAGTTTGGGAGTACATACATTTTAAGTATGATTTACATTTTTTACTTAAAATTTACACAATATGAGTGTTACTGTATATCAGCATCACAGCCAAGCATCTCAATTAAAATTCTTCTTTTTCTCCAACACGGCTTAGACCATTTGGTCTGTTCTGGCTCCAATCTTGTTCCTTCCACCCTTTCCTCGGTCGTCCTATATTCCTTTGTCCTTGTGGTCAACAGTTATGTGCTATTTTGGGAATTATATATTCTTCCATTCTATTCAAGCGCTGTTTCCAATTGGTTCCGTATTCCATTATTATTTCTTCTACTTTTAATTGTCGTATTTGATCGTTATGTTTTTGTATAGTCTTGTATATCCAACTATGGCTCCAAGGAATTTCATTTCCGCTGCGTGTAGATTTCTTTTACGTTGTGCCATCAATATCTATGTTTTTGAGCCGTATGTTAAAATCGGGAGAGCCATTGTTGATATAGTTTTATTATGGAATGGTTACTTGCTTTATTTTTTAATGTTCCTTTTTGTGTCTGCTGTGTAGCTGGATTTATTTATTTTTTATATCTATTTCTGTTCTGTATGTTATTTCACATCTGACGAAATTACATTTTGATTACTCAATTAGACTATTTTCTAAAACCATTTTAGACTGAACTGGAGTCAACTAAAATGTATGTCCTTATTTTTTATCCTATTATTTATGAGGAAGCAAGTGAAAGCTCATTTATTTCTACCAAAAAGTACATCGTGTGGAGTAATCTGAAAATGATAAAGTGCCGACAAATTAAAACCCGAGAAAAGAGTTTAAAATTATAACATTAAAATAATACTGTTTCAGACTTAAAGTTACTTAAAAAGCATTTAGTGCATGTTATTATACAGTTCCTCCTTAGTCTTACTGCTTCTCTGCAGTGGAGATAGGATTAATATGCTTTTATGTTATGTGTTATTTTGCTGTAGGTTTGTGTTCGTGGCGATGGGTTGTCAGGTTCATTATCTACTGAAATTACAAAACTTTTGGGTTTAAGTTTTCCAACAAACAAGTACCTACTTATTTATTTTTCTTTTGTAAATCTGTTTTCAATGAATTAAAACGTAGTGTTTACAAAACTTCCTTCTTTGGCGAACGTATTCCTTATTAAAGTTTTTGAAAATGTAACTCTTAAGTATTTATCTTTATTATTAACAATTTGATTTGTTTTCCTATGAACAATATCTCAAGAAGTTGCTTTGAGAATATCGCGTCTTAAGTTTTATTGGTGTGTGATGGTGAGCGTTTGAGATTCACTATTTACGCGTTTCACTTTTAACTTTTTCAGTTATTGTTATCAGATGTTCTGTACGTGTGAATGTAACTGTTATTTATGTGAGAGCTGTTTATAGAGGAGTGAATGTGCACAAACGTAGGTACTTTCTCAACATAATCCTTAAATATGTCTTAACTATGCACTTTTAACAGTGGAGTTTCTATATATTTCGTGGAGCTATTTCTCACAAGTTTTATTTATTCACTGTCTGTGCAGATTTCTTCTCTACCACCATTTAAAATGAACTCTCACACAGTTCTTTTCTTCTGTCGTCTTGAGTTCAAACACGTCTACTGCATTCAAATGTCTGTCGATATGGCAACCAATCTTTCCTGCTGAGAATCCCTTGTTGTTTCCTTCGGCATTCTCAACCAATCACACATCATTTATATTACGTTGCTGTTTAGGTATTACTTTATTATCAATAGTGCGTCATTCTTTAAATCTAAAACCATCCCGAGTCTTGATATAATGTATTAGATATTCTTTCAAATTCTATGCTTTCTTTGTTTAACAGAACGTGGTCTAAAATTTATGTTTAGCATTTCAACTGGCATGCCTCTTCTGTTTTCTCCGCGTCCTTTGAATGAGTTAACAAAAGGTGAACAAATTAAGAAGAAATAAACAATAATTTATCTAAAGGCTTAAATATAGACATCCGTTTTAATCTATATACCAAATCAACCATTTTACAATGCATGTTAAGTGTAACACCATTACTTCTTAGGTTAATTTCTCTTTTCTTCGTAAGAATGACACACATACTGCAAAAACTTGACCAGTCGCCAAATGCATTGGCTGTATGTACCTCAAAGAGCTGTGGCAGGCAGATGTCTTGTTCTGTGACATCATACTCGCGGGCAAAATTATTCACTGGCCTGGGAGTCTATGTAGTGGGCACAGAATGAAGAGAAAACCTGAACAGCGTCAACTAAACAGTGGCGTTATGGTGTCTGCTTGAATCGAATATATACGGTTTATTCTTCCGAGATATACTACAATGACAGTACGTATTATCTGCAACTGACTACAAATGTCAACCCTCACACAAGGAATAACAGTAGTTTCCGTAGTAAAGAAAGTCTTATGAAACCTCCGTCCCGAACTAAATAGTATTTCAAAGACGTGGTTGACGGCGCATTTACAATTACTGACAGTTTTCAGATAGCGAGTGAAGTGGTGAATAGCTTTGACGATGCTATGGCAATTACGAGTGCACAAGACCTGCTTTCTGATCCTCAACTGCAAGATAAATTGGCGTACATTAAATCAAAGTTTTCATTTTTGCCGAAAACCATAACCAGCTTAGAAGACAGTGGTATGTCTTGGAAAAGTCATTAGAGTTAATCAGGAAAGCTGAAGACTGCATACAAAATATAAAAGGTGAAATTGAGGACATTGTTCAACAAAAAATGAAAAATGTATTGCATAAAAATAAAGGATATAAGGCAATGTGTGATATAGCTAGTATTTTATTAGAAGCAAACTCCAGAGTTAACCTTTTGGAAGAGTGTTTATATGCCAGTGACATTGTGCTCCTCAAATATGTTCACATTACTTCTGTAGACGTAGAAAGAAGTCTCTCTCAGTATAAAACAGTGCTAGCTGACAACCGCAGATCCATGACCTTTGAAAACTTGAGGATGACTATGGTGGTTTATTGCAATGCTGACTGAGGTAGGTTTATTGAATATTATTTTTATAGAATGACTTAACAGATTATCTGCAGTAATAAGAGGCTACCATTCTAAGAAAAACATAGTTTTAATAATACAATTACTCAAAAAACATAATTATATTTAATATTAATTTTTATGATGTTAATTTAGAATTTTCATTAGGTCATTTTTAAATTGTTAGGTCATTTTAACAGAATTTTTGTGTCATTTTTTACCATTTTTGAGATCATAAGTTCCGGGTCCTAGTTATAACCAGACATGGGGGAAACTCCCAGTGTAAACATAACTGAACTATGGAACTTTTACGTCACAGGGGGGAAGGTCATATGCGAGGGTGTGCAGTCTCTTCCAATGACAAAGTGGAACTGTGGCGTGAAGTACACGGTGCGTTATTGACATTGACCTCCCTACCTCTTTTGTTTACATGCCTATCACAACATCCCCCGCACTCTGTGGTCGATGCATAGTCAACGTAACGTCCATGTGAAATTTTCTCCCATGTCTAGTTATAACTACGTCCAGCCAGTAGCACGAATACCATTGTCACTGGAGAGGGGTAAAGAGAGGGAAAGAAGGGGAAACTACAAAGGCTTCGGTAAGTAATCATGACACTCTTGCATTTTATTAAATGCGTTTTCTGACCATCTACCGTCTCTAAGTGCTCAATTGGAGACGAGTACTTAAATACTCGCTAGCGCCGGTGGTCTTTCGTTGATATTGTTGCCCCACTGCTTACAACCCAGCTTACTGCACTTTATTTGTATCACACGCAACACTTTCACAAGAAAGAAAGAACATAAAGTAAAATTCCGACGTTATTTGGAATACCTGTCTAACAATCGCTTATTTCTTACAAAGCTATAAACCTAGTATATTTGCTTAGAATATTATTAAAAGAGCATATTTTCTTAACATGAATATAATGGAAACCGAAATTAAGATTGGAACTTTAAGGAAATAAAGCATATTACTGAAAAGCTCGCAAATTGTAACCGTCAAAACACCTGTCTGTTCCCCTGAGAAAGACATACAACTCAGGACGCTGCAATTGCTGCTGTGAAAAATAACGAGATAAAAAGAAGCACATCTATACAAAACTTCCAGAGGAAGAAGGATATTTCCTACGAACACGATGAAATTAAAACGAATATTTTTACTGAAAAATTACAATGCTGTTTCGAATGCGGGACCTGATAAAAGGGGAAAAATAATATAAAACCAAAAACAGAAGCCGGCCTGAATACCTAATGCTGAAGTTTGAGGAAACTCGGGCAATATGGAAGTGAGAAGCAAAACAGCTGACAAAGTAACAAGGGATTCAACTTTTGTATCGCTATGTGACATCCCGGTTTTAGAATTATGCATACAATGTTTATCCATTCGTGCTGCTTATAACTCCAGCAATTTATCAATTTGCTCCAGGCTTTCACTAAAATTACATTCTGCGTATTCATATAAATTTCAAGTTATGATAAATCTAAACAGGCTTCTTCGTAATTGGATCACTTATAATATACACTCATCAAAATATTTTACAAGGAACGATGCCTTTGCTGATAAAGAGGCCAAGTTATTGTATCGAGAAAGACCAAAAATAACATGATCATAGCTGAAACTTTAGAGTAGACTTTCATACTCGTGTTCCATATTCATTTAGACCAGGAGTGCTCGCTCACTTCCCCTACACATGTTATTTCCCCCCTCCACTGACCAAGGTAAGGAGAACCAGACCTGCTAATCAGAGGCGGGTGGTGCGGATAGTACTATATACAATTCAATGAGGGGATAAATATTTTTGTTTTAGAGATGAAGACGATAAAGTTAAGTGCTTGATTTATAAGACTGGTAGTTGCAGATTTATACCATTTCCCTTGCTTACGTTCCGTGTTCGAGATAAACGTTATTCTCCTGGAAAAATACAAAGAACTTTTGAAGCAATTGTACGACACATTCTCCTCACAATTTGAAGATCTAAAAATATTTGAAACCAAAATCCAATTATTTTGCACCCCTTTGAAGTTTCCACATAGTGAGGCTTCACACGAGCTACAAAATATGAGACTACTTGCATTGCAGATTTCCACGACCGTAAAATGTTCTGAGAAAGGATGGAAATAATTTAAGTCTCTGTCCTTCTGTGAATATCCGAAATTATGTTTGCACCTGGTTTAATGGCAGTCTTTGGCTCCACTTTCATCTTACATTTTAAAAAATCAACTACATTAAAAGTGAGTATCGCAGCAAGATAAGTGACAATCACTTTGCTTATCTTTTGAGACTGTACACTTCATCTTTTGCACCAAATATTGTAGAACTTCTGAAACCTAAATCTTGCCGCAGTGCCGCCACTGGAACTCAGTAACCGTGGATAAATGTTGTTATTCTGTCCCTGCGGGTAGAAGGAGGTGATTTCGACCTCCCCTTACCTTCCTGTACTTGAGCACCGCTGATTTAGACATTTAAGGGTTTTATCTGTAGCAATACCACTAAAAGAGTTTCTTATGACAATTTTGCGAGCGCGAGAAAAATTACCCCAAATATGAAAACCTCCAATGGTATATGTTCAGAGTATTCCGAGAAATAATTACTTATTCACTTATTCAATACTATTTAATATTAATAGTGACTTAAAAGTAAACAACAGAACTTACAACTTGCAATAACACTCATACATTTTAATTAAGATTTATTTTCACAGTTAGCACTACAACTAATCCAGCAGAGCTGTTAGAACCACAGTTTAATCCACAGAAATGAGGAGTTAAGACATATAATTAATATAAATGAACGAATGTGCGTTAGTAGATTATTCATTAATGGTAAACTACAATTGCTAAAGGTACAATTTCTAAAAGTAAATGACGATGGCTACTGTGTTTGCTGCGTGACATTTATGGATGTGCAGGTTACATTTCTTAATCTCTTAATTTATAACCTCCTTCGTTGCAAAACATCTGCAGCTGATTCCATCAATGCACATGACCTGCTCTTTTCCGTATTTTGAATGGTCAGCTAGTTGTTTTTACTGCGCATGAATATTTCAGATTTCAGAAACGCAAGGAAATGTTTAGGCCTGCGGAACCGTAAGGAGGAGGTGATAATACCACAACCAAGAGGAATGAGTGGGATAGTCTAAATAACGTCATGTAGTATATTTTCAATAGTGTAGTGGGAAGATCTTCAAGCAGCTATTTGGCAAGGCAAAGAGGTAATTGGTTCCTTTATTCCACGCTGCAGTTAGATCAAAGCGTCTAAAATTAAACTTTTAAACACATTACGATACAATTTCAGAACAATTACTGCTCTATACAATTTCCGTAAAAAATCCCTTTGCATACCGATGACTGAACGATGTACAGACTATCCTGGATAGATTATGAGCAGTAGGATGAGAGGTCTGTCTACCTGTATAGGCTGCAGGAACTTCAGGAAACAAATATAGGATGTTCAAAATAAGCTCCATTCTGTTCCACTATAATGCGACTCTGCTCACTCCTTGTAACGTTGTAATGTTACGATTAAAAATTGTAGTGTTACAGAGAGTCTCCGTTTGGACTCGTGGCTGTATTACGGTGAATTGCTTTACCTGCAACGCGCTATTCATAACTGGTTCTGTTCCGCTTCCATGTTCACTCCCCTTCATAATCGTCGAAATAGATCAAATTGCGCAAGCTTTCACGGCCGGGGTCATTAAATAGAAAATGATAATCCGGGCTTGTGGGCCGTGGTCTAGTAGAAATCTCCTTCCATACGACAGTCGTCGCCGAGCCTAGCAGAGTACTACGGTCACACCACTGAGGATGTTCGACGCAGCTTCGATCGAAACGCCTGGAAGGAGATTTTCCACGGCCCACACACCGGGATATTCATTTTCTAGTTAGTCAAGATAAACATTTGCAGAAATGATCTTATTGCTGATTTTTTTGTAGGTGCAAGGGGAATATGGGGACACAACAGGATTTAAATGATAGTCACATATTTTAAAGCTAGTCGCTAAGTGATGGCTTTAAAATTCCGTTGTCTTTTCATAGCCAAAGGATAAGAAAATGAATAATGGATTTCCATTTGAGAAATATATAAATATTGAAAAATGCAGCCAAAATACAAGGAATATCTTTGAAATTACCCATTCTTGTCCATCCCTTACGGTTTACGAGTTATGTAAAAGTCATCCAGAATGAAGAGGACTTCTGAGGACATTCCAAGAAAATTCACGATTACATTTCATTTGTCATAAAAAAATATCTTAAACACGCGGTATTTTAATAAAAATCATTAGAGCATTTTTTCAGGAAAATCAAACATTTCGAAAAATGTTCCATGTAAAGGGTAATATGGATTGGGAATATTTTCTTGAAAATCTTCCCATTACACCCTTAGAAGATGCTGGACTTAAATACCAAGTTTGATATTTAACCAAGTTTCGTTTTTGAGTTGTGCTGTTCACAGACAGACGATAGATAGGCAGACAAACTCTCACACACCTTTTACTAAAAATGCTTTGTTTGCATTCAGGGGACCTCAAAACATGTTTCTGGTCAAATCTCTCTATTGACCTTTTGGGTGGAATAAAATATTTCCCCTGATTATACCTAGCAGAGAAAGCAAGAATAAAAGTTCGGTATTTAAGTTCAGCGTCTTCCAAAGATGCGACACGAACATTTTCATTCCCCCAACCAAAACTACCTTTTGCATAGAAATTGTTTCGTTACGTTTTATTTTCTCAAAAATGCCTCTAACGATTTTTGTTAAAGTACAAAAATTTAAGATATAAATGCGTGTATAAATTGTGTAGCCAACGGTGTGAATTATACCACACTAACCAATAAAAAGTAAAAGAAAGAAAGGAAGAAACACGGACAGACAGAGAGAGACAGAAAGAAAGACAGACAGACAGACAGAAAGACAGACATACAGAGAGAAAGAAAGAAAGAAAGAAAGAAAGAAAGAAAGAAAGAAAGAAAGAGGGAGAGAGAAAGAAAGAAAGAAAGAAAGAGAGAGAGAGAAAGAAAGAAAGAAAGAGAGAAAGAAAGAGAGAGAGAAAGAAAGAGAGAGAGAGAAAGAAAGAGAAAGAAAGAGAGAGAGAAAGAGAGAAAGAAAGAGAAAGAAAGAAAGAAAGAAAGAAAGAAAGAAAGAAAGAAAGAAAGAAAGAAAGAAAGAAAGAAAGAAAGAAAGAAAGAAAGAAAGAAAGAAAGAAAGAAAGAAAGAAAGAAAGAAAGAAGGAGAGAAAGAAAGAAAGAAGGAGAGAAAGAAAGAGAGAGATTCACAGACTCGAAGAACTTACAAAAATCACCGCATAGACAGTCAATGCTCTTTAGAGTGCACTTTTACTTATTATTATTATTATATTTAAGATATTTGCACGATAAATATACTTGTAGGTATCTTGAATTTTCTAGCAATAGGCGGTGAAGTTGTGTTCATTCTAAATGAACTTTTTTAAGCTGTAAACTGGAAGAGATAGAGGAAAACTTACTATAAGAACAAGTAGACATCATTAAATCACACAGTTTATGTCAAATAAATGCTTGTGGCGTTAATAACTTCCGAGATATTCTTAATGATAGGTCCGAATTGTTCCATACTTCATACTTTTTCAACTGCAATAGCGTTAATCTCGTTTTTATGCGAAGAGAAAGGAATTTCAAAGGCATTACGTAGTGACCCCTTCTTAAAATATTGGACTATTATTTAGCCGTGCTATACTCTCTTATTCCCCTTGTACCTGTAAAAAAATATGTAACAAAACCGTTTCTGCAAATTTTTATCTCGATAAGCATGAAGTAGGCAGAAAATTTACGTTTCTTAAAGAGTTTTTTGAAGAATGACTAGAGAAAGTCACGTGAATGTGACACTTTTTTCAAGTAAATATATACGCGGGCTGTCTCGAGTACCCGACCTATGCGGTTGTTTTAAACAAATGACTATGGTAGAAAGTGCCAACTTTATAAAAGCTGAAGTTTGAAGTTAAGACGATGCTTGTGGATGCTCTCAGCGAGTTTGTAAACATGGATAGAACTGGTCATCGTTTGTGATACAATACTTTCATTTGAAAGGTATTAGTCCATCTAATTTTAAAGCTGAGTTAGATTCTACTCTGGGGAGTTTGCTCCGTCGCTTATACGGCCTGTACGATCTGCCAAGACGAATATCGCTGTAGTTGACCAAATGAAGTGACCACGCCAGAAATTGTACAGAAAATCCACAAAATGGTATTGGATGACCGCCGGCTGAAACTGTCCGAGCTAGCAGACGTTGCAGGCATTTCAAAAAGTGCTGTACGTCGCATACTGACTGAAAATTTGGACATGAGAGAACTGTACGCAAGATGGGTGCCGCGTTTGCTCATAATGGAACAAAAAACAGCGTTGTGAGGATGCTTCAGTCGAGTGTTTGGCGATGTTTCGCCGCAATAAAGATGACCTTTTGCGTCGGTTCATAACTAGAATGAAACATACATCCATCACTTCACACCTGAGACGAAGGAACAGTCGACGCAGTAGATGTAAGAGGAGATTTGGCTCCAAAGAAGGCAAGCTCAAGGTGTCAATTTTTTGGGATACACGTGGGATAATTTTCATTTTCATTGATTGTCTCCAAAAATGAAAAGCCATCAATGACGAGTGATGCGAAATTGTTGCAGAATTTAAGTGATGAAATGAAGCAAACAGCGGCCGTATTTAGCGAAAAAGGAAGTTTTGTTTCATCACGACATTTGTTTCTTCACCAATTCACACATCCATTATCACCAAGGTCAAAATAAATGATTTCAAGTTCAAATTGCTTCCTCATGCCCCCTTTAACTATTTTCTGTTTCTACATAACTTGAAAAAAAATGGCTTGGTGATAAAAGATTCGCCAACAATGAAGAGGTGGAGGTTGCAGTTGATGACTATTTTGTAGAGCTCTCAGCATAAACAGGGTATCAAAACTGCTGAACTGGGAAAAGCGTATTGACCTGAAAGGAGACTGTAGAGAAATAAAGATGTTTTCCCCCCAAAGTTTTGTGCTTTCTTTGTTAGGTCGGTTACTTCTAAGACATCCCTCGTACTACTGAGTTACAAATAGGCATGCAGGCGTTAAAGAAACCACGTTTCCTTGAAAGATACCGTTAAAGCCCTATTAGTTTTAAATTAATGTATTTCGAATAAGTACATATCTTTATTAAACAATATCGCTTCCTTGATCAATACCGTTATTTCTTTGGAATTTTAAAATAATTAAGCGAGTGACACTCCTTTTAAGTATAATTGCACGAAAAATTCCTTCACGTTTCACATTAATTCAAGGTGTGTGGCTGTAAAGTTTCCAATTATTAAATTTAATGCAAACTAATGAAGTATAGTGTTGCAAACAGGCTACGTTTAGTGGTAGATAGCCTTGTGGGATTTCGCAATCACAGAACTGCAATTGTTAGGTGAATTTTAATAACCATTTGTATTATTCATCCTCATTTTAACAAGGTATCATAAACAAACTTTCTACAGTATTTCACATAAAAATAACATTTTAGCAATAACATGTTATCCTTTTATGCTTAAAATCGTAACATTGCTTCAAAAAATCTAATGTGTGCGCTCACATGACCTTCTTTACTCACTCTTGTACAAAGTATTATTTAAAAACTGCTATTCTTTTATCTACATCATGTTAGTTAAGATAGACGTTTGTGGAAGTAGTTTTATAACACAATTTTATGGCAACAATGAGAATAGGGAGTGCAATATGCTTGTCTCAGCCTCGTTAGGTCACTGAGGGGTCAACTGAGGAGCTACTTGATAGAAAAGTAGCGGTCCTGGTTGCGGGAAGGCCCGGGACGCTGACCACATACCCCCTACAATACTGCACCCCACTCATGACGCCCCACGTGGACAAAGCTGGGGGACGCAGCGGCTGATCGGTAGTCCTAGGCCCGGGTAAGACTACTGCGCATTAGGTTATTATTACTATTACATAGACTGAAGCGATAGTTAAATCCTTTAAGAGCTGGTCGCTATATGATGGCTTTGACAGTTTATTCTGTTTGCATGGCCAGAACATAAAATTACGAATGACTTCATATTTGAGAAAAGTTTAAGTATTAGAAAATTCAAACCAAATACAACGAATATCCCGAAAATGGTTATCTCTATAAATCGGTTTATATAAATTGCAAGCTTAAAATACATCTAAATTTTTATGTAGTAAGAGTTCGTCTATCTCTTACGACTTAACACTTATGCAAAAGTCATCCAGAATGAAGAGGACTTCAAAGGGTATTTCCAGAAAACTTCAGAAGTACATTTCCTTTGTCATCAAAATATATTAAACATGTGATATTGTAATCAAAATCGTTAGTCATTTTTGAGAAAATAAAAAATTTTCGAAAAATAATCCATGTAAAGTGGAGCCTTGGGTGAAGCGATTTTCTTGAAAATTTTCGCGTCCCTCACTTGAAAGTTGCTGAAGTTAAGTACCAAGTTTGGTATTTAATAGACTTTTGAGTTTCGCCGCCGACACACAACCAGGACCTTTTATTCGAGGACCTCGAAACGTGTATCTTCTGCACATACTATATTTGTGGTAGAGAAAGTGAAAACGTAAAGAAAGAACAAACGAAAAGAACAAAAATAAATTGATGTCGTAAATCATATAACTTTACGATGTATGTTTTTAAATGCGTTGAAGACCATTTCGCTGCCTGAAGAAAGAACATCACATAACTCGTTCTAAAGCAGCATTGTTTGGAACACGAGCAAGAACTGAAGTTTCTGCTTGAATTTGTCCTCTTTGTTGTTATTCTGAGGATATATTTACATATAAAGATGTTTCACATGGAAAACAGCGTCCTTATCAAGAATCTTCTATGTTTTTGTCCACAATAACAGGCTGACAGGAGCTCATTTGTGTTCTCTGACATGCGTGTGCGCGTATTCCTTCTTCACATTCAGTGTCAGGTCCTATGGAAATACTCGTATGATGGTCATATCAGCTGAGTAGAGTTGCCATAATTACGTACGTAACAGGAGACAACAGTAGCCTGCTGAGCAGTGATGATCAAACTTCATTTGAAATTCATTTAAATAAAGAAATAATGAAGCTATTAACAGTGAAACAACAAGAATCTAAAGTAAGAACAAATTAGAAACTTAAGGCTTCACTTATCTTAGTAATATTGCAACATTTTGTGCAGCTAAACACATTTCAAGTTGACTCCAACTTGGTATAGCTTTGAGAATGAGTTGGAGTCAACTTGAAACGTGTTAGCTGCATAAAATCTTGCAACATTACTAAGATAAGTGAAAATTTTAGTTTCTAATTTGTTCTTACTTTAGATTTCATTTGTTCATTCTGAATGACTATTTTTACTTTCTCTACTGGTAAGTAGGGGAAGTATTGTATTCCACCCAAAAATTCGATGTCGAGATTTCACCGGAAATATATGTTTTGAGGCCCCCTGAATCCAAAAAAGCATTTTTAGAAAAAGGTCCGTGTGTGTGTCTGTCAGTCTGTGGACAGCATAACTCAAAAACGAAAAGTCGGTTAAAAGCCAAACTTGGTATTTAAGTTTAATGTCTTTCAAGGATGCGACACGAAGATTTTGAAGAAAATAACCCCACCCTACACTACCCTTTACATGGAAGATTTTTCGAAAATTTTGATTTTCTTGAAAATGGCTCTAACGATTTTGATTAAAATGTCATATGTTTGAGATGTTTTGATGGCAAATGAAATGTATATCTTGAATTTTCTGGCTATAGCCCCTGTAGTCGTATTTACTCTGGACGACTTTTGCATAACTGCTAAACCGTTAGAGATAGACCAAATCATACTGTACAAAAAATGTAGATCTTGGTAAAATACACAATTTATGTCTCAATAAATTTTCTTGCAGGGTGAACCATTTCGGAGATATTCCTTGTTATGTGTGTGAGTTTCGGAAAACTTAGAACTTTAGCGAAATGCAACAACGTTGTTCATTTTTTTATATGTTAATCGTGCAAAGAGAACGGAATCTCAAAGGTCAAAAAGATTTGACTGTCGCACAAAGCCTTCTGTATTCTACTCGTAATATTTCCCTTGCAACTACAAGGACATAAGCAGTAAGATAATTTGTACGAATGTTTATCTTAACTAACATGGAGATATAGGAATAAGTTTTTGTTAGAATGGTTAGTACAAAAGTAGAGAAAGTCATGTGAGTGCAACACATCAGATTTTTATTTCCATGTTTATGCCGCCTTTAACATCTCAGGTCGAACAGATAGTTTGCCTTTGGGAAAACCTCCTCGTAAAGAAATCTTATCCTAATAACTCACCCTAACCGAGATTAGAACTCGGTACCTCTTGGATGAGAGGCAGACACGCTACCACCAGGTTACAGAGGCAGGCTTCGTTTGGTTGTTGTGTTAAGCTTTGACTTATTTACATTGAATTTTCTGTGGCAACATTAATCTCTCTCTCTCTCTCTCTCTCTCACGGTTACGCTCTCACTCTTATTTCCAGACTCTAGGAAGGACAGGAAATAAACTTGGCTAACGAAAAATTGCCATCCTTCAGCCGGAAATCAAATCCGGTACCTCTGAATTTGAAAGTTAAAAAGCTTGCTAACTGCCGGACCATAGAAGCAGTCTGAAATAAAATCTTATTAGGCAAAAAAGGTGTAGATCTCGCTAAAGTACACCATTTATATCTATATGTTTGAAATTAAGCATTTCCGAGATATTGCTTGTTATTAGTTTGAATTTATAATTATACTTTTATACTGTGATGCCGACCGCCGACCGTGCGTCAGAGATCAAGGTTACCTCACACCATTGCTTGCAAATATGCGGCCCGACTACAATGGAACGATCAGAAAAAAGGCTGTGAGCGCGGCAGAACAAAGCGATTCCAGACTGTTCGAGACATTTTCGACTGCCGGCTTGTTTACGAGAACCACGAGAAAAGCTGTATTTTCCAGAGAATTCGCCGGTAATTCGCCTGGTCTATATAAACGAGTTGGGGCGGCGAGTGAAGCCAGTTTTTGGCGCGAGTTTTTAAGTGTATACTATGTATAGTCCGTGTTGAGAGTTTGAGTGCATGCATCGTCAAAGACAGTTTTAGACGTTTAGTCGTCGTATCGAAATTGTTGTGTGAGGCAGTCTTGAGTGAGTATGTCGTCGGAAGCAGTTGTTTGTTAGACAGAGAGAGCAGTAAAACTGTGACAAGTGAAGGACGGCTGCGAGTTGCAAGATCACGACGAATTGTAGATTGTGTTAAGAGAACTGTATTTTTGTTATTCAATTTTAGAACAGAAATAAAGCGAAAGAGTAACTGGATTTGTCATTTTTCACAATACTTTTCTCAAACGGAGGTCTTAATCCATTTTTCTCGTAGTCAGGCCAGAGCATGGAATTTCAGTCATCTTATTGCGACACGCGCTTTAAAATTCTGGCTACATATAACTTTACCTACTGTATTCTATAACGAACTGTGTAGATCGGAATTGAAAGTTCATCTCGATTAACAAAAACACATTGAATAATAAGTTTTTCTATTTTTCTAAGAAAAGTTTGCAGAATAATGAGTAGATTGTCATGTGAATGCAATTAATCATTTTTTTTAAACTTGATAATCAGTTGGTCAACACAGCATATTGGAATAACTGACCGCAAATACAAATTTCTCTCCCCGAACGCGCCATATACATTACAAACTCACTTAATCTATGGGCGGATCCATTTAGGAGTACAATAGGTAAGCGAAATGTCCCCTTAATTTATGTAATACCTATATTAAAAGTAATAGTATCCCCTTGTGTAATTTTAGATTACTCAGTCTTGTACATAATGGCACGATTTTGAAACACGAATATTCCCTAATCTAAAAGCACTGCTTCTCATTCTGTAACGAAGATTGATGAAACAAGAGACATGCGCATCCATGAGCGTTTCCATGCAGTTAGTCTGCATTCAATAAAATTAGTGAGTAACTGCATAAACAGGCACACAACAGAGAGAAACTGCCTAACCTGTTTGTTCTGAAACATCAAATATACTGAGACTGTTGCCCGTATTATGTCTGAGTATTATTATTTTAGGACATTCTAATGCAGTGAATTTGTGCAATTAACTTTTATGATTAAATGTAAGCTTAACGAGCGGAATGGCTCAGGTGGTAATGTCTAAGGGGTATGGGGTTCGATCAACCACTCTGATTTGGGGCTTTCTACGATTTTCCATTGTTGCTAGGCGAATACTATGGTGGATTCTTGAATCCATAGATTCCTTTCCTTCCCTATTTTGTTACTTCGTCATCTTTTAGCTCTGGTTGTTGGCATGGTGGTTCGGGATGGTGCGGATGTTTGCGCTGTATGACGCTTCTTCCCAATCCCACTTGCGGTGCGCATGGTGATTATCTGTGGAACTGCATGTCACTTTAGCTTCCTTGGTCTGCGCCCTCTACCGGCTTGTGTGGTTTCTTTTACCTCATCTCTTCCTCTGGAGGGTAGTAGTTTACAATAGATTCGCGTTAAGGTTCGCAATGCAGCGAGTTGTCCCCCTCCGTAGGTAGATACAAATACAGTAATTTAAGCTTTTTAGCAGCAGTTGTTATTGCTATCTTCATCGAAGGCAGTATTCAGTACAGTAGAATCCCGATAACTCAACCTAATGTGGACTAAGTTGGCGAAATGTCTAGTTTTACGGAATAAGGGTCTATTTTTCACAACTCATAATACTGCAGTATACATAAATGCATATTCTAGCACAGTATAGCAAACAGAAAAGTACAACATATTCTTAAGTTTATTACGTATTAATATGTTCCCGTTTGTCAGTCTCTATAGCGCAGGCAATTTAATTTTCATTGTCAGGTTAACGTTTCGTTCGACATTTTTACTGGCAACAACGAAACTCGACACAAAACGAATAGTAAGCCTGAGAAGTTTTCGGTTGGCTACAGTATGTAGTAAAAAAAATCTGATCTGTTACACTCACATGACTTTCTCTACTCTTGTACTAACTATTCTTACAAACTCTTATTTCACTATCTTCTTCGTGTTAGTTGAGATAAACAGGTACAGAAATTAACTTATTGCTTATTGCCTTGTAAGTGCCAGAGAAATATGGGAATACAGTCAAAACTTTTAAAGCTGTTTGCTATATGAAGGCTCTGAAATTCTGTTCTCTTTTCACGGCCAATTCATAAAAGTGAATAACGACCTTTCATTTGAGAAGAGTTGTTGCAAAACTCGCACAAATAACAAGAAATATCTCCGAAATGGTTCACTCCAAAAAACTGAATTTGGACATATTTTGTGTATTTTAACGAGATCTACATTTTTGTATATTAATATATAGCCTATCTCTTACGGTTTGCCAGTTATGCAAAAGTCATCAATAGTAAACAGAACTACATAGGCTATAGCTAGAAAATTCAAAATATACATTTCATTTGCCATAAAAATATCTAAAAAGGGGTACTTGAATCAAAACCATTAAAGTCATTTTAGAGAATATAAAACTTCGAAAAAATGTTCATTTAAAGGATAGTTTAGGGTGGAGGAATTTTATCAAAACCTTAGTGTCGTATCCTTTAAAGATATTAAACTTAAATATCAACTTGGTTTTTTAATCAACTTTTCGTTTTTGACTTATATTGTTTACAGACAGACACACATATATTTCCGGTGAAATCTCGACATCAAAATTTTGGGTCAAATACAATGCTTCCCCTACTTAACCATACGTAGTAATATTCTTCTGTATGTAATCAGCAGAAAGTATCTATGCCCGCCTCGATAGCGTGATGGTTAGCGTGTCTGCCTCACGTTCAAGAGGTCGCGAGTTCGAATCTCGCTTAGGGTAAGTTATCCGGGTAAGGTTTTTTCCGAGGTTTTCCCTTATCCTGAGAAGACGAATGTCGGGTAACTTAAAGCTCCATGGACCTCGGGCTCATTTGAGCATCATTTCACCCGTTTCATTCACTCACCGTCCGATATGACGCAATGTTGGAGGACGTTATTTTAAAAAAAAAAAAAAAAAAAAAAAAAAAAAAGTATCTACTTATTTCAAACGTACTTGATGCAACATTTTCTCCAACTCAGCACTAGAAAACCCGTAAAGTATCCTCTCAGTTGCAGGGAAACGTAAACCTCTACCAGCGTAGCGAGCCATCTAATCAGGCTAATGAGTTTTTGAGGTTTCCTTTCAGCAGAAGCATACACAAATTACGTCCTTAAGCTATATACTTTTAATTCGTTAAAAAAGTTTCTATCAACAATTATTTAGAAGTGGTTTCTTTCTGATGCTACAAAGGCTAATTAAGAGGGAATTCAGGATAGGTTGCTTCATATTCCAGCATGGCTTCAGCTTATATTGTAAGGTTGCAGCCGATAGATAGATAGCACTACAGCAATCGATTCCCATCATGTTCCACATTCCCCCGATATAGGTCACATCTGAATAGTAATAGCAGCGTCCTCACACTTAGCTTCTAGTTCAAATATTACAGTATCTTTAGCAAAATCCTGTACCCAGTCAGCTGTCCATGTTCTCTGAAACTATGTCGTTTTGTAGAAAATTCACGCTCCAAGGTAGCACAATTCCAATGCTGGACTAAGATTAAAACAAACTGGGCCGCTTTGGCGAGAAGCAAATGGTCTAACCACTCAGCCACGGCGCGGCCTATCTGCTTCATGTGAATTGAGATAAAAGATTGAAGAAATGTTTTTATTACATGTTTGGTTGCAGGTAAAAGAGAAATACAGTGAGGTGAAGGTAGGTGCAGTGAAATCTTTCAAAAGCATTTTGTTTTATTTAAAACGAAGAGGAAATGATTCACCTTAATGCAGATGTGGTGAAATGAGTATATGATATAGCAGACCCAACATTTAATGGCGGGTGGCAGGGGAAGCTGGTCAACACAACATCCAACCGAGGTTTGCCAGGCCAGGAATGATCATCAAGTTGTAAGCTATTACTCGTCATTAAACTTTGTGTATGCCATGATATATGTTACATAAGAAAGTGATGAATTTCAAATATTATACAAACATGAGCGCACTAGATCTATAACATTTACAAACATTTTAAAATACAATCCTAAATAAGTATTCCGTAAACTTATTAAACATAAAATGTAAAAGTATTTGTTTGGAGAAACACACTGTGTTAGTTAAAAGGATATCTAAAGATTTCATTAGCCATCGAACAAAAATTAGCACCAACACATGTAGCTACTCAAAATTGCACTCAAGTCCAAAACAACCGCAATTTTCTTCCCAGGTTTGAAATCTATTTTGCAGATGAGTTACGCTGTCTAAATAAGAATATGAATTGTTAGAATCAGTGTTATAAACCTGAAAAAATTAGATTTACACGTGTCGTCCTGTGTTATAACGTAACCCTCTTGGAAGGCTGTGCGCGTGTGCCATTTATTCCCCAAGCATCATTCGCTCTTACTGTACACATATGTGGAACTGCTGTATGGTTTCAACTATTGTGTAAAATGGAACTTTAATCGTATTTTTGCTGGACAATCTAAAGCATTGCAAATCTAATTAAGGAAATATATTTCAATTACACTAAGTGTAAAACTCGTTAGACCTGCGTTACCTAAAGCGCTATTCATAGACTCTGATAATGATATAAGCACCTGCTAAGAGTTTTGAAAGCCCTGATATTTAAAAACCTAATAATTACATCTGTTCATTAAAAGCATTCTTTTAATCTATATACATATAATCTTATATATACAACATTCGTGATTGACAAAGCGGCGTCTGGCAGGGTTTTCTCCGGGTTCTCCGGTTTCCCCCGCCTCATTCCATCAATTGCTACATAACGAGCTTTCCATTCACCGATTTCGCCTACACTTCACGTACTCTTCTTCTTCACCAGCATACCTGATGCTGAGCTGACCACCCGCTTCCATGTCTTCACTCTATCCAGTCCATAGGTTCCTGTGCTCCCCGACAGGCGTCTGACCCTAGCCATTGGCTTGCAAGTCCTAGGGAGTGTAAGTGTTACACGAGGGGAGGATAATCAGATGAAAATATATACAGTATAAGAAAACACACACGCGCACACGCATACATACACACGCGCGCGCACAGGTGTTTCAAAAAGTGTCTGATATTGCAACAGCAATAGGAATCGGATAAACCTAGAATAAATGTTCCTATAAACATATGTCCGAGAACAAATAACTGTTTATATATGAGCCATTTTACTTGTGTTGAGTATTTACAACAGACAATGGACTTCATGCAACGGATGGATTGGTCAAAGAGATCTTGAGTAGGCCTCCCAATTTGCCGAACCTCAATTCATTCGATTTTTGGTTATCGGGAAATTTTAAGGCATTGGTGTATGCATAACCCATGTATACATTACAAGAGCGTGTGATCAATGCATGGGTCCAAATCCGAGAGCAGCCAGGTATGATCGAAAGAGTTCTGCATTTTTTGAAAAGAGGCATTGAAGCATGTGTAAGAATGCATGGTAACCACATGGAGTACCTCCTATAGTAGTATCGACATAATGTGCAGATGTTACCAGGGCACAGAAAGGCTGGAATTGTCACAACTCCTGTTTGGTGTTAATGTATGTTTACCCAACAATTATTCCGTTAGCCGTTTGTGATAGTAAAGTAAAAGAGCTCATATCCCAACAGGTGTTTGTTTTCGGACGTATGTTTATAGGAACATTTATTCTATTCTACTCCCAACTCCTGTTGCAATATCAGACCACAACACTTGTGTTGCAGTTACACACGCGCGCATTCCTTTCTCTGGGTCCACTGTCTGTCCACTGACGCCATTACAGCCGGATCGTTAGATTTTGCTTTCCGATGGCGCCGTGGCCGAGCGGTTAGACCGTTCCCCTATCACCGAGGCGGCCCGGATTCGATCCCTGAGATCCGCATGGATATTGGTGGTGGTAAAACGGCATCAGGGCTGGTTTCTCATTCCGCCAGCTGCTCCATCATCACCTTTCCAATCAGCCATTTCGTCTGCATTTTATATAATCCTGTTCCTCCTCTCATAACAGGTGTGACCATCCGCTTTCAGGTCTTCACTGCCCGGTCCATAGGTTCGTCTGATCCTAGGGAGTGCAAGTCCTCCATAAGGGGCGGGTAGTCAGATAAAGATTTTTTTTTTTTTTTTTTTTTTTTAATGGACTTCTGTGGTTCTTAGCGTTTCAATTCTACATTGGACGTGAAAGACCACTTAAGTTTCCTCAGAGGCCTCTTTTCAGGCTGTGCTTCCTTTTCGAAGGAAGCCAAACTAAGGATTTTTATGACCGAAAAAATCCACCGCCCTCAGCCAGGTTTGAACCCGCGTCATCGGGAACCAGAGGCTAGCATATTGTTCCTATACCAGGGAGGACAACACACTGTTGTTAGTGATTGTTCAAACTGTTTAAAACAATTTCTGATTCCACCGACTGTGAAGTGCGTTCCGTAATATGGTTTTTGAACGCAGGGAATGTGAAGCTTAAATTCATCGTCAACTTGTCGAGATTTACGGTGAAAATGTAATGACAGATGGAACGGTGAGAAATTGATTTAGGCAATTCAATGATGACGGACGATTCAATGTTCATGACGAAGCATGGAGTGGGCGGCCTTCTGTTGTCTCTGATGGTTTGGCTGAACAAGTGAATGAGGCAATTCGTGAAAACAGACGCTTCACAACAAGAATGGGCTGGCCCTGTAGCCCAGTGGGTACAGCACCTGCCTGTTGTGCAAGGTGGATAGAATTAAAGCAAAATTTTTCCGGCTCAGCCAGGAATCTAACCCAGAACCCATCGTTCTGTTATTCTCTTAAACCGAGATTTTCAACCAAAAGTGGCGATAAACTCATTTCCATATGTAGGTCATCTCGTAGCTTCAAAATTTCATCAGTATCGAACAGTCGTTCCTGGAATGTTACAATCGATATCTCATACTTGTTCCAGAAATACCACTGTTCTAACAATCTGGTACTAATAACTTTAATTAAAGTACTGTAAGCCTTTAGAATTCAAAGGAATAATACATTTGTGAACTTAATTGTTATAGAAGCTCTGTAAAAATTAAAACAAGCTAAAACTAAAGGAGATTCCTTGGTTATGCTTTCTTTGTTTTTAGCACCTCCACCTAAGAGAACACGCTTATTATGTGACTTCGCTCATGTTGGCACTAGTTTATATAGCAATTTAAAACTCTGGCATCCGGTAAGCGGCTGATTGACACGTTATAAAATATTCTAAGCTTTAGATAATAATTGCGTTCCTACCAGTTACGTACAAACAATCAGTAGGGGAAGTATTGTGTGTTTTGGAACAGCATAATACAAAAAACGAGGAGTCCGATAAATACCTAACTTATTATTATGTCGAGTCATCTTCCAAAGATGCGACACTAAGTTTTTCAACCGAGACATTGTAGTCGCCTGACCTGCTGTCAGGCGGAGGGTGGGGGAACGCTTTCGAAACCTGTACGAACCATGATGACAAGATGAATCTATAGCTCACGTTAACGCTGGCTCACCCCCCACGTCCGGGTTCTGACACGCCAATAGGACACTCTCATCTCATCCCTTCCACCCAGGGGTCTGAGGTACAATTACCCTGAGTGCGATCAGTGTGGAATCCCCTCCGCTTGTAGTCCAGGCCACTCCAGTCATTATCCTTTACATGGACAATTTTCCTGCACTTTTATTTGCCAAAACTACAGATTTTGATTAAAATATCACATATATTTACATTACAAATAAAGTGTGTATATTGACCTTTTGACAATAGCCTGTGAAGTGCTCCTTATTTTGAAGGACCTGTATAACTGGTAAGCTTTAAGAGATACACAAAGTCTCATTACACAACATGTAGATCTTGTTCAGATGAAACTTTTTTTAATTAAACACTTCTGGGATATTCCTACTTTGTAGTAGCTTTAAATGTTCAAAATATGGTTTTCTCAACTGATAAGCCATTATTCCTCTTTATCTCTCTCTCTCTCTCTCTCTCTCTCTCTCTCTCTCTCTCTCTCTCTCTCTCTCGTGGTCGTACAAAGAGTATCTAATTTAAAGCCATAACACAGCGACACGTCTTTAAAAGCGTGACTATCGTTTTATTTACTGTATCCTACAAAAAATTGTAAATCTGTGATGAGACCTTATCTGGATTAACAAGAACTAGATAGGATAATACACGTTTCTAAGAATAGTTTGTGGAAGTGAGGTTAGAGAAAGCCATGCGAGTGCAACACATGATTTTCTTTTGTTTACGTTAAGACGCCAAAAATAGAAGTACAATTAGTAAGACCATTCCACTCATATGTGACTTGATTGAAATCAATCTTGTACATAACAACTTCAAATTTCAACCAATGACAGCCTTCATTCGCGAAAAATGTATCAAATTTGATTATCACCTCTGTATTTTAATTATCACCACCTCTGTTTGTCCTATGTGTGATCAGGTTAGAGAATATAATTGCACTGTCCTACAGATGCGCAACAGCTTACGTAATTTGACGCAACAGAGCCGCTAGGTTTAAATGTCAGAAATGGGTGACTCTAGCTTCGGCGAAGCATCCAATGCTGAAATAGATGAAACAGTTTGAAGAGGGAAACTTCAGAACACAGACCACAGCAGGAAATATGTTTGGAATCAGTTTGACAAATTTTGTTTTGAACGAAATTATAGCTTAACTGCAGATACTCCAAGTACTAACATTGCCAACATCTTAAAAGATTGGAGCATTAATATGAGAAATTTAAACGGAGAAGAATATAAAGAATACACCATGAAAACGATGTGGAAACAACTTATAGGCCTAGCGCTGGTTAAAATCAATAAACTGCGTGCGCAAGCAGGAAACTAGTCGGTGGTATTTAATGTTGTAGGCCGTACCAATGGACGCTGATGTATGCTTGCTTCAGTTTTCTTTTAAGTGGTTAAATACAATACATCATTTGAATAACATCTCATGGGCTATACCAGTGATGTCCAACCTTGCTTCTTTGGAGACGCTTACGTAATTAGCTGTTATTCCCCATCTCCTCTTTCATTCGGAGGGTGAATCACGCCTGTAACGTTTAGACTTACAGGCAGCCAAGATCAAGTGCCGGCACAAACAGGCGATTCCATAGCTGTTTCTAAAAAAAAATATTTTGTTATTTAACGACGCTGTCAATTGCCAGGATCACATCAGCGTCGCCGGTGTGCCGGAATTTCGTCCCGTAGGAGTTCTTTTACACGCCAGTAAATCTACTGACATGGAGCTGTCGTTTTTAAGCACACTTAAAAACCATCGGCCTGGGCCGGGTTTGAACCCGCGACCTTGGGATTAGTAGGCCAGCGTCTAACCAACTGAGTGGCTGTTTCTAAGACATACCTTGACATGTTTTCAGAAGACCTCTTCATTCTGGATGAGTTTTGCATAAATGGTTAACAGCAAGAGACAAATAAAAGCTTACTAAATAAACAATGCGGATCTGTTAAAACACATGATTTCTGTCAAATACTTCTTTTTTCTTTTGAGTGAACCATTTCCTACATATTCTCTCTTATTTGTTTGAGTTTACCAATACTTATACTTTTCTCAAATACGTATATATTATTCATTTCTTTTCTGTCTTGGCTTGCAAAAATATTGGAATTTTTCAAATAAATTGAATAGCAACCAGTTCTTAAAACATTTCATTATTACTTAAAGCCTTCTGTATTCCCATATTCCCCTGGCACTTACAAGAAAATTGGTAATAAGACGTTTTCTGAAAATGCTTCTGTGGATTAAAATGAAGTACATAGAGAAATAAGCATGTGTAAGAATAGTGTGTATTATAGTCTTCGCAAGAGTTAAAGGCATATGGAGGCGGGCCGTACCGCAGACTCCAGCGAATCCTAAGCTTGCCCCTCCTACCAGCGCTGCCGAATGTGGTACACGCATCTTATGTAAGAACCCCTGCCGGTACACGCACTACGCTTGGCAACAGCGCTCTTCTTGAGCATTGGTCAGCGTTCACATGCCTTTAACTTTTGCGTGCGGTATAAGAGTGAGTACCTATAGCTTTACATAATTTGCTAACAGGGTTTCTCCAAATTGAACTATACTAAACATCTGTATCGCAATAAGTTATGCGACGATCACTTGGTGTATCTTCTAAGGCTATGCAATTCGACTTTGTCACCAAATATTGAGACTTCTTAATCGTAAGCAGTACCAAAGAAGTCACTAATGAACAGGTGTTTATCGCATAAGATTTGAAAGTGCTTTCATAAATCCCACTACCGCAACACAATGCACGACCGAGTGTTAAAGAATGGCAGGAGGTAACTCCAACCTCTTTCGGAAACATTGGACATGGCTGGGCTATATCATCCTTTAATTGGTGAAATTGTGATAGTCAAACTCTCTAGATAAATTGACAATCGCTCATGGCATTACTTACGATAATTTATTCAAATTGCTTCTACAGCTATCTAAAGCCGAAGCCTTATTTACATCAGTTCTTGTGCGCTGAATGCTGAGAGCTTTCAAGCCATTCACACTGGAGAGAAAAGTAAGCATTAGTTAATATAACATCTAGGGCAGAGCATATCTCATTGCCTGCAAAACCCTCTCTCTTTACCTTTTACGAGATGTGTTGCTAAGCATTGCACTCCGCTAAAGACAGGGTTAAATGTCTCCAAGAAAAAGAGGAACTACTTAAAAAATAGCTCATTATTTTAATTTCGCTTTGTTCCTCCCATCTACTTCCCAGCTGTTAGCTCCTTGAGGCTGCTGTTTGTCGCGGCGCCAAGAGAAAGAAATAAAGCTAAAGGTGACGTTTTTACTACGCTGTTTGAAGCTTGGAAGAAAAATGCCTGAGGACTGCAGACTATTTTGATTCTTTCTCAGTGTAAATAGTGTCAATAGCGCTTTCTTTAGTACTTTGTTTTCTCTTTCTTCTTTAGTTTGGGTGAGTACTGTTTTGCTCTTAACTGGCCAGAAGGGTTTATTTCCCTTAAAACGTGTTTAAGAGCAAACTTGCTAACAAAGAAATCACTCATGCAGACAAACGAAACTTAAAAATTATAGTGTGCAACATTCGCATGACTACTCACTATCGTTCACTTTTATATAATTTGTACAAAGTATATCTACAAAAGCCTACTTTTTAATCCTTTTTGTAGTGTTTAACGCCCACTTTTACTACACGCGGCACCGCAGGCGGTGACATTGATGACACATATAACGAACATGAAGCATCGGTAGAATGAGATGGCGGGGGAAACCGGAGAACTCAGAGGAAACCCTACACCACTACAAATCCCACGTATGGTCGCCTAGAATCGAACCCGGGACGCTTCCGTGAGAGATGAATGATCTAACCACTCGGCCACGGTGCGGTGAGTTTTCAATCAGTAAAAGTAAAAGAGCAACAGAAGAAAAAGAAGCGATAGTCAGATGTTTAAAAGCTATTTGTTGGCCTTGAAATTACATACTCTTTCCATGACATGGCGAGAAACAACAGAATAACGGCTGCACTTGAAAATGACACACGTATTGAAAAATGAAAACCAATAATAGTGAATATTCTGAAAACCTCTAGTTATTTCAATAAATTGCACTTCAAACAGATCTGCATTTTTAAACACACACGCACGCACTCGTGCGCGCACACACACACACACACGCACGCACGCACGCACGCGCGCACACACACACACACACACACACACACACACACACACCTCTTTGTAAAAATGCTTCTTTTTTCAGGTGACTTCAAAACCTGTATTTCTGATGCATTTTTAGAAAAAGGTCCGTGTTTTCCTGGACTGTCCAGAGTCGTTTCGAAACAATTAATTGTTCTCAAATGTAGAATGCTGCAAATTGCCCTTTGGATCACAATTTGCTATAGACAAGACCTCAACTGCGGGTCTACCTCACATTCAAGAAGTTCCAAATTCGAATTTCAGGTTGGTTTATTGAATAAGGGTCCTTTTTTTTTTTGTCAGAATTTTCCCTTGTCCTGAGAAGTTGCATAAAGCTCTAGGGACCTCGGGCTCGTTCGAGCCATTTCAACCATTCCATTCATTCACGTACGATATGGTCTACCTGGTTAAAAAAACGTTAAACTTGAAGCCACTCTTTAAAAAAGCACGCACATGCGTTAATATACAGGATGTTTAAGAAAAGGTGTCTGATACTGCAACAGGAGTTGGGCAAACCTAAAATAAATGCTCCTATAAACATATGCCCCAAAACAAATACCTGTTGAGATATGAGCCAATTTATTTGTGTTGGGTGTTTACACCAAACAATGGACTTCATCCAATGGATGGATTGGTCAAACGCTCCAGTAGCATGGCCTTCCCATTTGCCGGAACTCAATCCATTGAATTTTTGACTATGGGGACATTTAAGGGTATTTGTGTATGCCAAACCCATCGACAACGTGCATACGTTAGCAGGGTGTGTGTCCAATGCTAGTATCTACATAACGTGCAGATGTTACCAGATGACAATGGCAGGAATCATTTGTTTTCGGACATATGTTTATCGGAACATTTAATGTAGTTTTGAGCAATCCCAACTCCTGATGCAATATCAGACACTTTTTTAAAACATCTGGTATTTATGGTGCGTGCACAATGCAACTCTACAAACCAATCGGCCTTGTGGAGGTTCAGGAATTCTCTAAATTAGTTGCACTCAATTGCATTGTCGGTCCTGCATCCGGCACATCCCTTAGGATTTGAGACTAACGCAGGAAGCGTCATAGGTATACATTATTTTATTTCCAATTTAACAGAGCTGCATCAAGGTTACTGGCTTCGTTTGTATATCCGACTGAATTTAAAACCCTCTTTGCCCTTCCCTTAGCCCGGATGTTTCTCTTGTTAGTTCGTTTATAAACGTAACTGAATACATAAAAATATAAATAATGAGGGAAAAAATGTTACACAATTACACGGAACATTTTCAAAACCACAAAAAAGCAGAAAGAAGCTAGCATGAAGGAGGAAGATACAAGGTTATTATGGTTATGACATAAATGGGTTCCGGTGGAAGACGACTCTCAAGCAATTCTGCGGGAACTTTCCCATGACCACTTGAAGACATCCACTAATTTTCACCGTGGTAGATATGTATGTCAGGACAGTATAGGTTACTGTGGTCGCATCTTGAAAACAATGCAACTAAGAAATGCGTAATTCAGGATGCTGGAGAACTACCAGGGATGTTGATTATGACGAAAAAGATCTCTCGACATAATTGCTGAGCATCGTTTGCATGTTGGACGGCTAATTTAATCAAGGACAATGTTGAAACTGCCCGCCGTTGACCTCATTACAGAAGTGACATCTGCCTGGTGCGTTCAAAAGTTCAAGGGGTTTCGGAATTCATCACTACAACTCGAACAGGCTTCCAAGACCAAATACATCGCACTGAAATTAGTTTACCAGTCTGTCAGACAATACTTGCTGATCCAACTGCTGTCAAACATGTCAAAAGTCAAAATGTACGGTATATGCCCAGTGGCAATTTGGAAAATCTGATGTGTCACACAACAATCACTATCCACCAAATATGGAGTACATGTGAAGCAAAGATAGGAGCTTCAGATTTCGCTGTACACAGCATTAAAATAGATGTAGTTTAGAAGCGACTGCACCGTGGCCGAACGGTTAGACCGTTCGCCTATCACCTAGACGCCCCGGGTTCAAGCCCTGGGACCCACATGTGGTGTTCGTAGTGGGCGAAGCTGCGTCTGGGCGGTTTTTTCCTTGCTTTACCCCGCCACTCATTCCACCAATTGTTCCATCATCAGGTGGATCGATAATCGATTTCGCCTGCAATTCATATCATCCTCTTCGTCACTCTGATACCAAGTGCTGGGCTGACCACCCGCTTCCAGCTCTTCACTCTATCCGGTCTATACATTCCTCTGCTCCCCGACACACATCTAACCCTAGACACAGGCTTGTAAGTCTAGGGGGTGTAAGAGGAGGATAATCACATAAAGAAGAAGAAGAAAGAAGTAGTTTAGGAGCATTAAAAGTAAATTAATTGCTACCTAAATGTTTCTAACTTCACGATTTTTCTGTAGGGAAAGAAGGTATTTTTTTGGTAACTTTAGATAAAAATGATTATTCTGTCGAAAGACGGTTAAATTTAACCTAATTGGGATTCAGCTTCATTAGACAAAACTTATTCTATTCCAGCAATATCCGCAGTTCCGCTTGCGTTACTTTATTAACTGCGGAGTTTAGTTCTTTCATTCTTTTTCTTCCCATCGCATTCTATCTCTTTTCCTCTATATCACCCTCTCCTTGTCTCTCTCTTGCCCTCTTTCTGTACTCTGCCCTGTGGCACAGCAAACGACCATAAAATTTTGCTTTCTCTACTACGTATAGTAAAAGGTGACATATTGCAACCCACCCAAAAATTTGATATTGAGATTTCACCAAAAATGCATGTTTTGCGACCCTTTGAATCTAAACAAAGCATTTTTAGAAAAAGATCCGCGCGTGCGTGTATGTGTATGTGTGTGTGTGTGTGTGTGTGTGTGTGTGTGTGTGTGTGTGTGTGTGTGTGTGTGTGTAAACACCATAACTTAAAAACAAAAAACGGTTTAATACCAAACTTGGCATTTAAGTTTAGCATCTTCTAAGGATGCGACGCGAAGATTTTAAACAAAATTCCCCACCCCAGAGTACCCTTTTCATAGAACATTTTTCGAAAATTTTGATTAAAATACATGTTTAAGATGTCATACCAACTGAAATGTATATCCTGAATTTTCTGAAAATGTCCCAAGAGTCCTCTTCATTCTTGCGTAACTGGTAAACCGTAAAACATTGACAAAATCGTACTATACCAACGTAGATCTCGTTAAAACATATAACTTAGATGGGGAGAACTGACGTAATGTCACTTCCCCTACATCGTACATTTAACCCCGTCCACTTGGCTACACACGGTTAGCTACCAGGCCATGTCCCCGCTGTTATCTACCTCAGAGAGGCGGTCAGTCCCTCAAATTGTGTCAGTGGCGGAATCATGTCGCATAACAAGGTAAACAAAAATATGCTTCAAAACTGAATGGGAACATAGGTTATTCTTAGTAAAAATAAAGTATTTTGCTATGCGAAAAGAAAATGTATGTAACGTAATTATAATCACGTAATCACAAAACCAATATATCATGTTTCGATTCGGTTCCGCCACTGCACGCCTTGAAACTTACCTTATTTGTAAAGACGTGTGTATCCGTAAACAAACAGAACCGGAAAAGACAGGTGGCCTGCATTTGGTGATAGGTAAGTGGAGAGGGTAAATGCTAGATTGCATTCCTATCACCCCTCTTCCACATGTCTCTATATAACTTATGTCAAGTACTTTTTTGAGTGAACCGTTTCCAAGATATTGATTGTCATTTGTCTGGATTTTCCAATACGCATAATTTTCTCAAATAGGAAGTCGTTATTCACTTTATCTCTTGGTCATGCAAAGAGAATGGCATTTTAAAGGCATCACATAGCAACCAGCTGTACTCTTAAAAGATTTGACTATCGCTTAAATCTTAGTGTATTCCCATATTCCCCTTGCACCTTTAAGAGAATTAGTAATAAGATAATTTCCGCAAATGTTTATCTCGATTAACATGAAGTAGATAGAGGAATAAACGTTTGTAAGAATATTAGTAGAATAGAGAAAGTCATGTGAGTGCAACACATCAGATTTTTTGATTATGTTTAACTATCTTTAACCAGGTAATCATATCGGAAATTGAATAAGTAAATTCACGTTCAAATTAATAGAATACCTAAAAGCCCCAATCAAGATTCGAAAAATCACATGAGGCAGACATACTATCCGCAGCTCGGAAATGAGTGGATACATAATTCTGAAATCAAGTAATAGTGGAATACTAGCTAATTTCCTGTCAAAATTTCGTAAATAATAAAACGTGCCCGGAAAAAAATGCATATAAATGATACACTTTTCGCAATAAAACTCAGTAATTGTTGTGACACTTCGAATTTTTGACTTCGTGCTTCCTTTGGGGAAAGACCTCACAACTATTCTTTAAGTAGCATCTACACCCACCATTCAGTCATCGAATCAGCCTTTTATATGTGAAAAAGTAACATACACAGACACACACACGACGTTAACACAAGTAGACAATAACATGTGGCATGCCTTTGCTTCTAGGCCTAATATAATTTAGAAACAGGGGCTGCTGCAGAAACATTTCTCCAAAGAAATGCTTCGTTTAACCAAAAAGAGCCCTTAAGTTACATTTCAACTTTTAGTGCAGTCATAACACAGACGTGATAATTCCAGTTATCAGTTCATGAAGCAGAACTGTTCAGCCAAGTATAACAAAGTGCGGCAATGCAATGTAATGTATTCATAAACAAGTATTCATTCATTCTACTTGGTTCAACAGCTCAACAATTTGGGCTGAATAATTTGCATTCTTTCACTGCTTCGTACCATAACAAGGTAACTCTGACCATAGTTATATCGAAGTACACAGACATTACGTGAAAAAAAATCTGTGTTGCATTCATATGAATTTACTACTAATTCTTCTACAAACTGGTCCAACTATTTTTTTCAAAATCTTATTATACTACCTCTAGTTAATCGAAATATATTTTCGTCACACATTTACACAATCATTATACATATAAAAAGGGATGTAACCTTTTTAAAAGCAGATGAAGTTGAAGTTTGAAGTTGTATGCTCTTTGCATGACCACGAGAAGAGTATTTGAAGATTCAAACCAATAACAAAGAATATCTCGGAAATGGTTAAAACCATAAATATTCTTATTTGAAGTAAAATTGTCGGCTTTGAAATCTACATTTTTTGTGTGGCTAGACTGTCTCTATCTCTTACGGTGTACAAATTATAACAATTTCATTCGGAATGAAGAGGACTTCACAGGCCATTTGCAGACAATTCAAGATATGTATTCTTGTCAGGTACACATCTTAAGCAGGAGTTATTTTAATTAAAATCATTAGAATAATCTATAAGAGAACTAAAAATAACTAACTTTGTCTCACATAAAGGTGGTTTGGGGTAGGGTAATTGTCTTAAAAATCTGCATATTGAATCCTTGGAAGACGCTGCTTGAACTCTTTGCAAGATGGTATTTAACAGACTTTTCGTTTCTAGCTATCCTGTTCAGAGGACAGACAAGACACGTATTTGTTCAGAAAACATCTTTGTTTAACTCTCAAAAAGCTATATTTCCGATGAAATCTCAATATCAAATTTTTGGGCTTCTATGCACTTATTTTGAGGACACTCTGAAAAACCATCTGGAGAAAATCTGTCAATGCTTTTCAAATTGATTGCAAGTCGATAGGATTGATTGACTACATATCGGAGGTGATTCCGCACATCACCCTGAACCTCTTACTGTTAAAAATATCTTTCAATGGCCTTTATATGCAGCAAGCCCCTAGTTTTTTAAAAAAATACTCGATCGTAATAAACACTCCAAATAAACTGTGTATATTAATATGACTACATAACTCGCTGAGAGCATATTAAAAATGTATTTCATTTCTGTCACATGATATAAGTACAAAGGTCAGCTCGCAATTGCAGCATCTCGCCTGTGTCGTTGCAACATGCAACTGTCAGCCGAATTAGGACGGAATTTCTCGAACGCCACGTTTTGTCAAATGTAGGAACCATTCAATCACTGAGCGAGTTTTACTTGAGATTCATATCACGTACTACGTTCTGCAATCACACTTCAAATTCTCCTAGCATCTCACAACTCGGCGAACTGCTGATTTGCCCTACTGTGCAAGCTATTCCAAGGTAGTAGAAAAAAAAAAGCTACGACATTGTTGTTAAAACTTAGAAGTTGGATATGCATGCATGTAGAGGAATATTCTAAAATGGGTAAAAATGTGTCCCGGCTGATTTATGAAGTTTCTTTCCAAGTCAATTCACTATTTTTCCCTCTAATGGATTCACGCACAAAGTCACAACTTTTACTTAAAAACACATAATTCATTTCTAAGATGTATTCTTGAAAGAAAAACATAACCCAAATGCTGAGATGCGATTCCGGTCACACTATTCCGAAGTAAATTCCATTCTGTGCTACCAAGTTTTCGCCACAATATATTGAATTATTTTTATATTTCTATTCAAAATTGTAAATAGCCACAAATTGCCAGGCATGACAACGATTATTGTTCCTATACTTTAAAAATAATGCAAATTTAACTTGAACTTTGTCCCTTGACTAGCGACTGGTAAGAGATACTTAAGTTAAAAAAAAAAAAAAAACAATTTAGCTTCTCCGTAAATTTAAAAAAAATGGCAGGAGCGAAAAGTGGGCATTGTATGGTGTTTTTGTTCCTTATTAATTTAACTAAAAATACTAAAACACTCACAATAACACACAAACACGTTTCCCAAGGAACACCAGCACTGTTAACGTGGCGTTGTCAAATCTCTCTTAGAAATTAAACTTTGCGTGAAATTTTAACATTAAATTGTGACTAAATTCATTCAAATTAAGGTATAAGTCCATTATAGCATTGTTCACACAATGTTTACGTGACGATTAGTGAAATAATAAACCATTTACATCCACTTGTCAAAAAGCTAGATGACTCTAAATACTTGACACACTATACACGGTTCTTTATTGACGATAACCATATTGGACATATTTGTTACACTCATCGTGTAGAATCCCTGGTTAACGTATGGCCGAAGCAGTACCTTCCATCCGGTGTAAACAAAACTTCTTTAAGACATGCAGAATGTAAGAATGTTGGACGTTAAAAGTTCAACATCCAAAATAGTTTTATTGCTTATTTTATCGGGGGAATACAATGTGTAATCAGAATTTCATGTATCGTCCATCTTTTAAGTATTATGTAATTTGAAATAAAATCTTATTTCTTTATTTATAAGGAATAAAAGGAAAGCCGCCTGATAATGCGAGGACAAAGCTTAAATGGTGGAAAAGACACAGGAAAGCAACAAACAAGGCTCAAACAGCTGCCCAGTTAAAGGAAATTACACTTAAAAAGAAAGAATAACAAAAGATTCAAATGCAGCAGAAAAAAAGGACTACCGCCGAAAAACAATAAAGAAATAAAAGAGGAAAGAGAAAAAGAAATTTAAACACAAATAAAATCTAAGGTTCCAGAAGTTTAAAACTCAATCCTGAAAGAGGGAGATTTTAAACCGAACGGTTACTTTTGGAAGTATTATCTCAGGCATTCTCTTTATTCTAAAACTACTTTTTGCAGATAATTATTGCTTCATTAGCAATTTTGGTTGTATAAAAATATACGTATTTCACTTAAGTCATAAAGCAAAAATAAATAATTACCTACTTGTTTTTTTTCATATATTCTTTTTTTGTTGTAATAACTAATAACTAACACTAACATATTCCATAGTTTTATCCGAACTCTTATTACGGTATTAAATAATAGGAGCAAATATATTTGAAGTGGGAAAATTTGAGAATTTAAGATGTGTATTTTCCAATCCTATTATTCATGATTACTGAGCATGGTGATTTTTCGCAAATGTGATATAGTGATATACTGAAAAATGGCTTCTCTTGCAATTTCCATTTTCCCCACCTCTAAACCACCTTTTAATGTTTAGAAAATGCGACGAATGCGAAATTTATTCAAAATAAAAAATATGCTAAAATGTGTTATACATTTAAAATATAACCTTTCCCTCTTCTTTGTTTCTTCTGCAAAATTCAACTGCAGACTTTGTACATTCTTGGGATGTTTTTGACGCACTTGACCACCGGGCTGGAAGCTTGAATGTTAATGTGAAAAAGGGAGCAGTTTCTTTACTCTGTGAAATTAATTAATAGATTAATAAATTTCAATCATTTCAGTATGGCAACAAAGAACATCCGTTTAAAAATCTAAATATTTGGGTGCAGGAAAAAACAGTCATAGGTGTAATCCTAATGACAACGTAATTATTTTTAAAGATAGTTGTAAGTTAAATTTGTGACTCAGGTCTGCCACAGTAAATTGATTTCCCACGTGGAGTAACCTTCTATACTTTTGCACATAAGATATGGGTTGAGTAGCTAACTTTAGGTACGGCGCTAAAATATGTATCTGGGGATGGTTACTAACATACACGTTGCAATTCATGGACTCTTTCTCAAATAAAAATGTACAACGCAAAATGAAAACAATGTGTTTATTAGAGTGCAATCAAATTTGGAGCAGAAACATGGTGGACAATTCTATAAGAGGTTGCCAAATGTTTTGATCCTGACAGCGCTTACCGACTATTGTCAATAGATTTGAAAAATTTAAATGAAAATAAAAAAAAATCTGATGTGTAGCACTCACATGACTTTCTACCCTTGTACTAACGTAACTAACCATTCTTACAAACTCTTATTCCTATATCTTCTTCGTGTTAGTTGAGATAAACATTTGTAAAAATTATCTTATTGTTTATTTTCTTGTAGGTGCAAGGGGAATATGGGAATACAGTAGGCTTTAAGTGAAAGTCAAATATTTTAAAGCTTTCAAATTCCTTCTCTTTGCACCACTAACATAAAAAAATGAACAACGATGTTGCATTTGAAGAAAGTTTCAAGCTTTCTGACACAAATAACAAGGAATATCTCCGAAATGGTTCACTCTACAAAAAAAAAAAAAAAAAAAAAAAAAAAAAAATAATAATAATAATAATAATAATAATAATAATAATAATAATAATAATGGACAAAGTTGTGTATTTTAGCGAGATTTACATTTTTGTACAGTAAGATTTTGTCTATCTCTTACGGTTTACCTATTATGCAAAAGTAATCCAGAATAAATAGGACTACATGGGCTGTAGCCAGGAAATTCAAAATATACATTTCATTTGTCATAAAAAATATTTTAAACATTTTATTTTAGAGCCATTTTCAACAAAGTCAAAATTTTCGAAAAATTTGCCAGGGTAGTTTAGGGTGGGGCTATTTTCTTCAAAATCTTCGTGTCGCATCCTTGAAAGACATTAAACTTAAACACCAACTTTTGTTTTTAGCCAACTTTTCGTTTTTGAATTATGCTGTCCACAAATTGACAGACATGCACACGGACTTCTTTCTAAAAGTGGTTTTTTTTTTTTTTTTAATTCACAGGGTCTTAAAACATGTATTTTAGGTGAAATCTCGACATCGAATTTCTGGATGGAATACAAAACTTCCTCTGCTTACGTAGTAGAGGAAGTAAAAAGGCGGTATTTTGCGGGTTGTTAAATGAATAATTTTGTTGAAGGATATTCTCAGTTTCTACAAATTACGCAGACGCTCGTTAAGCGCAAAAACCAATGGGCCAAGGTGCACCAAATTGACCATTTGATAATTGGAAAAAGATAAGCCCAAAGTAAATGTTCATTAAAATTACTTAAACATGATATAAATTTATGTTCTTTGCTCAAAATTCCTTTAAACAAAGTCAAACTTCTTTTTCTTTTAAAAACTATGGGCTACTGCATTCGGTGTAAAATAATGTTAACACTGTATATCAGGTCTACAGGTTTCTCAGGTATTTTATTTATGCAAATCCATCTTGGCGCTAGGGTTTAAACAGTGATGCGACTGTATGTTACCTTGGAGAGGCCACAAGCCTCTGTCGAAGAAGAGACATTCAAACCAGAACTTGTAAAGGAAACTGTTAAAACATTCTACCTCCGTAACAGTCTGTAGGGGGATTTCTTGGCATGGATGTGATCGAGTGTGTTGTGCAGAGAACCATGAGTCATCAGCAATACAGTTAAATACTACAAACACGGGTGCTACCTCAAATACAAGAATGATTTGGTGAAAACAAATGCATCTAGATAGGAGCTCCATTCCACAAAGCAAAACAATGTAATGAATTTTCAGAGAATTGAGAATTGATAGTCAATGGCCAAGAAGAAACTCGATGGGTCTTGACTGACAGCCTGATAAATAGCTGACGAATTAAAAAAATCAATATAAAACATTGATTGAGGACATGTTCAGTGGACTCAAGGTAGTCATGAAAGCTAAGGGGATGCGCACTAATCACTCATTTTCAGGTAATAAACATTACTCAAATAATTTGGCTACATCTGTAATTTGTTCCCTCATCCACAGCGATATTACAAGCAGGATTCACTGGATAATCAAAGGTCCAAAAGGATGCGCAAACCTCTTACTTTTAACTTCTTTAACGATCCTGTTTTACCCCTTCTCATGAATAAAGGTTGTAATGCAAGTACTGAATGGCACGCACTATAGTCTGCACGCAATGACAGTGGATATGTTTAACTGTTTTGTTCCTGCTTCAAGCCGACCGAGACAATCGAGATGTCTCGATTATCAACTCTGCTTTCGAGATATATCGTTGAGAGGCCGCTGTGTCTTCACGCAAAGTTCAGAAATAATAGTTTTCAAAATGAGTTACACTTAAAAGTGATGGGCAATGCATTATTTGGCTATAAACCCAGTAACGATGTGCACTCATTGTGGATAGGAACATTGAGGATTAGTGCTAACCAGGTACCCTACATAAAAACCGCCTCTGATGAAGAGCCCCAACAAATATACTACCTTTAAGATGATTTTTCTGCGCAAATGAGATAGAATACTGCTGCATTATTTCTGCTGGAAATAAAAAAAAAGAAAAGCAAGTGAATGTTAACATTAGCTACCGAGCTAGATGGCTTCGCGGTAAACGGGTGAGGCTCGTATTTTGGAGGTCATGGTTTCGTTACCCGTGGCCGACCTTCCTGATCCATGGATGAGTTGTCGAAACCGTGCGGCTGGTGGCTGCTTGACAAACCCTGGTGTCTAGATGAATCTCCAGCACACAGTAGGCACCCTTAGGTCGGCTTGCTGCCTGCCTGGGTCCCTTTATACCCGTTGTACACTCTCACTCCATCCCTTCCTCCCAGGGGTCTGACATATAATAGCCAGCTATGGCTCACTGTGGAATCCCCTCCGTACATAATCTTATCTCCACTTCCCTCTAATATTAACCTTAAATTTACGACTTGTTTCTATAAAGGTAGGCAAAAGTACTTCATTTTGAAGTTTCCCTTTATATATCTTGGTTACATGTGAGGAGGTTTCAGGTTTTCGATTCCCGTGACTCTAACCTTAGGTTTTCTCTTGTCGATTTCCTTCCCATCATTTCCCTTTCAATCAGTTTCCTTCTTATTTTTCAGGGGGGCTTCTATATTCATGGAATATGGCAGTGCAGACATATGGCGCGGATGCTTGTTTAAAGTAGAGTATCTACTCCTTGTGGGCGGGTCTTCATTGTAGGGCAGCTCCAGCAATAGGACGGGTGTTCAAGACTGAAATTGCTAAGAATTTCCGTGCATCTGCCTGCGACCTGTAGCCTCCTGTGGTTCCTTCATTTCATCCGTTCCTTGTGGGTGTGGTAGGCGCAATGGATCTATCTCAATATAGGCCCCAGTATCCAAGGTGCCCCCCCCCCCCTAACTTCACTTGTAGAAGTTAGAAAGAACTGTGTAGAGAAGGCATGTCCAAACTCAGACTCATGGGCCGAACTTGGCTCACCCTACGTGTCACGCGGACTTTGTACCTACCGACACTCCCCTTCACTTGCTGTGAAAGCCATCATTCTCGTAACAAACAGTGATGGATTGTAACGGACTGTTGTCGCTTTCTAACCCCTCCACATCTTACAAACCTAAGTTCAGAGTGGGCGAACGAATTTTTTTGTTGAACTAAGGTTGAAGTATGAATTTACAGTTCACAGATTCAATGATTGTACAAGCTCGGAAAATGACCTTTTTGCCAACCCTTTGGTAATGGAACCAAAATGAGCATCACTGTAGTTGCAGATGGAATTGGTTACGTTGCAAAATTGCACAGTTGTTAAAAGTATTTGTAAATAGCGTTTAGGAATCAAGGTATTTAGACTTGCTCCTAGAAAAAAATATCGTCTTTGAGCATTTAGCGTTCATATAGTGGCAATGTTTGTCTCAACATACATTTGTGAGGAACTTTTTTATTAAATGAAGCAAATAAAATGTAAAACTAGAACTAGAATATCAGATTTCCATCTCTCACCACAGCTAAAAATAGCTATAAGGGATATTATGCCGAATTTGGAAGCTATTTTGGCTTCTAATGATGCAACACATACACACGATGCTATTACTAAGTCTGTCAGTTATATTTTGGAATTCTTCACAATCTATCTGAAACTTAATTTACAGTTTATTGAAGGTTATCGTTAATTATACATGTCTTAAATTATGAATACATATTTAGGCTATTCTTATGCACAATGTTTAGCTGTAACTTAAGACAACGGTACTGCACAAAAAATAAAATAAATAAAATATAAAATAAACAAACTAAAAGAATAAATAAGAAATTTAAAAAATAAAATCTGCTATATTACTACCCTGGCACCTAGTATATAAACCAGGGCGTGTTTCTCAGATTTTATTTCTACAATAACTTTATTAGATACAATTGTATACAATACCTACTGATTTTTTCAGATGTAAACTAATTCTATAACACAATTAACAATATAACAAAAACAGAACAGAGGAGACAAAAACAAATTTCGTCGCGTCAGTTCTCCCCTGGTAGTGTATTTCCGTTTCCTGGATCTTCTCGTTATATTCCATCGCGTTTGTAATCTATTGGATCTCCTAAGATCCATTGTGTTTATCTGTTGTTGCTGTACGTTCCTCTGTGGTTCTCGACTCCTCTTTAATTCAAGTATTCTTTCACTGCGTGTGTCGACACCATGTCCACCATTAATTGTGAAGTTTTGGCATCCTGTCTGTTCCTAACAATGTTCCAAATGCTATTACCTTCCAATTCCATTCTTCCTTCCTTTATCAACTGACGAGTAGTGTGCATTCAAATAATACATGCATCTCTTGTTTTATATGCCTCATATAGATCACTGGTTACTCTATTAATCTTATTAAAATAGGTACCATATGGGCCTTGTCCAGTTAGATAATGAATTAGATTAGACCTTTAGTTGGTTTTAGATCCTTTGGTCTTAGGCGCTCTTTGATGCTCGGAAATATTTCGTGATCACGTCTTTCTTCTTTCGTGGTGCCCCATTCTTGTTGCCATTTTAGTAATTATTTTCTAATTTCTACCTTATTGTTGTACTTCCTGCCTACTATCTGTTCTATCCCGTCTTAATTTCCTTCCTTTAGCCAATATTAGCACCTCGTTGTTTTACATGAAACTCCAGTAGCCATATCGCCAAGACAAACAAGGTCATTGTTGGCGTTCTATTCGTAACCCCAGTTCTCCTCAGCAGGAATTTCCTCTGTACTGATCTTTCCTAATGGTTTCATTCAATATTGACCTATCGCCCAAACGCTTGAAGTATATCCAGTTATACCAGTCATTAAACTTATATGGTAGGTTTTAATAGTGTCTAATG